>JAJIBD010000211.1:0-377500 GCA_021461705.1 Cryptotis parvus
CCTTAATTTTGGGGGGTATGGTGGGAATGGATTTTTATAGTAAATGTCTGCTTCTTCCTTGCTGATATTTCATTCAAATGTAGTCTTCAAGTTTTCAGATTTTAGTGATTTTTTTAAAAAACAATCATGGTCTAAGGAGATCAAGAGATTTTGACAAGTCCAAGGAAAGACACTTCCTTGGGCTTTTCGTTTGTTTATGATTCTGTCAGGTGAATTCTGGCTCAACTAAGATTCAATGGATTTTGTTCATTTTACCTGTATTCGAGTAGATTCAACAGTGTTTATCTTTATGGGCTGCGAGCAGAGATCAGACTTAGACCCATGTCACCCCCTCCTGCCCTCTTTTCTCTTCCAGTATCCTTTCCCTAATCCTTCCTTCCTTCCTCCCTCTCTTTTTCCTTCTTTCCTACCCTGCCTCTTCCACTTCCTGCTTTCTGAAAACATTTAATCAACACTGTTAGTTACCAGAAGCTTATTTGCAGGCACTGAGACCCCTGAAAACAAGGCAAGATGTAGTTCTTGTAGCACAGTGGGAGGAAGGTGATCAATAACTAACACTGAGCACAGCAGCAACAGTTCCCATCAGCTTATCTAAAGAAACAGGTAAGAGATAGCAACGGGGGGAGCTGTTTTTTGGCCATCGAAGGCGAAGAAAAAGTTAAGTCGATCTCAACTCTTACAAAATGGTGATAATAATTTATAATTCAGGGGCTGGAGTGATAGTCCCATGCGGGTAGAGCCGTTTTTTGCACGCGCCGGCTCATGCCGGCCCAGGTTTGATCCCCGACATCCCATATGGCCCCCCGAGCACCGCCAGGAGTAATTCCTGAGTGCAGAGCCAGGAGTAACCCCCTGAGCATTGCCGGGTGTGACCCTCCAAAAAAAAAGCAAAAAAAAACAAAGAATTTATAATTCAAGATAATGTTTGGAGGTTCGAGGGATAGTACAGGAGATTAAGCCCTTGCGTATAGCTGACACTTGTTTAATCCCTGACACCACGTAGAGTCCCATGAGTACCACTGAGTACCACTAGGAATATTTTTTTAAAAAATTTTATTATACCACCATGAAATATATGATTACAAAGCTGTTCATGATCAGATTCCAGTCATACAGTGTTCCAGCACCTATCCCTCCACCAGTGACTATTTCCCACCACCAATGTCCCCAGATTCCCTCCCCAAGCCTGCCTCTATAACAGGAACTCCTTTTCCTTCTCCTCCTCTTCCTCCTCCTCCTCCACCTCCTCCTCCTCCCTCCTCCTCCTCCTCTTCTTCTTCTTCTTCTTCTTCTTCTTCTTCTTCTTCTTCTCCTCCTCCTCCTCCTCCTCCTCTTACTCCTCCTCCTCCTCTTCCTCTCCTTCTCCTTCTCCTCCTCCTCCTCCTTCTCCCTCCCTCTTCTCCTCCTCCCTCTCCTCCTCCTTCTCCTCCTATTCTTCCTCCTCCTTCTCCTTCTCTTCTCTCTTCTTCCTCCTCCACCTTATCCTCCTCTTCTTCCTCTTCCTCCTCCTTCTCCTCTTCCTTCTCCTCCTTCTCTTCCTCCCTCTCTCCTCTTCCTTCTCCTCCTTCTCTTCCTCCTTCTCCTCCTTCTCCTTCTTCTCTCTCTTCCATATTGTGGCTTGCAATCCATACATTTAGGGTTGTGATGTATAATTAGAGACAATCTATGAGCTAATAAGATTAACTAAGGATAACCTTAATAGCATTCAGATAATCTCTGAGTGTCAGGACTAGTCCCTGAACATGGCCAGGTATGGTCCAAGCCACCAGTTGTCCTAAGCTTGATGACAGGAGAGGAGGACAGGGAATGTTTGCATTGTGGATTGTCAGCAGCAGCTGTGGCATCCTTGCTGACCACATTTTCCAAACAAACACTTTGTCTAGCCTCTTTTAATTTTGATCTGTGTGTTGAAATTAAAACATTAGTTTGCATTTAGTTCTATGTTTAACAAGGGCCCTTTTTATCAATAGGAAAGTTTCTTCATTTAGGGAGTCTGTCATCTAAACTTCCGAGCAGAGAACTGGAGTGTTCCAACATTCCCTGTTCAGCGGGGAATGGCTTTGTCGCTGGGCAGCCACTTGCTTCCTAAAGCGCTACATTTAAAGGGGGCAATAATTTTGTCAAGTAGCTGATTTAATTGCATCCAGATTAAGTAATTAACACAATTCCATTCTTGATCTTTTCCCATTAACTGAATAAGAACCACCTCTAATGAGGTAGATATTCAGGGTCAGCTTACTTTGGTTACAGAAATGGCAAAGGACGATAGAGTCATAACCGTCATTGGGAGCAGATTGGTAGGGACAGACATTCTGCCTGTCTGATCGGCGAGCACCAGGCACAGTGCCCAGTCAGAACTGACCCGGCAATTTGGAGGGCATAAAGTAAGGTGTAGCCTCCAATGTCTTGGGACCTTGGTTCCTTCCCTATTTTCCCAAGTGTTAACTAACCCAGAGTCTCTCAGACATGGGGCAGAGCTGTTCCTTGCTCTCCCTGTGCACAGCCGCTCATGAGGCAGTCGAGAGGCATGGCGGGTTCTAGCCCTGGCCCACCACCTCGGCAGAGCCTCACAACAAGCCAGACCACCACCCTCACTCCACGGGCGCCTCAATTTTCCACATTTGGACTTCCCCTCTCGTCAGAACTCCACCCAGCAGACCAGCCCATCACAGCCGGTTGCGCAGCCGCTGTGGCCCCTGTTTCATCAATAAATGCTTTATTTGGAGGTGTTTAAAAGAGTTTGCCTCCCGCTCGGCAAGCCTGGCAAGCTGCTCGTGTTGTATTTGATATGCCAAATTCCAGTAACAATTACATTAGGTCATTCCCATGACATAATATAATGGTTTGAGGCTCTTTATGTTCCTGTAGCAAGCCGATGCCCCTGTCTCTACTGGCATGAGACAGGACATATGGAGATATTACTGGTGCCCACTCTAGCAAATAGATGATCAACGGGAAGATCGTGATTGTGATCATGAGATCGCTTAACTAACCCCCTTCCAGCATCTACTCAAGTGCAACATCTAAAGTCTCATGTAGTGACCATGTAAATAATACATGAATGAGATACAAGGGAGGATCTATGCTGAGGCAAATTCCTACCTGGCTGTCAGCCTATAATAAAACAAGTTACACACTTCTAAAATACAATGGGGGAGCAGGCGTAGGAGAGATGGTTCCACTTCAAAGGGGAGGGACAGAAAGTGGAAGAGGTAGCCGTTCCCAAGCAAAGCCAGCATTCATTGGGGAAGTTCTGTGACACCTAAGGATTTCAAGAGTACCCTCAGTTTCTCATTCACTCCAGGCCCACTGGGGTAGAACCTCTGTCTTTTCGGACACACTGTGATGGGGCCCTGCCTTGAGGCTCGGGGTGGTTCACCCCAATATGTTCTGAAGGCCGTGGCTGCCAAGTTGTTATTTTCTGCTGAAAGGAAAGTAAAAGAAAAATGGGAAAAAACAAAAAGCAGAGTGATAGTAGGTCAACTGAGAAAGGTATAACAGAGCCACCCAGTCCCAGATGAATAGGTTAGAAACACGTTCTTTATGTCTGTCTAGAGGACTCCAGCAGAGACTGAGATCGCTCCCCTGTGAGGGTTTGTCCAGAGGGAAGCATTTCAGTTGGGGTTTGCAACAATTATGTCTTAGAATAGATAAGCCCAGTAGGTTCTCAAGTCATGGGGCTTAGTGCAACACAACTTTGTTATAACATTGGTGAAAGAAAAATCTCAGCTAATGTTGAATGAGAAGAAGCTATTTAGGGAGTTGGTTTAATTCTTTGTCATTTCACTTTAAAATGAGTTTCCATGAACTCATCAACAATGTTAACTGAGAACTTATTGTGTGTGACTTTGTCATAGATGCAGACATATGTACATTTATATGATTATGTAATTTACACATATAGGTAAATACTTGTTTATAAATACTTTTTTTACTTTCTGGGTCACACCCGCGATGCTCAGGGGTTACTCCTGGCTCTGCACTCAGGAATTACTCCTGGCAGTGCTCGGGGGACCATATGGGATGCCGGGATTGAACCCAGCCGACATGGGCCGGCAGTGTGCAAGGCAAATGCCCTACCTGCTGGGCTATCGCTCCGGTCCCTATAAATACTTTTTGTATAATGTATCAATACATATAAAATTGGAGTGTGTGAATTTTAGAATTAAAATACCATTATTGGCATGCATTAGATAATAGTTTGATTTGTAGTAACTTATAAGTTGTTACCTGAATTTTTTCTTATCCCTACATAAAAATGAAATTAGGCTGGTGCATTGATCAGCCCGAGTCATCTAACTTCTCCACAACCTGTACCGTGGTCGCAGCTGAAGGTCCGCAGCATCAGCTTTGCACAGTGTCCCATTGCCCAGCACTTCCTGATTCCCCATCCAGCTCTTCTTCTTGATGTCTGTGTGAAAGGGAAGGGGTGTAAGGGGACTATTAGCAAGGTTCTGATTCAAACCATATCAGGGACTTGGTTTACTGGCAACTAAGAAGGATTTACCAACAGCCTCAGTTCACCTTGCCTTCTGTAGCGCCTAAAGCCTTTCCTAGGAGACTGGAGTCTCTGAATTCCAAGTGATGTGGGAGGACCGGAACCTATAGTGTTTTTAAAATGTATTTTACAGAGGTTTAGTACTGAGAGATGGGATTTGGCCCCAAGCATCGAGGGCACAAATACAGTAGGTGGAAAAGGTAGCTGGCACCTACCCAGGGGATTGCTGATCAACTGAGGGAAATGCTTGGAGGTTCAGACAAAGTTCAGGGAGGACTTTTTATTTAATAAAAAGTGAAGAAGTTTAAACATATGAGTTTTAGGATTCCAATAAAGGAACCAGTTTAAACAAGGAAACCAGGGCCCAGAGATGATGGCAGATTCTGCTCAGGTCACCCTAATTGTCCAAGCAAAGCTGGGACTGGGATTCAGCATGACAGTTCCTGGCTGAGGCTCTTCTCCTGATTTATTGCTGTTGCAAAGCATGGAAACTTGTTGAGTTCAGACTCCGGAAACCTTGCTGGCGCCAGTACTCAGAAATGCTGTGAATTCCTGCTATTCAACAAGGCGGGAGACAGCAAACCCTCACAGAAGGGTGCCGAGCACTTTCAGGAGCTCATATCAATTCCATTTTATAGCTGGGGAAAATGAGGTTCAGCGAAACTAAGGTACCTGTTCAGTATCATGCTTTTTAAGCAGCGGGATTTGAACTCAGATGGTCTGAACCTGCAGAGCTTAATGTTAGTTACTTTGCCCTTTCTCCTTTCTGCACTTCAAACTCGTGGAAGACACTCTCAGATTCTTTATTTATTTATCTATCTATTTCTTTATTTTATTGAATCACCATGAGATAGTCCGTCACAAATCTGTTCATGATTGGTTTGCAGTCACACAGTGTCCCAACACTTTCCCTCTACCAGTGCACATTTCCCAACACCAATGTCCCCAGTTTTCCTTCCCCCCCAACCTCTCTCTCTCTCTCCCTCTCTCTCTCCTCTCTCTCTCTGCACATTGACTCTCAGATTATGTCAACTGAGCATAGCACATTTCAAAGAGAACTTTCCAGTGTAACAGTATCCAGCTTCCGCTCCCTCTCTTGAATTTCTCCTTCTGTAGCTTAGCGCCAAAACCAAGCATGACCTTGATGGAGATAATAACCCTTCCTGCATGCAAGTGGTCAGCCTTCATTCACGTTCGCTCCTCAGAGAGGCTGGTGTAATTGAGAGAAAGTCTAAATTACACAATAGATTTTATTACTTTTAAACAGACACCTTAACAAAAATTTTTATATAGGAATGCTCCTGCCCGAGACTCAGTTCAGTGATTTGCTATTAGCATTGCTATTACGTGAATGTAAAGGGAAAGAGAGTTTAATAAGAGCACCTTGCCTGTTCTTCCCAGTCTCCCTAATCCTGGCCAGTAAGTGATGTAATGGCCCCATTATCCCTTAGAAGGCAGCTGCAATGAGCTAAACTCGTGCGTCCTCAGCCCCACCCGTCCCATC
This sequence comes from Cryptotis parvus, assembly GCA_021461705.1. Lineage (NCBI taxonomy): Eukaryota > Metazoa > Chordata > Mammalia > Eulipotyphla > Soricidae > Cryptotis > Cryptotis parvus. The sequence goes on from JAJIBD010000211.1 coordinate 6,003, forward strand.
TCTCCCAAATAACTTTCTTAGCAGCTATTGGTAAAATTCAGCATTAAAGCAGGCCATGAGCCATGATCCATTTCCTAATCTGCTTTAAAGTTTAATTATTCCTCTATTTTCTTCCTGGCCCTTAATGTCCTGGCGAGGATCGCTGATTTCTCTTCTCTCAGATCTCGACTGTTTCTGAAGCTTTGTCTGGGTTAATTCCACAAGCCATTTCCAAGTCCACTCATCTCCCATAGAGTGTTACTGGGCATCAGGTCTGACCATCATCAGTTTGTTCTGAGAACTCTCCTGGGACTTTTCCCTCCTGCAGAGCCGCCTCATGCTCAGACTTCTCTTATTTCTATCCTGCACTTCACAACGGCTCTGCTTTATAGTCTGGGCCCTCCGTAGCTGCTTATTAAATGAAGCTTCTGGAATGTAGACGTGTGCATGTGGGGTGGGGCAGGGCGAGGGTTTGGGAGGGTTGGAGGTAAAGGGGTTCAGGGGCCAGGGAGCTAGCTCGAGGCTGGAGTCTGGATCCCAGCCACCTAGTCCCAGAACTGAGCGGGGAGTGGCCCTAAGGCCTAGGGGTCGGGGTAAGGTAAAAGGAACCGGTCTGAAGCAGCAACTCTGGAATTCTCCCTACATTTAGTGCCTGCACCACCCATTTCAGATTATTTCGGTCCTGACTAAACAGATTCTCCATCCTGGCCAGCCTCCTTACCAAAGCAGTGTTCCTGAGTGTGAGGCCAATGATTTGTCCTTTTACCCGCACTCTCCAGACCCCACAAACATTTGTGTCATGGATCCACTGTCCTCTCAAGGGGGCTGCCTGTCAAGCCTCACTGCAGGCATCTGGGGGCCAGTGAGTTAGGGAGACAGTGAGCCCCAGAGCCTTGTGAGCTGGGGGTGTGCCTCCTCCAGACATAATTCTCGCCTCCCTGGGAGTTAGGGCGCTCCTTCCTCAGCCCTCTGCTAGGGCTAGGTGGGATGTTCTGGAGGGCAGAATAGCAAATCTTCCAGTTCTAAGAACACAGTCTCCAAATTAGCGAATAAGCAATAGACAGAGGCGAGTGGCCTCATGAGGCACTTTGAGACGGCTCAGCCTGCACATGCCTGCGCCTAGCTCTGGTATAGGGCAATCCAGAAAGGACACATCAAAGAAAGACTGAAGGATTAGAGAGGTAAGGGATTGGGAATCGCCGACACACACAGTGACTCCATCACCTGGAACAAATTAGTTTCCATTTATGTGGCTCCTCATCGTCCTGAGTGTGCTGAGGGGAAGATGGTGGAGAGTGAAATGAGATCCTACAGTGACATGCTGCGACGTGGCTCCTGAGCAGTGCTCGGAGTCCCCACGCTAAGCTGATGGGAGTCGCTCAGAGCCCACGTGTCCTGGCTTTCCTGTGTAATTCCGCGCTTCTTCCTCCTCTGCAGCCCAGCTCAGGCCCTGGTGCTGTGTTTTGTCAGCCAAAGGAGGGCTGAGTGCCAGGTGCCCGGCCTACACTTCTCCAGCAGGCGGCCTGGGACTGCCCCTAGCCCGGGACCCTCTGGCCCCTCTCTCAGCCTGTGAGCCGAGAGCACATTCTTCTAGGGCTGCCGTGTTGGAGTTGCTGGGAGGTGAGTCCTGAGTTCTTTTTCCCACACAGGGAGTCCTTGCAGGGCCTCTGTCTATGTCAATGCACCAAGAAAATTCGCCTCCACCCCCGCACACACTCAGCTGAGGCCCTGTTTGGTGGCTGGCTCATTCAAACACACTTGGCTTCACTGTAATTCTTATTACCCATCAACAGCAAACCACACAGAGACCTGTGTAGTCAGGGAGTGATTTTAAAACTACTAGCAACCTCCCTCCTCCAATACCCACACTCCCTGCCAAGACACTGGGTCCCAGGCCAGCTGGGTGTCTGCTTATTTGCATAATTAATCTAGTCTGAAGTCTTTATATGTCCCTCCCTCAGCGCTCTCTTTCAGATAAATAATGCCCAGTACCACTATCCATAATCCCCAATTTTGCAATCTCTTAATCATTTTTCCATTCCCTCCTGCCCTATTTAAACCTTATCTAATTTTTACAGACAGGCTATAGACACAGGAGAGCGACACAGGAGAGGGTGCTGGTGACTATACACGCAGTTAGGAGAGGGCCTTGTTGGCTATAGAGACAGGAGAGGTCCCTGTTGGCTAGAGAGGCAGTTAGGAGAGGGCACTGTTGGCTATAGAGACAGTTAGGAGAGGGCCCTGTTGGCTATAGAGACAGTTAGGAGAGGGCCTCTGTTGGCTAGAGAGGCAGTTAGGAGAGGGCCCTGTTGGCTATAGAGACAGTTACGAGCCGACCCTGTTGGCTATAGAGACAGGAGAGGGCCCTGTGTGCTATTCCTTCTGAGAAGGGTCTGTCTGCTCATTTGCAGAAGGGAAACCAGTTGCCATCAGGCAGGAGCAAGGCAGCTCTTGAGCCCAAGCCAGTCGTTGCCCGCAAGTTTCATGTGTGTGAGGATGTTAGAGCTAAAAATTTTAGGGTCCTACTGTGACCTGCAGCTAGGAACCCGGGACCCATTCTTCAGGACTGCAAGCCAGTGACGCTGAGGACTTTTGCAGGTGAGCCAGTGGCCAGGGCCAGACTGTAAATCCTCTGATCTTATCTGCCCATTCCTGGAAGATCATTTCCTTATCTGACTTCCTTATCTGAGCTCAGGAACTGAAACTTGAGCACCCCAGGGAGAAGCAGCTCTTGAGGTTGCTGTGCTAAGCGGTGACCAGCACATGTCTCAGCTCACGCCTTGTAGCAGACCAAGACACTTGGAAAAACCCTACTGTGCTAAGAGCCACGGGCAAGAATTCTAAATTCTCCAACTGGGAATTTTCTAGCTCAGGATGTCCTGAGAGCAGAATCATATACAGAGCGTCAAGACTGAGCTGATAGCAGCTTGTAGCTTGTTGCTTTGCAGACAAGCTCCACAGTCATCCTTCTGGGCTTCTCTTCTGCACCGTTTCCCCATCAGCAGTGAGCACTGGGAGCTCCCAGGAACTCCCCTGACAGGGTGCAAGCAGTGAGGCCTATATTTGAGCAAAGATTAAGGAATACAGACATTTCTGTTTTCCTGCCGTGTCAATAATTTCAAGGTGAAACCCCTCTAGTCCAGCAGCTAATTCAGTGAGGGAGATTATTGTTCTGTGCAAAAATCAAATCAAGTCCTTTGGGAGTTTCCTTCGGCTTCCCTCACCGCGTCTCTAGTTGGATCAATAAAGCAGAAACTGCTGTTCACTCCACGTTAATAACGTGTGAGCAGAAAGCAGTGTAGGGAGCAGGGCCCTCTCATCGCCCAATGAGAAAGACGGCTGGACCAATGTGCAAAGGGAAGGTCACCATCAGTGGCGGCCAGTGCTCACTTGCAGTCTGGGTCTCAGAAACCAAGAGACTTCTGCAGGTGACAGCTTCCCAAGCATGTGACAGTCACTAGGAGCACCTTCGAGAAGCATATCCTGCTGAAGAGCTTCAGAATGTGCCTTCACTGGCCATTAGTCGAGTGAGTGACTCTCAATTAGTGCATGGCTGCAACTCTTCTGGAAGGAGCTCAGCGGGGTTCTGGGTCTGGGCTACACTGTCTGCAGTCAAACCTTTCAGTGACTTTGGGTTTAGACACAACAGAAAGGGCTTGGAGCTCTGTATAAGTGTCTTAGGCTTCTATAACAAGTACTATGCATCTATCTGATAATACTTATGATAGATGCCAGGGGAATAGATTTGCTTATAGTGGTTCTGAGGCAGAAAGTTGGAAATCAGGTGTTGGCAGGACCATGTTCTCTTTGAAGCCTCTAGAGAGAATCTGGTTCATGTCTTTATCTTGTTGCTGGTGGCATTTAACCCTCAGCTCTGCCAAAAGAAAGCAGCATTCCCCCCCACCCTGAACCTCTTAATCCATAGAGGACCCAGGCAGGGAAGTGACTACAGTCCATTGCTGGGAACCGTTTGCACACAGTGTGCTGAACACCCACCAGCCCACAGGAAGACCATTCTCCCAGCAGGCCATGCCAGGGAGACCAGCTGAAAGTTATATTGAGGACTTGCCTCAGTCATTTCCAGAAAGAAGAGGGGCGGGCTGAGGCAGAGGGGTCCACAAACTCATGAAACTGGCCAGTAGAGGACCAGAGCTTCTGAGGTGGCTTCTCTAGGCAGGGGAAGGGCAGCTGGAGCAGGAGACCCTGCAGGGACAGAACCAGGCGGCAGTGGGTGAAAGGGCCGAGCACCATGGCAAGTACTCCCAATACTATATTGAATAGAAGTGGTGAGAGTGGGCAGCCTTGTCCTATCTCCAGTCTTAGGGGGAAGGCTTTCAGTTTTTTTCCCACTGAGAATGGTGCTCACTGTGGGCTTGTGGTAGATGGCTTTGACTATATACAATTCCCATTTTATAGAGAGTTTTTATCATGAATGGGTGTTGGATCTTGTCAAATGCTTTCTCTACATCTATCGATATGATCTATGGTTTTTATTTTTTCTCATTGCTATGATGTAATATGTTAATTGACTTGCAAAGTTGAACCATCCTTGCATTCCCAGAATGAATCCTACTTGGTCATGGTGTATAATCTTTTGATGACTCTTTGGATTCTATTTACTAGTATTTTATTGAAGATCTTAGCATCTCTGTTCATCAGGGAGATTGGTCCCTAGTTTTCCTTTTTTTGTGATGTCTCTGTTAGCTTTGAGTATCAGGGTGATTTGTACCTCATAGAAGCTATTTGGGAGTGTTTCTGTTTTTTCAATTTCCTGGAAGAGCTTGAAAAGACTTGGAGTAGGTCCTCTTTAAAGGTATGGTAGAATTCACTGGTGAATTGGTTTGGACCTGGACTTTTAACACTATCTGCACTTCAATATTCATCGCAGCACTATTCACAATTGCCAGAATCTCTGAATGCCTGAAAACAGAAGACTGGATAAAGAAACTATGGTACATCTGCACAATGAAATACTATGCAGCTGTCAGAAAAGATGAAGTCATGAAATTTACCTGCAAATGGATGGACACATAGAGTATCATGCTGAGTAAAATTAGTCAGAAGGAAAAGGACAGATATATAATGACTACATTAATTAATGGGATATAAATATATACCAGTGTTCTAATTGTGGAAATGCCAAATCCAGTAACAGAAATGTTTATTTTCCTGACCCCGAAAGAGCCCTTAATATGGCAGCAGTAAGAAAGGCAAACAAGCAGTGCCTGATAAAATTTCATGGCCATCCTAGGCTACCAAAACGAAGAAGGACTAAAATGACTGTCTGTACTTTCAATGCACATACGCTGGCATCGGAAGCATATATTGAGGATCTGATGCTGCAAGCGCAAAAGATCAGAAGTACGACATCATTGGTCTGACTGAGACGAGGAGGCATCAGGTGCATCATGCTGTATTTGACATTGGAGAAGAATTGTTCCTTGGAACATGACGAAAAGAGGCGTCGGTGGCGTTGGTGTCCTTGTCAACACGAACATGGCTGTAAACATTGATTCATTTGAATGCCTAACAAACCGAATAGGACGTTTACACTGGAAGAGATGTGGCCCACTGCCAGCAATTTCTATCTTCATTGTCTACGCACCAACATCCACATACAAAGAAGATGAAATTGAGAAATTCTACATGGAATTGGAGGAGTTCTATAAAAAGATCAAACCTTCTACAAGATCATAGTTGGTGATTTTAATGCCAAGATAGGACCAAGAAGATCAGCTGAAGAACTCCACATCGATACCCATGGCCTAGAATGGAACGAACAGGGTGAGAGACTATCTGAGTTCATCATATCCACCAAGACCATTCATGGGAACTCACAGTTCCAGAAAGCTGAAGCGAAACGTTGGGCATGGGAATCTCCTGGCGGAGAGTTCCACAATGAAATTGACCACATCATCTTCAATCAACGGTTTTGTCTGACCGATGTTGCTGTCGTCCCCAAATTCCAAACAGGATCGGACCACCGTCTCCTTCGTGCAAAATTCTACTTCCCCTAGGGGAGAAAAGGCTGCAAAGTTTAAGAAGAGAACTCCCAGAGCGACCACCAACTAGGAACTCTTTGGCACCATTGCAGCAACAGGGGAAGATACCATCATTGACAATATAGATGAAGAATACAACCGACTGGTTCAGCACCTCCATGATTGTGCGAAGAAGATAGAAAGACACAAAAGGACGCTTGTCTTCAGAAACTCTTGAGCTCATTCGCCAACGTGGCAAGGAGCGAGCCTCAGGAGACCAAATGCTAACATCCAAGCTTGCTAAGCGGTGCAGAGAAGCGATAAAAGCAGACCTCAAAGACAGAAGAGCAGAAATACTGGAAGATGCAGCAGAAGTCGGGAAAAGCATTCGCACTGCCCGCCTGTCCTTCGCCAACTATAAGACCAAGATGACTGCCCTCTGACTCCCTGATGGATCTATCACATCTTCCAGAAAGGCAATGGAGAAGATTATCCAGGACTTCTACTCAAATCTCTTTGATAGCCACATCCACCTGCCCACATACCAAATTCCACAGGATGGATATGTCATTCTTAACGTTCTCCCTTCTGAAATCTGACATGCCATCTCGTTGGTAAAGAAGGGAACAGCACCAGGCCCAGACAAAGTCAGACCCGAACACCTGAAGAATCTGCCATCGGTACTCATCAATACACTAGCTCGGCTCTTCACATGCTACCTGTCCGAATGCAAGGTACCCTCCCAATGGAAAATCAGCAGGACAGTTCTACTGTTCAAGAATGGAGACATTCACAACATCGGCAACTATCGTCCCATCTGCCTGTTGTCCGTCATCTACAAGCTGTTTACACGAGTCATCCTGAACAGGATTAGCAGAACACTAGATGAAGGCCTACCATGTGAGCAAGCAGGCTTCCAGAAAGGATTCAGCACAATCGACCATATCCACACAGTAACCAAGCTCATCGAGATTTGTAGGGATTACAAGATGCCGCTCTGTCTCATGTTCATTGATTTACAGAAAGCCTTTGATTCTGTGGAGACTGAAGCAGTCATCAAAGCCCTAGCCAAACAGGGTGTTCAAACATCAAGATCCTTCGTTAGCTGTATTACGGATTCACCACCAGGATCTCACCATTCTACAAAGAAGTGATCATTAATGTGAAAAGAGGGGTTCGACAGGGTGATACCATTTCACCAAAACTCTTCAGTGCCACCCTCGAGAACATCATACAACAATTAGAATGGGAAGGAATGGGGAGTGAAGATAGATGGTCGGCAACTACACCACCTCTGCTTCGCTGATGACATCGTTCTAATGACACCAAACATTAGCCAAGTGGCACAAATGCTGGCTGACTTCGACCAAGAATGTGGAAAGATAGGTCTACAGCTGAATCTAAAAGAAAACAATGTTCATGAAGAATGAACTAGTTCCTGAGGCCCCATTCACTCTCAATGGAACAAACATCTCTGAATGTAGCAGTTATGTGTACCTAGGTCGAGAAGTCAACATGATGAACCACCTAAAACCTGAGCTGCGCAGGAGGAGAGAGAGCTGCATGGAATGCCTTCAAAGGCATCGAAGAAATAGCTCAAAGGACAAAGAACCTCCGGCTCTGGGCACATCTCTTTGACTCCACCATTCTCCCTGCATTAACATACACCTCAGAGACCTGGGCCCTACGAAAGCAGGATGAGAATGCTATTCGGGTCTCCCAGAGAGGAATCGAAAGAGCTATGCTTGGAATATCACGCCTCACTCAAGTGAGAGAAGGAATCCAGAGTTCTGACCTCCATCGCTATTCCAGAATCAGGGATGCTGTCTCATTTGCCAAGGCATCGAAAATCAGATGGGCTGGACATGTAATGCGATTTGGAGACAACCACTGGACTAGAGCCATTACCGACTGGATCCCACGGGATGTCAAAAGATCACGTGGCCGCCCACCTACAAGATGGTCTGACTTCCCTTGTCAAGACCCTGAAGGAATGGTTTGAGGCTCTTCATATTCCTGAATCAACCAGATGCCATTGGGCTACATTGGCACGTGATAGGGTCCAATTGAAATGTTACTGGTGCCCACTCGAGCAAATCGATGAATAACTGGGATTCAAGTGATCAAGTGATCAAGTGATCAAGTTCTAATTGTGGGAAATGGTATTGCCCGACTAGAACTCAGCATTGAATGTACACAAAAGGATTTACATGATAAACCCTAAATGTCTGTAGGGCAAGCCACAATGTGTAAGAGACGAGAGAGAGAGAGAGAGAGAGAGAGAGAGAGAGAGAGAGAAGGAAAGGAAAAGTGCTTGCTATAGAGGCAGGCAGGCTGTGGGAAGGGGGAAGGAATCTGGGGATATTGGTGGTTGGAATAGGGCACTGGTGGAGGGATGGGTGCTGGAAGAGTGTATGACAGAAACCCATTCATGAACAACTTTACATCTTTATGTCGTATGTCTCACGGTATAACAATAAAAAATGTAAATGTTAATTAGTCAAAAAAAAAGAAGAGAAAGGGTCGAGCGCTACACTGTCATGGAGGGTTGATGTGGACCATGGAGTTGAAGAACATAGTGTTCCCTCATCTTTCTGGGCTTTCCAGGGCACAGCAAAGAGTTCAGACTTTGCTCTGAATACAGTGGAGTGTTCAGCAGGTGTGGTTTTCAGGGAGTTAAGGCTCAGGGTCCTACTGGACGCCGTGTTGGAGCAGAGAGGGTGAGTCCCTGGGAAGGCAGCCAGCAGCAGGCGGCGATTGTTATCTGTGGGAAGTGGAGGTTGAGCTCCTCTCAGCTGGTGGGCCTGAGACAGAGGGAGTGATCTCATACCATCAGGGGTGCTGGGTGCTTGGGCTCTAGAGAGCGATCTCTCACCATCAGGGGTGCTGGGTGCTTGGGCTCTAGAGAGCAATCTCTCACCACCAGGGGTGCTGGGTGCTTGGGCTCTCTTCCCCTCCTCTCCTCCTGCCCCATCTTTAGCTAGACCTGGGTCATCACAAGGTGTGTGGTGGACTCACACAGGGCTTCTTGGTTTGCTTTGGAAAACTACGCCAAGGCGTCTAGAGAATAAAAATAGTCAAGTATCATTTCAATTGGAAACAACAGGCATTCTAAAACCTGTGTTTCTGTTTCAATCAGGAAGGACCCTCTAGATTTTGCTTAACATGACTAATGAGCAGTTCAAAGCAGGGAAGGTGGAGTTCCCTTTAATCAGAAAGGTCTCAGCACTTGGACTGCAGTCCAGCCTGCTGGACCCAGCACTTGACTTTGTTTCCGTCTCTGGAGGTTGACCTTCAGGCAGAACCACCCACAGGAGGGAGCACAGGGTTGACAGGTCACTGGCTGGTCTCAGGGTGAGTCACGTGCTGCTGTCACATGCAGAGGCCTGATCACGGTTACCTTGTGGTGTCCTCTGGAGTCCCCACTCCTGTCCCCACTGGGACTGAGCAGCCACATTGGCACCCTTCATTTCATAGACTGAAGGCAGAACCCAGGTGGTTGTCCAGAGGCCAGCAGGGGCACTGCTGCACGGGCAACGGAGAGGACGGGCAAACAGGCTGCTGTCGCAGCCACACCTGCCACTGCTTACGAGGGCTCAGCTCGGCCAGTCAGACACAAGTACCTTCCCTTCACTTCGGGTGCCTGGCGGGGAAGGAGGTCACACATGCCCTGCAAATGGCCCCTCATTGGATTGCGTCTGGGCCTATAAACTCCAACTACTAATTCAGTTAACATCTGGGGTTTGACACATGCTTCTGCACATTATTTTGTTTCTTTGTTTTATTTTAATTTTTGGTCAGTTGTTACACCTGATTTTGTGCTCAGGGATCACTCCTTGCAGGTTCAGGAAACCATATGAAGTGCCACGAATTGAACCAGGGTTGGCTGCATGCAAGGCAAATGCCCCACTCATTCTATTAGTGCTCAGCCCCACCTGTACCTTATTTTAAGTCAACCCATTGTTTCTGGAAGCTTGAATGGAAGTTAGATGTGGGAATTAGGGTTGACAGATCAAAGATGGGTCCCAACAATAACACTGGTCAGTCTGACCCAACAAGCACCTGGAAGCAGTGGAGATGACAGACTGGGACAGCACCGGGAAGAAGGGTGTCTGCAGGGGCTGACGGGCCACCTGGGTGCAGCCAGGGGTACACGGCTGAGGGGTGTGCTGCCCATCTGCCCGGCGCTGTGCTAAGGCTGGGTATGCATTGTCTTTTTTATTGGTATTAATTAATTAATTAATTTATTTATTTATTCATTCATTCATTCATTCGTTTGCTCATTCTTTTCGTTTGTTTGTTTGTTTGCTTTTTTGGGTCATACCCAGCAATGCTCAGGAGTTACTCCTGGCAGTGCTCAGGGGACCATATAGGATGCCTGGGATAGAACCGGGTCAGCTGCATGCAACGCAAACGCCCTACCTGCTGTACTATTGCTCTAGCCTCTGCATTATCTTTTTAAATTTCAAGTTATAATCCTACTTATGGTAGGTGGAATAATTATCACTTAACAGAAGAGGAATCTGCGTCCTGAAGCACCTAAGGCTACAGCGTTGGTGAGTGGGGAGCTAGTATTGACCCATTCATGGTTTTAGTTTTGTTTTTCTACAGCATTAGAGATTGAACCCGAGGCTTTAGACCTCCAGGTCATGTGCCCCACTACTGAGTCACATCTCACCACCACAAAGCTCCCAACAGAGACTAGAATCTTAGTTTTACTCTCTGCCTTCTAACCATAGTATACTCTGCTGGCTCCTGGCAGACTCACTCAGAGTTGCTGACTTGGAGGAATTTCTGCTGTTCATGTGTGCCTGCACAATTTCCTGTGTGAAGATGAGGTGATTGGGGAGGGTGCCATGTAATAGCTAATGCAATTGTAAAGGTGCTGGGAAAACAGGTCCCAGAGTCATAGAGTCAGAGCCCTACAAGAGGTGGTGGGCAACCTGATGATGCGCCAAGGGGGCAGGAAACACTGGCACCACTCTCCTGGGAAGCCCTTGGCCCTTGCCCATCCAGTTGGGACCCAGTTTCTCCATCTAGAAAATGGGTCGATGTAGTTTATACAGCAAGGCAGTTTTATGATTCCAATGAAATGGCGATATGCAAATGAATTGAGATAGCACCCTTTGAGCAGAATCTAGCTAATGCTCAGTTCTCGATAAATCTTAACTTCTGCAATGTTGAAGATGGTTTGGGATTAAAGGCAAGAGGATAAATGCTCCTGCCCTCTGTGTTTACGCTCAGGTCAGCTCCCCATAGTGTCCCTTGAGCTCTGAAACGTCCGAACTCTACCACCAGTCAGTTCTGTGGCTCCATAACCTGTCTTATAGTGTGGCTAGTATATTCCGGGTTAGCACAGGCTGTTCCCAGGCTGGCTCCTTCACCTAGTAGGTCTGTGCCTTTGGATAAGCAACTCCCCTCCTCAGAGCTTACTTTTCTGTCTAAAAAATGGAAGTGAATATAATAGCCTGCTCACTGAGACATTTTAAGGAATGGTAAAATGATCTACTTAGCGTTATTAGCCTAGTTCCTGGGACATAGTAATCTTTCAGTGAATGCCGGTAACTCTCATTATGAAATGAAGTTTACATGGTATTAACTCTGCATTATGCCTCATCTTTCTCTTGGGGTGATTATCTCAGCGCCCCCGGCAGTGCCTTCCTGATTTGTAAACTTAATTTTTGACACCACCTCTATTCTGGTTGGCTCTCTAAGACATGCTCTTCTTAATATATATGATAGTAGGTCTCACTCATTACTAGGTTATTTTAGGCAACAGTGATTTTTAACTCGTTACCGAGCTAATTACTGCAATGCTCTAGTTTCCTTTCTGTGCAGACTTAATAAGCTCTGAAGATTTGCAGTCCAGCTTTTCTTGGCTGGGAAGATGGAATTTCCGAGGCTCTCTGGTAAAGGTGTGAAACTTTACTGGCCAGGGATCAGTGGTGTTCATGGTGGGGTAATCGCGTGCCAGCCAATAAACTTTCCACCTTGAGAAGGCTCAGCTCCTTTGGGAATTGGTGCAAGATTTCATTCATCAAAGCCATTTTCTGGGGGCCCAACATGGTAATTTTGCCTAGAGGTAGCATGTGTATAAGTGAGAGTGTGGACGTGTGCATACACACATGAACGTAGGAGTTAGGCTGACGACAGAAACTGCCACCTAAGTCACCCGTGGCTCTTCCGACACTGGCCTTTATGGTAGGGATCAGTGGAGCTTTCTGGAAATGTGATAACCTGGTGGGCTATCAGCGCTTTCTTTGCGCTCTGCCATTTGCCGACAGTGAGAAAGACACGCATGGCAATAAGCACATGAGTAGATGTGGCTGTAATGCTTGGAAGTTTGTGGACATTGAAACTTGATTTTATATCATATTTATAGACCCCAAACTATTCTGTTCTTTTCCATTTTTTTCCCACCAATAAGGATGCACAAGCCTTTCTTTCCTTGAGAGCTGCCCACGGTCAGGCACCGGTGGCCTCTCTCTGACAGACCATCTGGGTTTCACCTGCATCTGTCTAAACCCAACTCCTCTCCTGATTTGTCATATTGCAGTAGGAAGTGTCCTGTCAGGAACACGGTGGCTGTGCCCAGGTACAGGACCACAGAGAGTGGAGCACTAGCAATGCCAGTAAACTGCAGAAAAGGTAGATGGGAGGAGAGAGCCTTCAAAACGCCAGTGCGCAGGCACACCCTAATCATGTTGGGTGAAAGTGCCCACTGAGAATCACGTTGCTCCTCTGTAGGCACTTTGCTAAGAGTCAGGGAGTGCATACTCCAGAGGGGATGGTGCTATTTTTTATGTAAAAACTTATATAGATATAAAAACTAATAAGGAGCTGAGTTGTCAGCAGAGGGAGGTGTTGGTGTGGTGATTTCCCAGAATCAAGGTGCCCCTGAGAGTCTAACAGTATTTAGTCACTTCCTGGGGCCACTGAGGCCATTGGAAACTATCCAGCACAGGCGAGTGTAACTTGGACTAGGCAAACAGGTTGTCATGAGTGTGTAATGGAACCTGGAGTCAGCCAGAGGTGCTTGGTCCTGCTTCTTGGATTCTCTTGGCTCCCGCCATTTGGGCTCCAGCAAGTCTTAGACATCTTTGTTCTCACCTTCCGAGGTGTCCAGCACCTGTGACACATTAACTCCTTTCACAGAAGCACATGAAGCTTCCCAGCATTGTATGTGGCTGTATAAGAGAGATGTGACCGACAGAGGGTGGGCGTGATGCCAGCTGTTGGAGGCTGGAGCAGGTACTAGTCCCGGTCGAGGGACATGAGACTTTGCCCAGGGAATAACCGAATGCTGTAGGGAAATTCTCTGCTGCCTTGCCAGATGATAGTTTTCCATGAAAAGAGAAATATTCTTGTTCCTGTTCCATCTAGGCCAGCCTCTTCCACACTCACACTGGCCCTCTCTGGTCTTAGCATTATGTGGGCCATGTTCTGTAACTGCTTTGCGACAGTTTCCTCATCTATGAAACAGAATTAGGAGATGGTGCCAGGGAAAATTAGGAGGTGATAGAGGTAAAGTGTTTTAAACAGCGCCAGACCCAGCAGGCCCTTGAGAAATACTAGCTGTTGATGCAATAATTTTCACTTCTATCGTTTCAGCATACTCCACAATTCCTCTGGCACACGGAGAGTGTTACCTTCAGGTCCCAGATGAACACACTTGAGCGAGGGTGGGGGGGATGTGTGCTGAGTCATTTATCTGGCGTCAGAGTGAGATCAGGATTTCTTTACACAATGCAGTGGGACCTATTTTTGCTAACTCATGGGACAGAGATTCAAGCTGACTCTAAAACTCTGTTTTTCTTTCCAATAATGCTCCAAAGACCCCCTTCCCATCACTTCCCCTATCTCATAAAGGGTCCTGGACAAAGAGGGGTACAGTGGAAAGCAGCCATACCCGAACTGGTGGCCAAGAGGATGATTTGGACATCGATGGTGGCGACACACAGTGCTCGCTCACTCTGTCAATTCTTCCCATTTCTCTATTTTGTCCGCCTTCTGGAGCTGCCATCCAGGCACCCTGTCAGGCTTGCAGCTGTTAGAGGTTTGAGTTGTAAGATTCACATTTATCCTCCCCACCCTGTGATTCTTCCTAATGCACTCAATTAAGAGACCGGTTGATTTTCATTTTTCCCTTAAAAGTAAAATCTCAGCGTAGATCACAAGTCTACAGTACGTTTAGCAGCTCCAACTCTTCTTACTGGCAGCCGTTCCTCCTTCCCCGTCTTCTGAAGAATAATCAAGTCTATTATGATTTAGAGATGCATTAGCTCCACTTAGAGGTAAGATTAGCTCTGACTTCTGGGGAAGTTACCCAAGATTTAAATGTAAGACTCCATCCCATTCAGAGCACAGTGTATGTCTTCCTTTCCCTTTATATTCGCATATTTTATGAAAGGATAAATTCTGGAGGGTTCAAGTTCCAGGGACAAAAGCCACCTGGGATCCCTAGCTGCTGCATTTTGCTGGTCTGCCATCGGCGCTTAGAGTTTCTCCCTCGGCTTCCAGCTGGCCCCAGCATAAGGAATCCGCTTCCCATGCCTGTGTAGACCCCACCATTGCCTTTTAGGCAGCCCTGGGCAGCCTTGCACTGTCAGGGAACCTCCTGTGTATTGTTTGGAAACAGCTTTGTCTCTCTGCAAATTTACATGTTCTTAAATGAGAGAAAGTTAATCTCTTTCCAAGATCCCTGCACCACTACTCATAAATCAAGTCGGGCAAGTTGCTTTATTGTTTTTTTGCCTTTGTAAAACTGGGCAGTTTATTAATCCATTCCTTCATGGGACTGTTATGAGATTTCATACTTGTAAAATGTCCTGAAAGTACTTTTTAAAAATATTTTACTATACCACTGTGAAATATATAATTACAAAGATGTTCATGATTGGGTTGAAAAGCGTTTGACACAGAGAAATCATTCCCCAGATGCTCACAGGGGTTACACAAACATTGGACAGTAGAAGCAGGAAGAGCAAGAGACTTCCTGGATGCAGCCTTTAATGGCAACCCTGACCCTTTTATTCCCACTGTATTTAAGCATCATAGTTTTCAAAGTTCGCCATGCGTACTACAGGCTTTCAATATCCCAACCTCAATCTCTCCATCACTGTGACTTGCCCTCCACCATTGCCCCCATTTTTCCAACCATCCTTCAAGCCTGCTCCTGTAACAGACCCAAAATCATTTATTTTATATTGCTTGTTACCAATGTGAAAATTGTCACATCTCACCATGGAGAAATAAATTCCTTGTCTGAGGGTTTACTAAGCTGTTGTTGCTAGTTGAGCCTCTGTGTTCATGTTTCTGTTGATGGCGCTTTAGTTGGCTTCTAGAGGACCTTCCCGTCCAATCTGGTGTGCGCCTACTGGAAGGACAGTATGTAGAGTTTGGAGATGCTGTGTGGCCACAAATGCAGCTGTGAACTCCAGAAAATTCAGAATATTTAACTGACATTGGTTTCATG
This sequence comes from Cryptotis parvus, assembly GCA_021461705.1. Taxonomy (NCBI): domain Eukaryota; kingdom Metazoa; phylum Chordata; class Mammalia; order Eulipotyphla; family Soricidae; genus Cryptotis; species Cryptotis parvus. Next base: position 21,438 of record JAJIBD010000211.1, read on the forward strand.
GCAGTGGTGGTGGAGAGTGGGTGGAGCTTCCAGGGCTTCTGGAAGGATGGGGCTTGGGGAGAGGTAGCTCACCCCAACTCTGAGAATTCCTGGAGGTTTCAGCTCAAAAACCTGTATGGTAACCCCTAGTCTCAGACATGGTGACCCTAGTCTCAGTCTGATTTAGACTCACAAGTTCCCACAGCCCCGACACTTATTAATTACCCCCCACCACCTCCCACCCCAAAGCCCTACCTTACAGCACTTATGTGAAGGAGTCAGCTCTTCCCAACTCTGAGAGCTGACTTGTTAAATATTTAGGGTAAAGTATGTGAACTGACTGTTAATACGAGCCTCACTGCAAATTGAATCATAGAAACTTAATGTGACCGTGATGCATGGGTAATCAGTGCACGCTTACTTTACCGCTTCCCTGTAGTTCACTGCCGTATTTCTGAAGCTCTGGAGTTGATTCAGTTCTGTTGCATCTCGTGAAATCTAGACAATGACATGCTATGTGCACCTCTTCCAACTCTCGCTCAGTGTCCTCCACAGTTGCAGCTTGTGATTGGTCCTGCGAAGTACTGACACTCAGAAACGGACAAGCCTGTGTAGCAGGGGCTTGATTTATTGTTTTGCTGATTATTTGGAACAGTGGTCAGCAGAAATTTTTCTATGCTGGGATCAAAAAAAAAAAACTCTAGATTGTGTGGGCATTCCTTCCTCTATAGCAGTCACTCAACTCCGCAGTCATAGAGGAAAGGCCCCCAAAGAAATAATATATAAATGAGTGAACGTGGATGCGTTTCGATGAAACTTTATTTACCAACACAGAATATAGACTCTTTATTTGCTGCATTCTAGTCTAGGCTAATAAAAGTCATGGAGAAAATGTCAACAGTACAAACTGAATTTGTGCCCTTTGTGTATCACCCCCAAATACCTGAAAATGTTCTTGCAACATGTGAGAATGCTGGTGACCAGCAATAATGCTGCTCAAAACGGACCGGGAGTGAAGCTCTCACCTTTATCTCACTTACCTGCTGATATTGAATGGAACTTCCCCCTCAGTGAAACCAGCCATTGGCAGGAGACCTAATTTCTCAACAAAAAATCAACAACAGCATCTTAAAAAGAATCAACCGACTTTCTGGGGGCAGTCGGCAAGTCTGCAGTAAGCTGAACTGTCATTTAAAGGGGACAATGAGCTCTGTGTTTAAGAGTTTCAGCATCAACTCCTACCGACCCAAGTGAAGCATAAATTCAGCAAGTTAAGTAATAACTGGCTGTCACCCTACTGCAACATGTTTGAGATCCAGTTTTGAAGCCCCAGTCATTGCTGAAATCAATGCCCGCTTTCCCCAGGTGCAGTAATTATTTTTCATATTGTTATTGACTGTCTTTTAAATACCAGCCAGGACAAATCTATTTCTCAAGCTTTTTGTCAATGATTTGAAGCAGGAAGATGAATGTAACTGAATGACAGTTGTTTAAACACGATTCTTCCCTCTTCAACTTGGACAAGAAATGAGTGGTCAGTGGCCACTAGCCCATCCCAGGTGAAGGTGAGGACATTTTCCAATTTGTTTACTAGAGACTGCAGTCATCTAAGTGCTGATTATATAGGGTGATTTATAATTCTCTCTGACAGCATATATTTCCACATGCATTGAGTAGCTGTTTACTTGCTTTTGACTTCTGGTTTCATAGACACTTGCTGTTTAGGTTTAAGAGTTATTAGGAGTCTGCAACTCCCTGGAGGAGGGTAAGTTTTACTGGAAGATAGAAGTAGTTTCCCTCTTAATGGCAATGGCAGGTCAGGATCCAGAAGGTGGAGAGGGAGTGAGGCGAACCCAAGACTCTGTCTCTCAATCTCTGCCCATTCTTTGTTCTCCACTTCTCTGTCTTCATAAAATGTCTGCAGGGGGTCCCGTTTATTCCACAAATTGATTCTGCAGTCTGTGTAATGGTTTTAGTTGTGACAAGGTCTTCAAAAAATGGAACAGAGAAGAATGGGACAGAAGAATGGGGACATGTTAGTGCACAGTGGGAAGCATATCGGAGATTTCATCCGCCATTTCTTCTCAATCAGGCGTTGATTCTAAGGGAGGCCACACACACAAAGTTATCAACCTGTCAGAGCACAGAGTGAGCTCCTCATGCTGGTCATTGTCCCTCTGATTGCCCCATCAAAAGTCTTTTGAGGTATATGTAAACAAAAAGATGCGACTTGGCATGCATATACCTGTGAGTTTGGAGCAGAGATACCCGAAGACCTGATTTGTAAACACAATCAGTATCCTTATCCCCGCCGTAGCTAAACAAGGGGAGAGTTCATGCTTTGACTGTTTATAGCTCCCAGGTATGAGTGATTTCTAGAGACCAGTTTCTGTACTGTCCTTTTCATCATCATAATCCTGTAAGCTGTTCAACACCATGTCTTCCCTCTCACAGATGAGAACATGGGAGAAGAACAGGGACATACAAGCACCAGGTGGCAAAGCCATTAGGAATCTAGCTGAGGTTTAGGATTCAGGACATTTCCCTAAAAGCTCATGCTTTAAAGCCTCTCCTTGTACCCAAGATACAGAAGGTAAAAAGTTCTTAGACTGGAAAGAAGAAGATGAAGAGCCCACACACACACACACACACACACACACACGCATGCACACACACACACACGGAGACAGTCAATATTTATTTAGTAATTAATTAAGCAAATTCTTATTTAGCAACTATCTGACACTAATACTGATGTTAAGGGTCTCAAAGCAGACAGACTCCCTGCCTTGAGTGAGTTTCCCTTTCAGTGTTGGAAGATGGGAGATAAGCAAAGTGTAAGTGAAATGTAGCACATCAGTGCTGAGCATCATGGAGAAATAAGGTGGGGAGGGAGAGAAACCACGTTGGCAGTTTGAATACAGGAGGGCTGCAGGAGGAAACATGAGTCAGTTTCAGAGTGAGGTGGGGAGCCAGACACAGGACCACCTCGGGCAGAGGCGGCAAGTGGGCCAAAACTCACCCCACCACCTATTTTCATAAATAGGGGCGGGGAGCACCGGGAAGTGAACAGCACCCAGCCCAGACAAAGTCAGACCCGAACACCTGAAGAATCTGCTGTCAGTACTCATCAATACACTAGCTCGGCTCTTCACACGCTACCTGTCCGAATGCAAGCTGCCCTCCCAATGGAAAACCAGCAGGACAATTCTACTGTTCAAGAAGGGAGACATTCACGACATTGGCAACTATCGCCCCATCTGCCTGTTGTTCGTCATCTACAAGCTGTTTAGTTGAGTCATCCTGAACAGGATTGGCAGAACATTAGATGAAGGACAACCATATTTGCAAGTTGGCTTCCAAAAAAGATTCAGAACAGTCGACCATATCCACACAGTAACCAAGCTCATTGAAGTTTGTAGGGAGTACAAGATGCCGCTCTGTCTCATGTTCATTGATTTAAAGAAAGCCTTTGATTCTGTGGAGACAGAAGTGGTCATCAAAGCCCCTAGCCAAACAGGGTGTTCAAACCCAATACATCAAGATCCTTCGTGAGCTGTATTATGAATTCACCACCATGATCTCACCATTCTACAAGGAAGTGATCATTGATGTCAAAAGAGGGGTTCAGCAGGGTGATACCATCTCACTGAAACTCTTCAGAGCCACCCTCAAGAACATCATGCAACAATTAGAATGGGAAGGAATGGGAGTGAAGATAGATGGTCGGCAACTACAGCACCTCCGCTTCGCTGATGACATCATTCTAATAACACCAAACATTAGCCAAGCAGCACAAATGCAGGCTGACTTCGACCGAGAATGTGGAAAGATAGGTCTACAGCTGAATCTCAATAAAAACAATGTTCATGAAAAATGAACTAGTTCCAGAGGCCCCATTCACTCTCAATGGAACAAACATCTCTGAATGCAGCAGTTGTGTGTACCTAGGTCAAGAACTCAACAAGATGAATGACCTAAAACCTGAGCTGCGCAGGAGGAAGAGAGCAGCATGCTCTGAAGCAGTCCAGAAGGTGTTGCTCACCCCAGCTTCTTGTGCCCTGAGGTTGTCCGGCCTTTACCCTTCAGAGCTGATGGTCTCAAACACCACCATTCAGTGGTGCGGCCAGGGAGCGACCAGGGACAATCCTTGGGGATTGACAACTGAGGCCTATCTGCTGACTAATCCCAGAAGCTGAGCAGGTGGCAGCGTGGGGACATATTTCTGGTTCCCACCACATGGAAGGAACAAGAGCTCAAGCAAACTGGATGTAGGTGACAGACTCTTGGATCTGAGATCAGAAGACAGGGAACCGGATATGCAATCAGAAAATTTGGAATATTTCTGGTTAGTCTTTGTATCTATTATATTTATTATTTCATGTGCCTCAGGAGCCAGGTACAGGAGTCCGTGAAATGAAATGGCTCAAGGTCAAGGCCCAAGAATTTCTGAGTCTCATCATTACTGTCCATGGATAGGCACCATGGTTGATCTTAACCTCTTGTGCAGGGTGTAAAGATAAGATGTAATCACTGAAACTTCAGTGACTTTCACAGGACAGACAGGCCATCGGACAGGCCATCCTCCTGGCTCACCAAGCATGTTGTGTGTCGTATCTGGGAACAAAACAATCCAGTTAGTTGTTCATGCACCTGTGGCAAAGACCACTGCCTTGGACTTGAGATTCTGCTAGAGTTACATGAGTGGGAAAATCAAGAAATTGTATTCTATAATTTACCTCCAATCTGACATAGAGTGTCGTGTGTGAAAGAAGGAATAAGCTCATAGATTTTAGCACATTTATTGCAGTCGTGATATGGTTTGACACAGAGTCTATGAGTCTTGTGGGGTAAAATGGAAGGTTTAAATGGATTCCAATTTCATTATCCCACTGTGATCTGTGGAAAGCCAAGACCCAAATGTTGCCACCCAATAAAGCACTTTATCAAATTTCTTCCCGGGCAGAGCAGCACTATTCCGCCAAGGAAAGCTATCTACTGGGTCTACTGTTAAGCAAGATGCATTTTTTAATGTGGAAGCCCAGCCAGCCACGTTAGACAGGTTTTTGCTTGCAGTGTGCCTGGCTTGGCTATTTACAAGAGATTGAAGTTATGAGAAAAACCAGATTCTACACACCCAAGCTGATTTAGAGGCAACTCTAGTCATTTGAATTCAGTTGAACCAGCCAGGCAAGTCCTGGAAAACCTGCAGGAATAGGAGATCCAGTGGGAATTATTCATGAGAAAGCCGAGGTGCTCCTGCAGTTAATTCACCCACGTATCTAAATAAGTGAGCACCGCTATCTATGACTTTCCCTTGCTTAGGGCCAGCTAAAAATCTTGAACCCAGGTGTTGACTTGTTTCTCTCATTAGGCTGATAAATGGGGGAACATCCAGAGTGGAATAGGTTCACAGAAGCGAGTGCTTAATACTGGAGGTTAAAGAAGCATCGAGCAGGAGCAGGTCTAAGTTCCAACCTCAAAGACAAAGTGCAGTGTGCAAAACATGGGGAGGACCTCCTAAAGGTTAGGATCGTGCAGTTGGATTCCATAAGAGCTTGCTGAGGAGCTGCTACATTTCAGAAGCTTAGCTTGGCTGAGGCCAGGGCGGTCAGTGGTGACTAAGTCACAGTTACTGCTCCAGGAGCTCGTGGTCTAAAGAAACATCGTGATACCCAGCGCTGTGCATGGGTGTGCCGGCCTTTCTCTGCCTCCCATTCCTGGGCTTTTTTTAAGTTAAGGTTGAAAATGCTATATCTCTCTCCTCTCTCTCTTTCTCTCTCTCTCCCTCTCTCTCCTCTCTCTTCTCTCTCTCTGTTTCCCTCTCTCTCCACCCCTCTGTCTCTCTCTTTCTCCCCCCTCTCTCTCTGTCCCCCTCTCCCTCCATTGCTTTAGGCTTTACTTCATTATTTTTCCAACTCTATCTCTTTCATGTTTGTTACCAACTGAGACTTTAGAAATTGCTCTCCGTCTCGAGACTTTATAAATTGCTCTCCGTCTCCCGCCCACTCATCTGAGCCCTTTGACTCGGTCTGCAGAAGACATCTGCTGGAGGCCTCTCGTGATGGGTCTCCCGGATGCTGGTGTTGCCTTGACCCGAGCGTCTTTGCTCCTCTTTGTGCTCAGCCCTTTGCTGGTGCTTCCTTGTGTCTTGGCTCCGTAGATGCACCATAGTGGCTCTTCTACCCTCCTTCTGCCTAACTTTGTTCCTTTCTTCCTTCCCCACTCTAACAGGTAATTAAACACAAGAAATTCTACCTTCGCAGTTGATAGCTTTTCCTCAGTTGATAGTTGATAGTTGATAGTTTAGTTGATAGTTTCCAGAAACCTACCACAATTTCATTTAGGAGATAATGCCTGAATCTTGGTATTGAATGCCGCACTCTCGAGAGCAGTGTAGTTGGCATCTGACCTCCCAAACGCATCTGAACTCATCATATCACTCTGCTTCTCTTCACTGCCGGCCAGGCTGAGGCCCAGGGGCTGGACTGGGCACTCCCCTTCCCTTTGCTGCCGGCTCCTGCCAGCCCTTGCTTCACTCTCCTCACCGTCCGGCGATTTGTTCTTACGTCCCCATGTTGTGTCCCACCGCAGGATCTGTGGCCCTCCTCACTGAACAACACAGTCTCAGAAACAGGCCCCTTACTATGGAAGAAAGATATGGTCTGGTAACTCTTTTAGGGCCATCGAAATGCTGGCCAGTTAAGGCCTCAAGAGCCCGGGAAATGGCCTATAAGTCTTGGGCTTCTTTCTTAAGCATGAGAGGCAGAAGACACAGTGGGAATAGAAATTCCAGTTCTCGTTTTATTTGAGCTTTGTTTGCAGTTTCAGAACCAGCTCAGCAGAACCTGAGTTCCACAGAGGAATTTCCCAGCACTGGTTACTCCTCTTCCTCCAGGACATTTAGGTTCTTTCACTGCATTTGTTTTATCAACCACTTCATTGAGGCATAATTGATAACACAGAGAATCTTGCACATATTTAATGGCCATATGCTTGATAAATTTGGACACAGGTGCTCACTTATGAAGCTTTTCGTGGTTATAAACACCTATGATCTATGAAAAAAGGGCCCCCCTTTCATCCCCCTTTTGTCTTAAGAACATTTAATGTATGCTTTTTAACATTGTTTTTCAGAGCACAATTCAGCATTATTAGCAGCTAAGTAATATGTTGTAGCATGTCTGTAGGAAATTAATCGGTGAGACTCTCCACTTCCAAATCATCCATTAAGCTCCATAGACGTTGCCCTCCAGGAGAGCTGAGTTCTTTTGGCTCAGTAAGACTCTTGCTAGAATATGGGTATCATAAGGTATTAAGAGTATGGGTGTCATGCTGAATCGTTGAATGGCCGTGGGCTAATCAGTCTTTAAATAGGCCTGTCTTCAATGCCTTCCATCCTCAGAGTCCCTCTCCCTAGTGTGGCAGAGTCCCTTAATCTTTATCCATGTCAATTCTGGGACCTGAAGGTGTGGGCCACTCTTCTCTAACAGAACAATCCCGGCTTGGGGTCCTCCATCAGTGCCTCTCTCCTAATCCGCTCACTTTTCAAAGAAATGCTTTTAACACTCCTCCTCTTGCACTAAGACATATAGTGGCTCTTGAGCTAGTTTCCAAACCTCTAAGCCTGATATTTAACCCTGCTTTCCACCCCCATCTTCTTGGATATTTTCTATATTCTTTTTGACTTTCTACTGTCTTGTGGCTATACAATACTACCTGCTCTAATTAAAAAAAAATCCCCCTTTCCTGTTCCTGGCCAGATTCTTTTCCATTTCTTTTTCTTAGAACTCACTCCTCTTTCCATATTTAAATTCTCCCCATCCTCTGCTATGGGGAAGCTGTTTCTTTCTCTGAGCACTCTCCGCCCTGAGTGCTAGTGTGACTTTGGTGCTGTCTTCTCTCTCCATTTATCACCTCTTCCTTTGGCAGTTGATATTCACGAGCGGCTTAACTTATTGGTCCTGCTTCATCTCCAGCCCTGAGAGGCCGTCAAACTCATTTTTGGTTTCTTTGTGCCTCACACACCATAGGGCCTTCCAAAAGCCTTGCGTGGACTAAGCAATTCATTGAAGAAATCAAATCAACATGGAAAGAAATAATTTAGAAAATTCAATGATGATTCTCTCTTTTTGGAAACAAAGCTTCATCTTTCTCTGTTCCTAGGACATGTTCTGACCTTTACAGCCCGGAAGTCGTCATCTTTCACTGTGCCAAATAGTTCTATTTCCGAGGCATTTGAGTCTTCTCACTGAAGGTGCTCTGTTACTATCCTTGCCAGGTGGGTTTCAACTATTATGTCTTTGGTAATTTTATAAATCAAGAGTAAAAAGTCCCTTTCAGAGTATGTGCCCTCCTTGCAGAGTTAGGCAGACCTTCAATTCCAGATAAAGGAATAATTCTCCACCAACACTGTGCTCAGCACTTCACCTGGACTGCTGAGGCTCGTAGGAAAATGCCCCTTTCAGTTCAAATTTAGAGGCTTTTTAGTCAATGCATCTTGCCGGGCTGCAGACTCCTTTCCCCACTAGACAGGCTTTGTTTCACAAAATTGAAAGAGTGAAAGAAGACCGAGTGTCTGCTTACAAAGGTAGAAAATCGTTTAAGCCTACTTATGCTCCCTGTTTAAGTAATGAAGAAGGTTCAGCCTATTTATTTAAAAAATAGAAGAGGAAGTGCTACTTCAAGTTAATGGAAGCTACAAGTATTTGCCGCTAATTATTTAAGATAATTCAGATCTTGGCTGAATCATATTTCAAAGATATGAAATATGCCTTTGCAGAAGAAAAGGGGAATGTGGCGGCACTCAGGCTTTCGTTCATCTTCTGTAAACTTTAAGTGAAGAGGAAACTCTTGGGACCAGGGGAGGCGGCGGCTCACTTGGTTGCTCTCAGGCTGCATCAGGAATCCGGCTTCTGTCCTCAGCACGCCCCAAGCCCCACAGGAAGTAGGTCCTGAGCACAGAGCTGGGAGCGGCTCCTGTGCACTTAGAAATGTGACCCCCACCCCAGCCGCCAAACAGGAGGGAAACGGTTGGTTTTATTTGTGCGCTAAGAAGTACCTGTAATATTTACCTGAATAGTGGATGTTCAGAATGGAATAGTTTAATTTATTTTTGACTTTCAAAGAACGTTTCTTTTCTTTGAAAAGATACTTGAACTTTAGGTGTTGGCTACATATAAAAATATGTCAAACACATGGATTCTACAGCTCAAGATATTCAAAACTAATTATCTCTTCATTTGCATGTGAAAGCAAATTACAACCTAATAGACGATCTCCATGGAAAACCTTTCTTTATCTTAATGAGCAGAATGAGAAGGCCTATTAGAACCTGATTGAGAAATCTTCAGCCCACACAACAGGTTGCTGTTTGCAGATAAGATGATCAGAAGGAAACAAAGATGCAAATAACCTTATTTACAACAGGGAGCTGTGCTTATGCTTGTCCGGTTAGTATTTTATTATGCGCCTGTCAGCGGCAGAATCAATAGCTGATTCATTTCTTATGTACAACATGTCGAATGCCCAGCTGATGAATGGTGTCTTTAGTTGAAGGACGGTTCTATATTAATCACTGTAGACATACCTGTAGTCCCCACTTTCCAGGCACAGTACAACTATTGCTCCAAACCCAGGCTCTGAAAACACCTTTAAATGAAGATGGGTTGTGTCTCAAAATGAAATGGAGTAACATAGGCCTACATGTAGGTGAGCTGTTGAGGGTGATGCCAGGTAACAAACGGTGCTAATACACGTAGCTCACACAGTTGGTGAGCCAAGGGATTGGCACAGCTAGTCTTGGCTCCTAATTGTAGACTTCATTCAGACTTCTCCGGGGTCTGTTCTTCTGGGAACAGTATCTTCCTGGGCTATGTTCTTTCTGGTGGAGCTGCAAATGTCCAAAGGGCATGTGGAACCACAGATACCTCTTGAATGCTGGCAGGTGGTTGATCATTGTTTCTACCTACTAAACAATGCAAGTCTAGGGGAAAAAGCATCCTAGAGGCGCCTTGCCTGCAGCCTACTCCAGTTTGATCGAGCATTGTGTATTGCTCCCTGAGCATTGTCAGGGGTGACGCCTGAACACACAGCCCCTGAGCAACACTGGGTGTGGCCCATATGTCCACTCCCATCCCCCAGAGGAAAAATAATGCATTCACTCAAATTACTATCCTTGAGAATTACAGAAAGGAATAATTAGCCAAAGACTCCATCGCCTCCTCAAATCTGTTTTACATGAGTGAGTCATTTTGTGTTGAACAGTCCTAGTGAAAAGTATCTTTGACCAAATTTTCTTTAATAAAATGACTCCAGGCTTTTCAGTTCTTTAACTTTCAAAATCCAAAGTGTATCATGTCAATTCTCTATTTTATTAAAAAAATAACTGTCAGTGAAGGACCCATAAGGAAGAGAGGTGAGGGGCCCGCATGGAGGAGAGTGAGGGACCGCATGGAGGAGAGGTGAGGAGACCGCATGGAGGAGAGGTGAGGAGACCGCATGGAGGAGAGGTGAGGGGCCCGCATGGAGGAGAGGTGAGGAGACCGCATGGAGGAGAGGTGAGGGGCCCGCATGGAGGAGAGGTGAGGAGACCGCATGGAGGGAGAGGTGAGGGGCCCGCATGGAGGAGAGTGAGGGGGCCCGCATGGAGGGAGAGTGAAGGGCCCGCATGGAGGAGAGGTGAGGGGCCCGCATGGAGGAGAGGTGAGGGGCCGCATGGAGGAGAGGTGAGGGGCCCGCATGGAGGAGAGTGAGGGGGCCCGCATGGAGGAGAGTGAGGGGCCCGCATGGAGGAGAGGTGAGGGGCCCGCATGGAGGAGAGGTGAGGGGTCCGGCATGGAGGGAGAGTGAGGGGCCCGCATGGAGGAGAGTGAGGGGCCCGCATGGAGGAGAGTGAGGGAGCCCGCATGGAGGGAGAGGTGAGGGGTCCGGCATGGAGGAGAGTGAGGGGCCCGCATGGAGGGAGAGTGAGGGGCCCGCAGGAGGAGAGGTACTTGCCTTGCATTCCAATAATCCCAGTTTTAATCCCTGGAACCACATATGGTCCCTGAGGTCACCCGATGTTGCTCCTGACCACAAAGCCAGGAAGTCCCAAACACTGCCAGGTGTGACCCACAAGAAAGCTTGTAAATGTGTCCTGTTCCTCATCACTCGTCACTTGTTCATTGATTTGCTCGAGCGGGCACCAGTAATGTCTCCATTCGTTGGGAATGAGATCCATTATTGTTACTGTTTTGGGGAATATCAAATACACTATGAGTAGCTTGCCAGGCTCTGCCGTGGCTCTGAGTTCACCAAGGGCACCCAGTCTTTTTCTATGTCAGACCATCAACCATCCAGGGCTCATGGGCAGAGCCCTGGGTGTAGACAAAACCTGTCTCCTTCATATCTTCTCAATATCCTGTGTCCTTAATATTCCTCACTGCGTATTTATCGCCTTATCTACGGCGCCCCCTGACAGGATACCATCTCTTCTCTGCCTGCAAAGATCTGATAATTTGTAGGGACCCAGGAGTTGACCCCTTCTGCATACCCGTCCGCGGGTTCCTTATGCAATTCCCTCGCCTTGTCACCCTCTGTCTGTACAGCACATACCGTTGTAGGCTGCAACCAGCCCTTGTCCATCTACTTTTTTTTTTTTTTTTTGCTTTTTGGGCCACACCGGCAATGCTCAGGGGTTTCTCCTGGCTCTGCACTCAGGAATTACTCCTGACAGTGCTTGGGGACCATATGGGATGCCGGGATAGAACCCTGTGGCATGGGCCGGCCACGTGCAAGGCAAATGCCCTACCCACTGGGCTATCGCTCCGGCCCCCCCATCTACTTTTTAACTAAACTACAGAGTCCTTGAGAAGACGATCCCAGCCTCATTCGTGTCCTATCCTCAGCACTCCCTCTCGAACATAAACATAAACTGCTATATGTATAAGCATAAACTTCAGGGGAGGTAGTTAAATTGAATTCAAGCATATTTATAAAATGATTAAAAAACACAAATGAAAATGGCTCACTACACAAGCATGTATGCTTGATTTCACTAATAATTAAATTATTAGAAAATGAAAGTATGCAAGAGAAGGCATTTTCATTTTCCAAATTAGCAGGGTTTTTGTTTTGTTTTGTTTTTAAGCTAAAGCATAACTTGTAAGGCCATGGGGTATTTCAGCTGCTTTGGGGAAGCTTAGTGACAACCTTTACTGGTATGTTTCTAAAGACAATATGTACGTATGTTCAGGCTAGAAATTTGGTTTCAAATAATATATGCAATGAGCAGATATATAACATGCTTATATAGGTATATTGTGGCATTTGAACAACAGAAAATTACAAAATTTTAATGGACTAATATGGATTATATAAATATAGAGCTATAACATTGGACCCCAGGGCAGAGCCCGACAAGCTACCGTGGTGTATTCAATATGCCAAAACAGTAACAATAATGGATCTCATTCCCATCAAATGGAGATATAACTGGTGCCCACTCAGAGCAAATCGATGAACAATGGGAAGACAAGTGATACAAGTGAACATTGGGCAAGAGGATAATTAAAAATATTTGGTTTATGTTGTCCACCAGGGAAACTAGATTATGAAATAGAGCTTTCTTATATTGATCTGTGCCGATAAATATAAATAAGGGCCATTGCTACTTGCCTTCTCTCGAGCCAAAATGTACACTTGGAGGAAATGCGAAATATTAACAGCAGAACCACTGTTGCTAAACGTCCTTTACTTTTGTAGTTTTCCTAGCTTTTCCATTTTGGGCATCCATAATAATTTATAGTAAATGAAACTTCTAAAAATATTTTCTCAACACAAAATTACTCCAGAGCAACTTCACAAGCTGCTGTTAAGTGAGCTAGCAAGGCTGTGGATTACTGATGCTCCGTCGCGCTCCGAGTGTGACTTGTGAGAGTCGGCGGCTCCTGCTCTTGTGTATTTTTAGAGTGTGCTTCCATTTCTCTGTAATTAACTAAGAACGGAAATGAATTTTCCTAAATGGAATTGTTCTTGATATAAATGTGGAATCCTGTTTTTCTCTAATGTAATTGTACCTGAATAAAAGTAACCGCAGCAAGACTATAAAGGAAGATAAAGTAGGAATATGATGGATAATTTTCTTTTGCATAATTGTAACTCTGAAGAGCATGCTCCTGGCAGAAAAGTAATTTAAATTATATCACAACAAATGCCATATTTTAAAATAGAAACTATCCATCATGTACTGAATAAAGCTGGTTGCAGCCTATAAGCCTCAAAAAATATACTGAAAATTCCACTATAAGTCCATTAAATGAAATTGATTGGTTTAATTCCAACACGTGTTGAAATAAAGTATGTGACATAATTTAAGTTAATAAAATTGATAATTACACATTAAGAAAATATGATCTAAAATAATAAGAAAACATACAAATGTTTATGTAGAAGTATTTTAATATATGCAATGTCAACAGAACAGTAAAATATGCTCCATACATCCATCAGGGCCTCTGTTCTCCTTTGGCACAATGTCTGCTTGAGAAATTACTTGAAAAATCTGAGGAGTAATAGTTAATATTTGCTTTCTGGCTTTATCTAATGGGCAAAACTGGTTCGATAAACTGAACATTTCAGTAATTATAGCCCAGTCAGTGCTATTAAGTATTTATAACGTCTTAGAACAATGTTTTAAGAAGGACCTTCTTTGTCATCTAGAATAAGAATGGACTACCTTGAATTCAGTTCCCAGCTTAACCGGGCCTCTGGGTCAGGAGCCAGCACAGGAGTGGGAGCACAGCTTTGGGCACGGGAGGCGGAGCACTGGTCGTGGACACTGCATTTGCCCCATGGGCACTGCAAGGCGAGGACCACTGAGCACCGGGCTGGGAAGAATACGCTGTGTGGGACCCCAAAACAAACTAATGAAATAAGCATGTGAACTACAGCCCTAAATGATCAGCACTTTCCTCTGGGTGTAACAGAAGCAGAAAAACTATTCTTCCTTGCTCCCTCCTGTGGTAAATTCTTCCCTTGCATTCCTTCCCAAAGCTGCTTCTTTTTAGTCTTCTGCATAAAAAAAAAAGCATGCCATACATTTGGTTGTTTTTCCTATTTTTATAAACATAGAAAAATGATCAAGCTATTCAAATGATATAAATTTAGTTTTTTTTTGGTAGAAAAACAATGGAAAGAACTGGATTGCTTGATTGCCTAGTTCATCCAGCCTGTATTAGACCTGCTACATGTCAGCGGTTTCCTACACAGTGACACAAGTAAACAAGATAAGTAAGAGACCCCTTCTTTGAAGCACCTAGTTTTCTCCAGCTGTCCAAGCTGAGTCTAGAACCCTCGCACCTCACTGACTTCAGCCCTTCTCCTGCTCCAGTTCAACATGCAGATTTAGGAGCTGCCCTTTCCCTGTTGGCTCCTGAGTTTCCAGCCACATTCCCAAGAAAAGGAGGCGTACAATTGGACCAGTCACTAGCACCAAAGTCTCGAGAATGTTTTGGGCTTTAAGAACACTCGGGCAATTTTAGTCAGCGCAGAAGCATTGTGGGCGGCCACAGCTGCCCCGGGTGGTTGTCAGGAGCCAGGGGGTGTGGGATGAACTTCGAGGCCACATAACTGTGGCTTGTGAATGCTCCCCATGTGCTGGGCACACAGGGGATGCTCTGCCGCGTAGCTCTCACCTGGACCCATCACCCCATGCACGCCAGCTCCTTGGCCTCCAGCATTGGATATTTGTTGCAGTACCCGTTGCCCAGAGCCTTTCTATCTTGCCTGGAGTTACCTCCTGCAGGCCACTTTGTAGATATGGAGGCAAGAAAATAGTTTGAATCTGTGACTTTGTGTGGAAGTATATTTAACCATGTATTCTATGTTAGCTGGTATAAATATTTTCTCTCGTGCTAACACAATCATTGTGGGACTAGCTATATCTTACCAGTGTGTTTACCTGGCCACATTGGATCTCAAAGTAATTAGATCAGAGAGAAATGCTGTTTGCCTCCAAGCAAGCAAGTGTGGCTCTCTAATAAGTCTAAAGGCTAAGATCTAAACAACTATGAAGTAAAGATGAGAATCTTATGAAGGCTTGGAGACATATATACCTGGCTGTAGAATATCCATTGGTACAGATGCATGCACTTCCTCCTCTGCATAAAACCTGCAGGGGACACTTCCCAGACAGATCTTGATCGAGGGCAATATTAACATTTTAATGGGACTAGGTGAGGTCCTGGGAGGAGTTACCTAGGGGATGGACCCTAACTGCTTTCCAATGATGTGGGCGGTCTGGGCTGAAAAGTTATAAAAGCTGTAGCCTGCTTTCTTCCATGCCTTTTCTCCTTTTCTCTTCCTTCTCTTTTGCCTCTGCTCTCCTCTCCTTTCTCTTCCCTGTTGGGCCTTAGCGCGTGGTAGCGGCCATGTTGGCGAGGATTCTAAACCCACACGTGGCCAGGGCCCAGCTAGGGACCTAAGATCTGGGGTTTTCCTATTGTTGGACTGTATGCCGAACAAGTGTGAGAGTAAAACCTTTAAAAACTGCACTGGACTCCTGAGTTTTCATCCATTCTCTGCCAGCTTTGGAGGTAGAAGAGAACTTGTTTCCTGATGTTGTTGGGGACCCTAGTGGCTCCCTGACAGATACTGAGCCTACAATATAGCAGCTGGCCAGCGACACCCCTTGTGTCCCTCTAATTCCAGAGCTTGTTGCCACCCTGCACCGCTGCCCCCTCCTAGGACCTGTCAAAAACCAACGCTACTGAAGGCAGCACAGATAGCGTCTCTGCTCCTTGGCAGAGCAGTGGATTCGAGAGAGGCGAAAGGCAGACTAGTGGCAATGCCACCAAGGATTAGGATCAGATTCAAGCGCATGGATGGATCCACTGTAGTTGGCCCAGAATTGGCACATTTAAAAGGCTCCGTGAAACAGAAGGTTGTGGTGGGAACCAATGCAGGCGAACTGCGGGACCTGCCTTCCCGAAGAGAGCCTTGGTTCATGGGGGTTGGCGCAGAGTGGAGCTTCAGTGGCATTTCCTGCTGTGACATTATTAAGTAAAGAAACAACGTGTAACTCAGACTGATTTGTACTCTGGAACATGATGTTTCTATGTCAATAAGGACCCACAAAGTCAATAACAAAGACATCACCAAGAGCTGAAACAGAAAATAGAAGCTAAGACTAGCCATAATCCTGCCATCTTAAAATAACAGGATTTTTGTCTGTTTTCTCTACTCATTTTTCTTTAGTTTTTCCATGGCCGTCGTCTTCATAGAACACATATAAACGTGTTTTCTTTAGTTCCTTCTTTAAATATATGCATTTTCCAAGTGTATCATGTGATGTAGTATATAATTGAACTAATATATCATAATTGATATGGTCATTTTTGTCTTATCACTGAGTCTTTTAACTTGCTTTATTCTCCTGTCTGAAAGGTCAAAAAATCAAACTTGGTCAATTATTTCACGGGAATTTTTTTTTTTTTAAATAACAGTTTCAAGTCACTAAATACTACTATTTATTGTGGTTATTAAATCCTGACATTTTCCCCTACTATTTCCCAAAACTCCTCAATATTTGATAACATAAAGGTATCTATTTACAAGTTTAATTAAAATAGCATTAGCCACTAGCATAAGGCCATTATTGCAGACAGGAAAATAGTGATTTTTTCTTCAGGAAGCTTTCTATATAATACTCAATAAAAAGGATGTTACTTTGACATTTTATTCATGATCTAGACGAATCTGAAGCTGTTTTTCATCACTAAGAGCAGGTGTCCCTAGCCATTAAAAATCGAACCAAGATGTGAACCTAATATTTTTCCATTAAAAAACAATATTACTCCTTTGTGAAAATATGAGATGTTGCCTTTATAATTAATTATAAAAGTCTTATTTATGTGTAAGTTGAACTATCAACTAGCAAGTATTTAAATGTCAAGAGTCATGCTGGAAGAAATTATCTCACTTATCTTCTTTTAAGTGGCTGTTTACTCAGACATAAATATGTAAAAATTCTCATTTTCTGAGACCTAGAAAATATTTTGAACCCATTTTGCAAAATTTTTTGAGTTTAAAAAAAAATTTCCTGCTTGTAGTGAGTTGCAAGATTAGGCCGATGATCAGAGCTGTTGTGTTGTGTGTTGGTTTGTCTCAGTCTGATACAGACTTTATTTCAGGTGACTATAACACTTGAATTCTGAAACTATTTTTTCAGAGCCAGGTATATGGTCGGGACAGCCCTGTGCTCTGCCTTTGTGCTCTATCTGGACAGCATAAATGGCTGGGAAATGGTAGATCTTTCTGTGGGGTTGTTTTGGTTTGGCTTGGTTTGGTTTACGTTTGCTTTTTTGGGTCACACTCAGCAATGCTCAGAGAGGTTACTCCTGGGCTCTGCACCCATAAATTACTTCTAGGGATGCTCAGGGGACCATATGGGATGCAAAGGATCAAACCCGGGTCAGCTGCGTGAAAAGCAAACACCCTACCCACTATACTATAAGGCTCCAGCCCTCCGCCTGTGATGTCCACGTTTACCAGGTCTCCTCTCTGCCAGGTACTTTCCGTCAGGTGCACCTGTGCATTTGCTTCGCTTCAGCTTTGTCTCTTTCTTACATCCCCTTAGTTTGAAAGGAGCGAACTGACTTCTTCATAGATGGGGAGATGCTGTTCTTTTGCTGTGAAGTGGATTTCAGGTGGGGGTTCATGAGCTAGTAGCATCATGTGGGAACTTGGGAGAAATGCTGCCCTCGGGGCCACTGCATCAGAAACTGATTGTGATGCTGTTGTTTAAAATGTCCTGCAGGTACTTGATGCCTAGAGTGGGAGCATCATCGCTTTGATGCTGACTGGATCTGAACTGAGTCTTCAAAGTTTAGAAATTCTTAAAAGTAGGGTCCCGTGCAACTTCTTAGAAAACACTGGAATAATGGGAATGTTAGGAGCTGTGTCAACTCAGCATTTAGGAATAGTATAATGTCGATATCCTCAGAGCAAACATTTATCTCTGCTCCCACATGATTTTCCCCCACAAGTGACAAAGGTCTATGATAACGATAGTCCACATGTTTGCACTTATACAACCTCCGTGTTTTAAAACCCAAGCTCTGGAGGCTTGGCTCAGAGCATTGATTATACCCAGAAATGTTTCAGTCCAAGTGAAAGAAGCTGGTTCCACTTGACTGTCCCTATATTTCACAAGTGCATAAAATTCCATTTAAATCATCTGTTGGCCCAGAAGTTTTGCTCTGTTTCCTGTAGCCTGGGCAGTTTCCTTCCTTTGACAAAACACCTGTGCTGTAATATATGACTCACTGGCTTTCACCATCATTGTGTGTGTGTGTGGGGGTCTTTGCTCAGGCCTTCGATCCCTCTCCCTAGTATGACGTACAGCTACTGAGAAAAGAACCTGAAAGCCTGAAAGCCGCAGCCCCCACAGGAAACTTGTGTCATGATTGCGCCTGGCATCGTGTTCCCTCCCGAAGCAGCCTTCAGTGCAATTGCACATGGCAGTTAATTTACTAAGCAGAGTGTGTTTTGCTGGGTGGAAGCTTTTATTCTGGCTTCCGGGACAGCATGATCGCCAGTGTCCTTAATTGTTTGTGCCATTTGACAGTCCAATAGGCTTTCAGTGAGCTCCTGGCAGAGTCAGTGGCAGAGCACAGAGTCTTCTCGAGTCGGAATTTGATTCCATGTGACAGATGCTTGAGCTTTTTTCCTCCTCTTAACTTTTTTGTGGAGTATGACCTCAATATGGATCAGAAACATGTTGCTTCTACAAAGAAAGTGTGGGAGGAGGTGGTGTCAGAGATAGGGAGAGAGAGACCGAGACTCTGTTCGTAGTTATCCACAGAGGGAAGGTGCCATATATGGGTCCCACTGTGCTTACCAAGGTCAGGACCGTCTAGAGAATCTCAGACTGTGCAGAAGCCTCGGGGTGACAGATGTTCCCTCCACAGCGCCCAGGGCAGGGAGGCCTCTGCATTTGGCTTCACCTTCCACTTGCCGGTACATTCTCCTTTTCTGAGGCCAGCCATTTCAAGTACTTCTCTTGAACTTTCAAATATGTGCCTATTTTCCTAATAGGTAGCAGTAGCAGGCTGGTCAATGAAATCTCTAATTGTCTGGGCTTAGTGATTGGTCTAGAGATACATTTAAACCCACACAGAGCAATTGAGAGTTGTTTGTTGGAAGCAATTTGAATGTTGTAGGGATTTGGCCATTTTTCCTCCTCTGATATAATTTCTTTCAAAAACTAGATGAACCTGGTGCTGAGGGATCTGACTTTCCTCTAGACTAATACAGGAAGTTGGATAACAAGCCCAACAGAGACAATCAATTCAGAGAAGGTAAAAGAACGAGAAGGAATGAGGGAGGGAGGGAGACGCAATCTGGTGGTGACATTTGAGTTCTTGGATCGAGCAGTATTCTAAGTCCACACAGGGGACTCACAGTGACGGGCACCAACACTTCCTCTCTTTGCTTGAACAAGTTCAGGTTCATATTACATCCAGAGAGACCAGACTTCTGTAGCATGGAAATCCAGTATACACAATTGCTTTAAAATAGAGGCATTTTAGTCAAGAAAAAGTGAGGCTAGTTGGTGGAGGTGCAGAACAGGAAAACACTTCAAATATGTTGCAGTATGGAAAGGGGAAAAGGCATTCCCTTGGTCCTTCTAGGGGCGGCCCAGGAGCTACCGTGGACGTGCCAGAGCCACCATAAGGTGGCCGCCCATGTGGGGAAACCTAACAACCCCAAGAGCTCACTCTAAGTCTGCCCATGTTGAACCTTGCTCAAATCAGTTAACTTCTCAGAGATTCCCCCTACCTCCATATAAAATGGTTACAATACCCTCTGCCACTAGATCTCACTGTGCCAAGTAAAAATGCAGATTTCTTGAGTGACCAGCCTGTGACAGCCATCATCAAAATATTAGAGATCCCAGAATGGTCCAGGAAGACAGACACTTAGCTAAGCACTGGTGCTGACGTGGGTATCGAAGGAAGGTGGCGCAGTCGTGCAGGGAAGCAGACAGGACCAGGGTCAGCTAAAGCAGAAGCACGGAGCTGCGGCAGAGTATGAAGGAGAGCTGGCAGAGTCTCAGGAGAACATTGTGGTGGAGTCCCAGGAGAACATCTCAGGAAGGGTCGAGAGGCGGAGTCTCAGGAGCACATTGTGGCAAAGGGGAGAATACGTGCTCAGCTTGGACACCTGAAGGAACACATTAGAGTTACCAAGTCGAGCTTCCAGTGAAGGGACTGGGTGAAAAGGCATTGGAAACAAAGCTGTAACTAGACCATGCAGGCCTCAGAGGCCCTGTAGGGTGGTTGTGTCTAGTGAAAGGGAAACAGGAAGTGTGAGAATGGCATGAGTGTGTGTGAGCATTAGGGCACATTCTTATCATTCTGCAGCGCTTGTGGAGAGCAGCTGGAAGGGAGGTCAGAGAGGAGAGTAAAAATAATTAAAAAAACTGTTTGTGTTGAAAAGTACAACTACGTACCCGACAGCAGCCGTGAGGAGCCTGGTGATGGCTCTACCTCTGGGAACCTCCTTAGTAACTCGCCTGCGCCTCAAAACAGCGCTCTGAACTGGGCTTCCGAAACTGTTTCCACAGTTACTGCCTCCACTGAAAGACGGAGCCTGGGTAGGCACTGTCGGAGACACCTCCAAGCCCAGTGGAGGCGGAATTGGAATCCTCTTTCGGTCACTGTACGTCCAGAAACTATTCATGGTTGCCCTGTCTTTCATGACCTTCCCATTCCATTACCTGATCTCATCTGGGCTCATGGCTCTGGGTTTCGGAGCTCGCTTCCCAGAGGTGGGCTCTTAACCGCGCTATCAGTGTGACTCTCGATGGGGAACAAGCGTCAAGTCACATACAAGGTAGAAGCGCTGTCTTGTGTAGGCATTTCTACTGCAGAGCTCAGTGTCGCCGTGTACATGCCTTTCAACCTATTCTTTTTAATTATGAGCATTGACTATACCCTGGCAAGTCTATTTCCATCTCCCGCCCCCTTTCTGTCTCATCCTATCCTATCATCTTTATTTTCCCCTGGGCCTCTTTTATTTTTACA
The DNA here is from genome assembly GCA_021461705.1 of Cryptotis parvus. Classification (NCBI taxonomy): domain Eukaryota; kingdom Metazoa; phylum Chordata; class Mammalia; order Eulipotyphla; family Soricidae; genus Cryptotis; species Cryptotis parvus. The sequence goes on from JAJIBD010000211.1 coordinate 42,485, forward strand.
AAGACCTCATATAGATAGAGATATAGCAAAGGTACCCAATAAAACTTTTCTAGTGAATGGACAAATTAATATATACTAGGGGCAGGCTTCAATTCTGGAAAAAAGAAACCAAAGATGAGCAGTTTCCTGATTAGAAATCCTGAGGACAGCGCTGACAGGTTGGGTCAGACAGAAGATTAAGAATCTTCAACAGGGGCCGGAGCGATAGCCCAGCGGTAGGGCGTTTGCCTTGCACGCCTATGCCGGCCCGGGTTTGATCTCCAGCATCCCATATGGTCCCCTGAGCACCGCCAGGAGTAATTCCTGAGTGCAGAGCCAGGAGTAACCCCTGAGCATCGCCAGGTGTGACCCAAAAAAAGCAAAAAAAAAAAAAATCTTCAACAGCCCTTTGCAACCAACACTACAAGAAGCTACTCCAAAGGGGACCCTGCTCAGAGCCTGGGGTGGGTCATTCCTGGTGCCCGGAAGTTGAACTGAGTAACTATAGATTGACCCTCAAGTCAGCAGTGCTATAGGGGAGTGTGGACAAGAGAAATCAGGAAACAGATGGCCGTGAGGGAGAAAGAAGGTCAGTGGCTAGAAATAAGAATATCCATCACTATTGTGGGTAAGAGGCGGACCCTAAATGTGCAGATGCTTCCGGAATGGTCAGGAAGGATGTCTGGCCTTGAATCTGGTTTGGAAAAGCTCACCTCAGAGGGCAGGACCGAGTGTCGGATCAGCTGCTCTCTAGCTCAGTCCTGTGGCTCACTGCCATCTCTCCCTGGAGGCTCTGGGGTTGGTCCACTGCTGGATACTTTCATGAGATCCCCCACCCCGCCTCACTTTCTCACCCTTTCGGGTTTGTATGTAAGTAGGACACTGAATGAAGAGGGGTTCAGAACTCACGTGGCAGCTGGGCCACTCATGGCTCTCCTGAGGAGCTCAGCCGGGAAAAAGATCAGAATAATTATGCCTCTGGTTGTTTTGCTGTTGTTACCATTGCTTTATTTTGTTTGGTTTTACTTCTTGTCCCAGTGAAGAGAAAATATCTTTAAGAATGCCTCCAGCTGCACAGGGTCGGGAGGGGGGGCATTCCTTCAGTCCGTGTACCAACATTGCCAACGGCAAGGGGTCGCTCTGCATTCATTTTGCCCAAGAACATGCAAGACCTCGACTTCCACCTTCCTGTTATGGTGGGTGCATTCTTCTGGCAAACACTCACTGAGCACTTTAAAGTCAGAATTGGTCTTTTGAAACAAGTGTCTTCCCATTGACTTCATGGTAACACAGTTCCAAGCCCCAATAGTACATGTACTCACAGCTAAAAGCCGTGTGTACCAATGGGCGTCTCTGGGGCACAGGGACGGCTGACACAGAGCAGGGCAGGTGCATGTGCGCCCAGAGGGGACCCTGTGTCTTGGGTGTGATGTGCTGTGGCAGCCATCCTGAAATACATAGATTATTTTTCTGTGCTTTTTGGATGTTGTAAATGACATCCAATGGGCCCGTGATGCACCAACCAGAGCAGAAGTCCTGTGTCAGGCTCACGAGTAGGCCCATGAGAAAGCAAACTAAAAAGGTTGAAGGAGATTGTGGGGAAGGTGGGGGAGCACGTTTGGCCTGTTTTGTTTTCGAGCCAGAGCACCCACATGTTCCCTGGCACCCAGCACCCACAGTCTCTGCATGTGCTGCCGCGCTGTGGTCCTGTCTTTGGCAACAACCGGTACAGGGAGAGTTGAGCCATGTGGGTTCCGTACATGAGGACCGGAAATCCTTCTTTCTCCCGTCTAAGGGCACAGAGAGCTGGAACCTTTGGGCTCACACTGCTCTCAGCTGAAACACTTATTGCTCACATCAATCTTCCAGAAACATCCCGGCTAAAGCACCATCAAATAATCACCACTTCTCTCACCATCTGAATATCCCTCTAAAAGCTCTGCTGCCAAATTTGGTGCAAACAAGATGATGACTGAAATTAGCAGCAAGTCCCCAAAGCTGCAGCGTAGGAAACAAGGGTGTTATTTACAGTATAAACGAACAAGGCAGGCCCTGACAGGGCACACACACCCCTCCCCTCCAAATCTCTTCTCGTTATGGAAATCGGTGGCCTGAGGTGCAGAACAATGAATAGAATAATAACAGGAAATGGGACGGAGCTAATGGTGATTTCTCTGGACTGTCAACTTCTGTTCAAAGATCCTGGTGACAGGATAGTGTAGTGTGGAACAGCAAATCTTTTTCTGCTCCTCCTTGGGGGCTGCCTTGTCCCCAGACGCCTCGTCTGCCCTCCCTCATTGCTCTGCATTTGTCCAGAACAATCTCCATCTCTTCCATGTGCTTCTCACTCAGCTCAAAGCTCTTGTGTCTCGAAAGGACCACACAGCCATTTTTCAGTAGACACCTGCTCACTTCTTGATTGGTCGAGGCAAGCCTTAACTCTGAAGCCTCTGCCATGTGCGACTTTTCCTTTTGTTCTTGTTCAATCTCAATCAGCAATTCCTTTGGAAGTCGCAAATGTCTATTCAAACAAGTTTAAGGAAAAAGCCAGAATTATTATAAGGACATGTGGACAGGAAGTCCCACAGCACTTCCAAAGGACCAGAATCAGGGTCCTGCAAGACAGACCATTACCCCCCACGCCCAGCCCAGCCCACCCCCAGCCCACCCCCCACCTCAGGTCCAAATCCTAATTTATAGCATTTGCCTATTTCCATGGTCATTGTTCCTTCTAACTGGATTTTAGCTACTGAACTGGCAAACTGGCATCACTGAATGCAGAGTTGGGAGAATGTGTATGGTTGCATCCATGAGATTGTATTTCTACCCATGACAGATAGGGCGAGTTACCTTAAAAGCATAGATGAGTGAGGTATGTGCAAATAAAAGGTGATACATTTTCAGCGTTTGCTGCCTTTGCTTTCAGTCATAAGTCATATGTGATGTGATTTAATTTTTTTGTAGCAACTCCATTTAGCATTTGATTCGCAGCGTCCCTAAACATAGCCAACAGCTCTTGGGAGTGGGCACATTGTTTCCCTGGAGCAGCATCCATGGCCATCTCTAGTCCACTGCCCTCAGGAATAGGATTTGGGCACAATTTGACTTTTCTCCTTCTCTCCCAGCATTCCTGACATCCCTTTCCGTGCCCTGGCTGTGGGCATTGCTTATCCACTCTTTGATGATTACAGCTCAAGCTGTCCAGCTCCTCTGCAGGGTGAGAGTTCCATGCACTTGGTGAATCTACCCATAAGGGTGCCCCACCAGCACTTAGAATTCAAGACATCCCTCCAAAATCACTCTTCCTACACAAATGACAAAATTCTCCCAGAAAAGAATAGGCTCTACACCTGGTGCCTGCCCGCTGTATCCCTAACTTGGCTCTGTGACTTTAGGCAAATCGTTGGTTTTCTCTGATCTCAGTTTTCACATCTGCTAAGCAGGCTTGATTTGACCCGACTCCCCATAAGCTCGGTCCCCTGGGGATGTTGACCCACCAGACCCCCAGAAAGCTGAAAGAGCGTCATGGGAATAGAGCCTCTAGTTGAACTGTGACACCTTATTGTCCCTTTACCCAGATACACTCATTCACCTTTACCTGGAAACACTCATTCGCCTTTACCCAGATACATTTATTTACCTTTTTACCTGGATACACTTCTTCACCTTTACCCAGATTCACTTATTTACATTTTTCATGTGCCATAATTCTATTTCCTTTATGGAAGAAAAATAGTTTTATAAAGGAAAATAAATATTTCCTTTATGAAATTTGGAGACAACCGCTGCGATTTGGAGACAGCCGCTGGACTAGAGCCATTACCGACTGGATCCCACGGGATGTCAAAAGATCACGTGGCCGCCCACCTACAAGATGGTCAGACTTCCTTGTCAAGACCCTGAAGGAACGGTTTGAGGCTCTTCATATTCCTGAATCAACCAGATGCCATTGGGCTACATTGGCACGTGATAGGGTCTAATGGAAATGTTACTGGCTCCAGCTCGAGCAAATTGATGAATAACTGGATTCAAGTGATCAAGTGATGAAACTATCATCCAGGAAATTGTGTGAATCACCAAGTTAGATTCTCTCCCCCCCAGCTAGGGCTAATCAATTCATGATTATTCAGAAGTTATGGAGTGATAGTTGAATTCACAGGATGATGTGTGGCCCTCGGTAGGTCAGCACACAGGGCATAGGACCCCTGAAACAGAGCCTTGTGAATCAGATGCTGCATGTTGGATTTGGGTGAGCATTCTGCAAGTCTCTCTTACCTCTACTTGCCTGAGGGTTCTAAAATGTAAATTGTAATATTCATGTTTCTCCTCACCAGTCATTCTCCAATAAGAATAATGAGTAAATGATTGTGGAATGAATGGCGGAATTAATACCATCAGGGACAATTATTGTTTTGAATTCATCTCGGGGCCTGAATTTTAAGAATGTAAATATTTATTGTCATAGTAAAGAAGCCAATTGTTCAATCAGCGTCTCTAAGCAGCTTCTGATTTTCTGGAAAAGGGGGAAATTTCCTGTGGGGATTGTTGGGGTTCCTGAGAATTGCCAAGAAACCTTTTCTGCCTTCATTATTGCTCAGCAATAATAACCGGCAGAAATGAGGATTTTGCACAAAGGAAGAGGAGAGGCTGGTGGATCAATATTGTTATCGTTTGATTTATTTATTAATTTCTTTAGGTTTCTAAGCAACTTACACAACCTTTTGTTGTGCTGATGAAGTAGCAAAATGCAAAACAGCTTCCTACAGACCTTTGCTATCTAGACTCACGATAATGATCTCTAAGAAGCCAACTCATTTCATTTGCATCCTTTTATTAATAATACAAAACCCCCAAACCTCAGCGAGTGCTCGTCACAGCCCGTGGGTGCTTCATGAGCCAAGAGTGCACAGGCAAGTATTTTTGGCTCATTATTGGGTTTTTTGAACTGAAATGCTATTTTGTAAAGGCATCATGTACTTTAGAAGGAAACTCAAACCTGTGCAGTTGTTCCAAGTCCTCATTACTGTGACTGTGCAAAACAGATCTGTTAGAATGTACATGAATGTGTGTGCACATGTGAGCAGATACATACACAGGAAGCACATGTGTTGGCATGGATGACCTGATCCAACACACAGTGTTATCTCGGGTCCACATCCAGCTGGTCCCAGGGCCACGGGAGACAGCCCGGACTGCAGCCCTGCTCCATCTCCATCCTTCCTGTGCTGCTTGGGACTCAACCCAAGCTTGGCCGAGGTGTGGTCCATGCGTTCTTTCCCAAATAACCGTATAAGTCAATGGAGCATTTCCAGGACTTTCCTTTTGGCCTTATGACCAGTGGGCAGTGCTTATACTGAGAAAACGAGAAAGAAAATGCTTAAATGCTTAAGCAACTTAAATTTGGGAACTGGGTATGGGAGTACTCAGAGGACTAATTTGGAGGTCATCCTATTCAAATAATAGGTACATTTTGGTAATTATATTTTCCTTGATTTGGTTACTTCATATGGGGTCATCACTCTTACAAAATCATTTGACATTTGGATTTTAGGGGCTGGATGCAGGCTAAGGCACTTCCGTGCATGCATCTGACCCGATTCTCTCTCCAGCACCACACACGGTCTCTCAAGCCCCCAGGAATGCTGGGAGTCAGCCTGGAGCACAGCCAGAGGTGGCCCCAAGCCCTGAATGAGTGAATGAATGAATGACAAATGAGAAATAATAAATAAATGAATGAATGAATAAATAAATAGAATTGTAGCTGGACTTCAGAGATGGGTAAAGAAGATTTTGCAACTTGAGTTGCTTCTGTCTTAAACATAACACAGAGTTCTAGACAGCGCAAGTCACTGAGTAAAGGCTGGGAGTCACTGAGTCTAGTGGCACTTTGAGGTTTAACTGTGTCCATCAACCTAGATAAAAATGGACACTGTGGTGGGGCCGGAGCGATAGCCCAGCGGTAGGGTGTTTGCCTTGCACACGGCCGGCCTGTGCCGGCCCGGGTTCGATCCCCGGCATCCCATATGGTCCCCTGAGCACCGCCAGGAGTAATTCATGAGTGCAGAGCCAGGAGAAACCCTTGAGCATCGCGGGTATGACCCAAAAAGCAAAAAAAAAAAAAAAATGGACACTGTGGGCACCATAGCAATAGTACAGCATGACTATTCTTGCCTTGCATGGGGTGACTTGCCTTGCATGGGGCTGATCTGAGTTGATCCCGGCATCTATACAGTCCCTTGAACCCCACCAGCAGTGATCCCTGAGTGCAGAGGCAGGAATAAGCCTGAGACCACCAAAATGGCCTAATGTTTTTTTTTTCCGATTTAATTTTATTTTATTATTCCCCCCCCAAATATTATTACACCACTTTAAACATACAATTGAAAGATGCTCATGTAGAGTTTTGGTTCTACAGTGTTCCAGCACCCATCCCTCCACCCAAACCCATCTCTCATCACCAATGTCCCCACCTCCCTCCCCCTCCCACACCTCAACTACTTGGCGGGTTCTGTATGTCATTTCTCTCCTCTTTATCTCTCCCTCCCGCCAAACTTTCCTGCTCTTCGTGGAATGCAGTGCATCAAAAGACATTACTGTTTCCACTATTTTAATTGACCACGCGACCTGGGCTCGAACTGGTTTTGCTCTGTTAATCTGGTTGTGAGGCAGTTTCCCAGCATCCGGACAGCGAAAATGGTGGCTAGTGTGATGGGCGAGTCTCATCCGGCTGCTTCCGGGACCCCCAGAGGTGACGGGCCCACTACCAAAACCCGTCTGCCCTCCTGGGGTCCCATAGTCAGCTGGGCCCAGGGAGAGCCGAGTTCCAGCCTCCCGAGCCGCTTGTGAGCCTCTTCATGCTATGACTGGCGGCCCGAGGGCCTGGCCTAATGTTTTTTAATGAACAATGTATTAGCTATATTGAGGAAGGACCTAGATGGTTTGAATTGTAAAGATCTTTGTTTCTATCTCGTTTAAGAGTCTACTGGTCACGTGAGCATTGTCTGTCCATTTTACTATCACTATCACTATCTTCCCGCTGATCATCTATTTGCTAGAGTGGGCACCAGTAATATCTCCATATGTCCTGTCTCATGCTAGTAGAACCCAAAGGCATCCGCTTGCTCCAAGAACATAAAGAGCCTCGAACCATTATATTAGGTCATGGGAATGACCTAATATAAATGTTACTGGTATTTGGCATATCAAATATGACACAAGCAGCTTGCCAGGCTTGCTGTGTGGGTGGCATACTCTTGTAGTCACCACTAAATAAAGCAATTATCTATGAACTGCGCAGCTGCTAGAGCCGGGCTGTGATAGTCTGGTCTGCTGGGTGGAGTTGTGACAACAAAGAAGTCTGGATGTGGAAAACTGAGGCGCCCATGGAGTCGGGGGTCGTCTGGCTTGTTGTGAGGCTCTTCTGGGGTGGCACGCCAGGGCTAGAACCCGCCATGCCTCCCGGGCGCCTCATGAGCGGCTGGGCACAGGGAGAGCAAGTAGCAGCTCTGCCCCTTGTCTGAGAGTCTCTGGTTCAGCATACCTGGGCCAGATTGAAAAAAAATCTGCTGCAGGGTGGGTGTTGATGATCCGGGCTGTGACAGTCTGGTCTGCTGGGTGGAGTTGTGACGAGAAAGAAGTCCGGATGTGGAAAACGGCAGCCCCCATGGAGTCGGGGGGGTGTTGTCTGGCTTGTTGTGAGGCTCTGCTGGGGTGGCAGGTCAGGGCTAGAACCCGCCATGCCTCCCGGGCGCCTCATGAGTGGCTGGGCACAGGGAGAGCAAGTAGCAGCTCTGCCCCTTGTCTGAGAGTCTCTGGTTCAGCATACCTGGGCCAGATTGAAAAAAAATCTGCTGCAGGGTGGGTGTCGATGATCCGGGCTGTGACAGTCTGGTCTGCTGGGTGGAGTTGTGACGAGAAAGAAGTCCGGATGTGGAAAACGGCGGCCCTCATGGAGTCGGGGGTCGTCTGGCTTGTTGTGAGGCTCTGCTGGGGTGGCAGGTCAGGGCTAGAACCCACCATGCCTCCCTGGCACCTCATGAGTGGCTGGGCACAGGGAGAGCAAGTAGCAGCTCTGCCCCATGTCTGAGTTTCTGGTTCAGCATACCTGGGCCAGATTGAAAAAAAAACTGCTGCAGGGTGGGTGTCAATGATCCGGGGTGTGATAGTCTGGTCTGCTGGGTGGAGTTGTGACGAGAAAGAAATCCGGATGTAAGAATTAGGGGTAAAAGAAACTAAGATTCTGTGCTCCCAAGGGTACCTGGAAGTTGATTTCCCTCTGAAGGGAGGAAAAGGAATGTTTCCTCATCTGACCTGAGAGAATAATGGTGATAATAAGCCACCATTTTTTATTCTCACAGGCTCTGCGGCAAGCCCTTCTTAGAAACTCTCTCTTAATCTCCTCTGGCCTTGGTTTCCCTTCAGAAATTTGACCATTAAGGACCATGGGATCAAACATGAGGTGATGCTTGTCCTGTTCTTAGCACAGAGTTGATCAGGGAGTAATTGGCCAGGGCGACTTAGAAATTAGTGAGTATTAGCATGCCTTGCCAAGACCTTTATAGATGCAGTTTGAGATGTGAGAACACAAGCACAATAAGCAGTTCCGGGCGGTGCTGCTAGATACTTATGGTCATGTGGATACCTGGGAGGACTGAAAGTCACCTCATGCCTAGAGGAGCAGCCGGAAACAGCAGCTCTCGCCAGGTGCAGCGCCTAGCTGTCATAGGCATCTCCCTGCTATAGATATGTCCACATAGTTCATCTCAGTTGGTTTTATGTGGAGATTTTGGTATTCTGTGGTCCCTTACATACCCCCTACCCATGTGACTGGAACATTTTTTCTCAAGGAATCCAGCTACCAGTTCTTTCCCTGGCAAATTGGTATTCACCCACCACTACCTGTTGCAGGACTCCTCTAAGAGCCTCTGCATCTGCCCTGGATTGCCTCCTGCAGATCACTTCGTAGATAGGGGGGTAGTCTAAATGTGGCAGTTTATCTGACCATGTATTCTGTACTGGCTGGTATAAATATTCCCTCATGCTACCACAATCATCATGGGACTAGCTAGATCTTACCAGCATATTTGCCTGGCCACGTTGGATCTCTAAGTAATTAGACCAGAGAGAAATGCTTTTTGCCTCCAAGCAAGCAAGCATGGCTCCATGATAACTCAAAGGCAACTAAAATACAAAACTACCGTGAAGTAGACGAGACTCTTGTGAAGGCTTGGAGAAATATTTAACTGGCATTAGTATTAGTCTTTGGTACAGAGACATGCCATCTCAGAAACCCCCTTCTCTACCCTATAAAGGCATTTCCAGGCAGATCTTGGCTCAAAACATTAGCATACTAAAGGGCCTAGGTGAGGTGCTGGGAGATATTGCCTAAGGGCATATGACCCTTCCTGCTTCCTATAATAGTGGGAGGTCTGAGTTGCAGGGGTATAAAACCAGCCTGTTTCCTCTCTCTCTCTCTCTCTCTCTCTCTCTCTCTCTTTGGGCTCTCCTTTTGGGCTCTCTCTTTTGGGGCTTGCACTCTTCTTAGGAGTCTTGTCTTTGTCTCATTTTTACAGTGCCTTAACACGTGGTGGCTGCCATCTTGGACTACACGTGGCTGGGGTTCTAGCTGGGAATCCTAAGCACCGGGCTTTTCCTATTGTTGATTTGTATGCCTGAACCTGTGATAAGTAAAGCCTTTTAAAACTGCATCGGATTCCTGAGTCTTCATCCATTCCCCACCGGCTTTGGAGTAGAAGGAAACTCGCTTCCCGGCACTATTGGGGACCCCGGTGGTGTCCCCGACAAGTACCCATCCATCATTGGCACTGCCTCACCCACCAGCTTCCTAGCCTTGGAAGCACCTGGGATTGTTGGTCTGTCCACTATCCACACACAGCCCAGTTCCTGCCATGGGCACAGCATTTTCATGCTTTACCATAACAGGCTTTCCAGTGTGTCACCTTCCTTTGCTGACCCTCTCAGCATCCCTGGTCCCTTGCTTGGGTTGGCATGCAGCTGGCACTCTACAGAGACTTAAGTATGTAATCACACATACTTTCACATGTGTCTGAGCAGTTTTCTTGATACTTTTCACCATAACCCTCAAGCCCAGTGGCCTTTATTCTGGCTCAGAGCTTTTCAAAGAATGTTTACCTGGGGTTTGGGCAGCTTTCACGAGCCTGGAAGGAAGCCTGGGAGCAAAAGCAAGGCAAGGCTCTGAAAGAATTATGTCAGCCTCTAATTGCAAAAGATAGTTGTGCCGCCCAGAGGCCTTCAAGACAGCTTAGCTTTTGGTTCAAAGCTCAATTTCTAGCTAATTGACCAGGTAGAAGCAATTTGACTATTGCAGGCTTGGAATGCAGGCTTTGTAATAATGCAGTGGCTCCTGAAAATGTCCAGAGACTGGAAATCTCTCTGGCAGGTGTGTGATGCCAAGGTAATGGTATATCTACAACTGTTTAGAGATCATCTACCTGTTACTTAATTTCTCTCCAGCCTGGTAAATGCAGCAAAGACCGAACAGGCAAATGGCCTGGAGGAAGAGCCCCCATACACACACACTAAATGACCCCACTAGAGAACATTTCCTTTGTCCTTGTGGGGCAAGAGCTGGACATCCCTGGGAAGGTGGCAGAGGCTGGGACCTCTGGAATAAACACTGAGGGGAGCGGGAGTTGGAAGAGCAGGAGTGAGAGCTGCGCCCGACTCCAGCTTCTCAGCCCATGGCTTTTGACTTACGTCTCTGGGGAAATGCTGTTTGGTGGAGCCTTTAGTTTACTCTGCAGCCTCTCCATAAGCTGCTCTTGGCGCTCTGGCCCCTGTGAGCCTATCATGCTCTTAGACGAAATAGCCAGTAGCCAATAGCCAGTGAGCCAAGGTTCAGCAGAGAGGTGGCAGATACCAAAAGCGCTGCCTTGCTTATGTCTAAGGAAGCACTGAGGGGCTTCTTCCTCCCAAGGACCTAGCATGGTGCTGTGTCCTAAACACCTTCACACTGGCGCAGTCCTCCTTGACTTATGCTTGAGTGCAAGGCTCTGGGTGTGTGTGATCCGCAATGCTACCTGGGGGTTTCCCAGCCTCCAGAGCCCAACCAGAGGTGTCCCAGAGACCGTGTAGTGCTGAGAATCTAACCAGGATCCCCAGCATGTAAGGCGGCTCCAGCTCTCTGGCCACGCAGCACACTTGCATCATGTGTGTACTTTCACGTATTCGTGCAACATGTCTACTGCAGGCTAACGCCCCTGTTTCCTGATGGTCCTCAGAGCAATGCTCACTCAAGTGCTGCTTCTCCAGAGAGAACAGAGAAGCAGTGAGACTTAGAGGGCTGGCAAGGCGGCCCAGCACTTCGGCTGCGTGAGCGCAGCTTCTCTGCTCTCCTCTACTCCAGGAGGCTGCTCCTTGCTCAAAGATTTGAGATCAGTATTTTCACTGCATTGCACAAGGACAGGCTGGTTTAGATCGTGGGAAGGCAGAGTAAATTGGGAACTAGTAAGTTGGGAAGTTGGGCATGATTAAACTGTCATGCAAATTTTAAAAAAAAGTCTTCTTCCTGCTGCCACAGTGCCCACCATAAACTTTGATTTTTTTCAGGCAGCATTATCATAAGGAGAATGTGACAGGATTTTGAGGGGAAGAAATGAGTAAAAAGCCATGAAAGTTGGTGTGAGTCCTCAAGGTCCTACACTGCCCCCAACATAATTGGTTTTATTCTAGTAGGAAAAATATCGAAAGATGATAACTTCAGGGAACGGGAAAAATCATGTTGGTATTTCCTGAGTTTTTAAGGCAAGCTGTGTATTGAGGAATGAAACTAAAAGATGAAGACAAATTAAATCATTCAAGCACTTGAACGGTTGAACATTTTTTTTCCTTGTATATTTGTGAGACCTCCTTAATTCTTTTTTTTTCTGTGTTCTCATTTATTTAACATTTTTTTTCTTTTTGGTTTTGGGACCACACCTGGCGGTTTTCAGGACAAACTTCTAACTCTGCAATAGGAACTCTCTTGGAGGACTCGGGGGTGCTGGGCATTGACCCTGGATTGGCTGCACACAAGACAAGTGCCCTATCCACCGTCCTATCTCTCTGACCCGGCAAAAGCTGAACTTGTGTGTGTGTGTGTGTGTGTGTGTGTGTGTTTGTGTTTGTGTGTGTGTGTGACACCGGTGATGTTCAAGGCTTACTCCTGGCTCTGCACTAAGGAATTGCTCCTGACGGTGCTCAGGGGACCATATGGGATGCCGGGATCAAACCTGGGCAGTCACTTGCAAGGCAATGCCCCCCCACTATAATATTGCTCTGGCCTCTGAAAGGCTCAGCTTCTCACAGAGCATGTTGGAGGGAGATGCAGAGAGAGCAGAAAGTAACCACAACAGCAGAAGGGCAGCAGCTGGCCAACAGGCCGTGTTATGGACCCCATGTGACCCCGCCCGCGCCCCTCTCCTTCCCTGCCACCAAGGGAGGGGTTGGCACCATGAGGACCTGGTTCTCTTCCTGCTCCTGAGTTGCTCTGATCATGATTCCAGCAAGTTCTGCACCCCTAGAATTAATTACCTCTAAATTGTTATCCCAAGGCAAATTATTCAAGCTGTACTTTTTGGCCCAGATTTTGCTTGTGACTTTTCTAAAATATTATCTTTTAATGCACACAATTCTCAAGGACTGAAGCTAACTGGAACTACCACAGAGTATTAATAGAAAATATATGTGAAAGATGCTATTTAATAAGCCTCCAAGTTCGTAATTCCAATCGCTCAACCCCACTTCAACATTGTGCTCATTAGAAGCCAAATTTTCTACTTTCCTTTCCCCTCCCTGTCCTGCGGGCCCAGTCATGCTTCTATTCCTGTCTTCGCTCATTCAAATTGCTTGTCCAAGCGTGGGCTGGCCACACGTGGGGCAGGAGCTGGAGGTGGGAAGCCACAAGCAAAGACCCGCTGTGTGGGAGGGAAGGAGAGAGGAGGGCCAGCAGTGCTCTGGGTTGCCATACAAATGCCTTTCTAATGAGCCAGCTCTCACTGTGGGGTGCCCCGGGGACTTGGGTGGACTCTCTCGTCATTAGCCAGCTATTGTTGGGGAGTGATTAAAGCAGCTTAATGATTTTTCATGGAAAAAATAATGGTCTCCAATGCTTTGCCGGAGGTCTCTGAACAGTTGTAAGATTGCAAGTACAAAGTGTGCTGTCCCAGGCGCAAATACTTCAAACAGCACCATGATGATTGTGGGTTTGATTGGAACCCATGAATATGGCAGCCAGAACCAGTCTCCTCCACGGGGCCCAGGGCACACCAGTCACCCATCTACCACCGGGCCTTTGCACAGACAGTCCTTGGAGCGTCTCTTCCCTTCAGCTGAGTATGTCTATTGACGTGTCTTTGCACAAATGCACCTCTTCACAGGGAGACCTCTGTCCAGCTGCTCTCTGCCCAGTGCTTCCCAGCTCCACAGCACTTACTCATTCCAGCTTAGCCAATATGCTTAAAGCTATTTCTCTCCCCTCTCTTCCCGAAGCATGGCGCTTCCTCGAATGCAGATTCTTGGCTTGTTACTTCCCCTGGCTCATCATCATAACTAGGAAGCTGCTTATCAGCTCAGCAACTATTTTCTGAATGAAGAAAAGGAGAAGATGAGCAGACTCATAAGGACATCCGAGAAACTGATCAACAAATTAAGTTAGTGAATAGTCTCTGCCTTCAACGCTTGCTGTGGGCACCATGTGGCATTCAGGATTTATATGACAGGAAACACAAACCCTCAAACAAATAAAAGCCCAAATCAGTGGTGAAGAAGCCCCCGAGTGTCAATAGAAAGGTGGTAGAGTGGCAGCTTGTAGTCCCAGAAGTGAACCACTTGGCAACCAAGCTTAGCTCCAGGACGCTTAATGGCCAACTTAAAAAGAAGAGGGAAAACGACCTTCAATTTGGCTTGACATTCCCATGATCAGTGGAGGTGAGGGAGCTTCTGAAGGGGGAGCAAAGTGACATCAGTGTGACACAGCTCCAGGGAGCCAAGGCAGCCCCCACGGGCATGGCCTCACTCTCTTCCCCACAATATTATCAACAGATCAGTTAGGAGTGAGAAATCAGCCTCGTCTCTTGACTCCCATGTAGCAATGTAGCACATGGCAGCCCCATGACCCAAGAGCACCCGCCGCGCCTGCCACCCTCTTTGGCACGGGGCAGACCGTGCAGCTAACAACATCTGCTCTCTGGCTTCTGGTGAGGAAAACAGATGGAACTGGGTGAGGGACCTGGAGTGCGGGCAGTGGTGAAGGTGCTGCATTGTGGACAGTTGGAAAGAAGGAGAGGAGCGCTCCGTATGTGGGGCGCCTGCTTCCCTTTTGTGTCTGGCCGGCTAGAGAACATCTGTTCACCCGCTTAGATTCATTCTGTTCTCAAGTCCCAGAGAAGCGGGAAACACACAAGAAATAAAAGCTAAAAATGTACACTTGAAGGTGCAGAGATCAGGAGCTTCTTTCATGGATAAAAAATCGGGCTGGGGGAGGGCGAGTCCAGGGGTTAAGGTGCTTTCCTTGTATGGCGCCAATCCTGACGCCACACAGGCCCGGGACACTACTGGGTGCAGTCCTCGAATCCTCCTTGGGTGTCCTCAAAGCACTGGGGGTGTCCCAGGGGACCCCCACAGCTCCACATTCTGAGGCACAATGGGCTGAGTCCCATAGGGAGGACCCTGGGTCTTGTACACTGCCTTGTACATCCCTGGCCCGGGAGTGCTGAGGTACAAGTAGTGGCCATTTGTTTGGTGGCTTTGTCCAGGAGTGCAGGTGGGGACCGTCCACAGGTGCTCGGTAAACAGACATGGGGAAGAGAGTGAGGCCGAGCACTGTAGGCGTTGCTGTGACTGTAGCTTTGATTCCCTGTGGGCTGAGTCACCACGACCGTCACTCTGTTCCTTACTTCAGGGTTCGCCTCCCTCCAGAGACTTTATGAGAATCCCAAGCCAAACTAAGGTCCCTTTGCCTATTCTTTTTTAAAAGATTAGCATTGAGGCCCTTGGATCCACAATGAGTTTCAAAATTCTCTTAGCTAAACCCTTCTTAGAGTCCCAACAACCGAGACAGTTGCCCTTCTGGAACCTTCTGCAAGGTGGGTGCTGCCGTCGTACATCACGTGAGAAGTCCCTGTTTTAGCTCACTTACACAAGTTTGCACTCAGGAGCCAGCAGTCAAAGTCGGAAATAAAAGTTGATTTCCCCCTCCCATTTGCACCGTCAGACTCACACACTGTTGTTTCCGACTGAAACCTGCTAACAGCTCCCGTGGCTGCCCCGTGCCGCTCCCCAGCCTGATTCTGCCTGTACCGCTATCAATGGGGACTCTTTATTGTGAACAGTATTTATTACAAGGAACTCTAATTTCTATACCATGGGCCTCTCAATGAAAAGGCATTCGAAGGGAAGAATTAGTAATTCCTGATGTTAGACACCTCTGACGATTGTGCCTTCATCTTCATCATCAAGTGTTGCTTCTCCCTACAGACCAGGACAGAGAATAGGAAAGAAGGAAAATGTGTCTCTATAAAACTCTATTTTTATGTTTGCTAAGATGTCTTGTGCTACATAAAACTTATAGTATAAATCTCTTTTGGGAAGGGGGTGCGTTTTGGGTCACCCCCATGGTGCTCCTGGCTCTGCTCTCAGGAATTACTCTTGGTGGGGCTTGGGGGCCTTATGAGATGCTGAGGATCGAACCCAGGTCATCTGGGTGCAAGGCAAATGCCCTACCCCCTGTACTATTTCTCCGGCCCCCAAAATATTTTTGTTTTTACATCAAGGATAAGCACTGGAACGTCCATCGACATTCTAGACTTAGGGACACTGTCTCATTTGCCAAGGTATCAAAAATTAGATGGGCTGGACATGTAACGTGATTTGGGGACCGCTGGACTAGAGCTGTTACCAAATGGATCCCACAGGATGTCAAAAGATCACGTGACCGCCCACCTACAAGATGGTCAGACTTCTTTGTCAAGACCCTGAACGAACAGTTTGAGGCTCTTCGTATTCCTGAAGCAACAAGATGCCATTGGGCTGCACTGGCACATGATACGGTCAAATGGAAATGTTACTGGTGCCCGCTCGAGCAAATCGATGAATAACAGGCTGTCAAGTGATCAAGTGATCATAAACAGTGGGGATGTTTGGCCAGGGGCCTGGCTTAGTGGTAGAGCACATACCGGACTGTGTCCTAGGCTCTGTCCCTGGCCGGCCATAAAATAAAAACAGCAGCAAAAGTGGGAATATTTCTGTCTCTCTTGGCAGTGCTATAGGATTAAATGATATGGTTTCCCGAAGCTCTTAGCCTGAAGAAACTTGCCAGTATGTGCAATAATCATCAAGCCATTGTTGATTTTACTGCAATCACAGCTCAATAAATTGCAATAAATTTAACCAAATTCCTCCAAATTGCTTTCCTTTTGTCATTCCTCAGCAGAAAAATGAGAGATTTTGATGGTAAAATTCTAAGGTTTTGATGGTAAAATGTAATATTTACCAGATGTCCACGGCTCATCTATGCCTAACATACAATTCAAAGGAGCATTTTATTATAAAATGTTTCCAACCTACAACAGAGTTCACTTTTGCACCGACGAGCACCAATTCCCCCTGCTGCCTCCCTCTGTCTGATTATTCAACTTCTGTTTTCTATTTGATGGGTTTCAAGGGTTTTGTTGGCACTGGTGTAACTCCCACCCTAAATAATTCCGTGTACATTTTATTAGCTAAAATAAATATTGTTATATTACTGCTTTTCTCTACAGATGTAAAATATATGCTTAGTGCGAGACAAGCATCTCTCTGGGCTCCCCTGAGGCTCGAGGGGTCTCACAGTGACTCCATCCAGCTGGGCTGCAGTTCCGCGCAAGAACTCGAGGAAGCTCTGTTGTCTGGCCCCTGCAGGACTGGGCTCTTGCATCACCCCAGTGGTACTGGGGTCCTCAAGGGCTGTTCCTGGGATGCTTGGGGAACCCCGTGGTGCCAGGGATCAAACCTGGCCAGGGAAAGAGGCCAACAGCTGTACTAGCTCCCAGCATGAAATCCGTAAATCTGAAACGTCGGTGCTCCAAGTTTCAATAAATGCATACGTCCATATCGTTCCATTCTTTGTCAAAATGTAAAAGGCAAGATGCTGACTTTCCTCCCCAAATTCTCAAGTGTCTCCCAGCCTCTTCCCAGCCTGTTCCAACCACCCCAGCCCCACAATAACCACTATTTATCTTCTACCGGGGGTTCATTCTGTCTGCTGGAGACTTGTTGTAAAGGCGCACACTGTTACGTAAGGCTTCCTTATTCAACATGTTTGGAAGATCCGCCTATCTTGCTGTATCAATACACCCACTGAATGACTAAACAGAACTTTAGAGCTCCTGCAAACAGAAGAATTCCCAGTCTTATTTGCCCCAGACTTGAAGTCAGACTTCAAGTTTCAGACTTGAGTTTCGGGACAATGTCTGTTAGGTCCCTGGCTCTGCCCTTTGCTTTTGTAGCTCCATACCTTTGCTCAGCTTCTTGGTCCCCACTGTGACCTTTCCTGTGTGTCCATTCCCTGCCTTTTTTTAGGGGGGGTCTCACCTGCAATCCCAGCACCTCCCCTGCTGTCTGGTCTAGCCTTGTGGAGCACCCCAAATATCTGCCCGGGTTCTCTCCTTTGGACATGGACTTGTGCACCCACTAATTGTTAGTGTTACTGTGGGTGACCAGTTCCTGGTTATGAATAGATTGGGAACAGATGAAAGGAAAGAGATAACCAGCATCCCATAAGGTCTCCTGAGTGCAGAGCCTGGGAATGTTTCTCTTTGCCACGTCTGTATTTTCTCAACTAACCTGGAAGTCAGCTCGCTACTATTGACTGGGCCAAAGTTTCATAAGCAGTTTGTTTAGTTTGTTCCCAGTAGTGCTGTGCTTTGGAGACTTCCATGGAATCCTGCTGATTGCCAGTGACACCAATCACCTGGTCAGTCATTCTGACAATTAGTTGTATTGATGTTTTGGACTGACTTAATGGATATTTGACAAAATTGATCATTTCTCTTGCTACAGACTTGGCAGAAATTGTGTTTGTCAACTGTGGCAAGGGAAGAGAAACTGGGAGATGGAAACTATTTCCATTTTATTGCCAAAGCCTGGGAGCATCCAGATATTAATTTTCATGGTGTCAGGATTTGTGTCTTTAAAATATATGTTGCCATATCAATCCCTGTTCCTGGTTTTCAAAGATTAAAGTATAAAACTTTGTCCCTATATTTTGCACATCATACTTCCATCCATCCTTGAGCTCGGTGCTAGTTAGAGCCAAGTGGCATCATCAGTGAATGAGTGAAATGGCCCAAGAAAACCGCCGATGGTCAGATCCTTACCTCTTGTTGCCTCCCGCACCCAGCAGAAAGTCCTCAGCTATGACTGCCTCTGGTTCAGTCGAATGAAGAGAGTCAATTCAGTGCTGTGGGTTCCTTTTGCTACCTTGAATAGTTTGTAAACATTTCAAGGGAGTTTGAAGGGCTCCTGCTTTCTCACGAGGGCTGAGACGAATGTTCAAGGGCCATCACTGCGGTGACATCGCTCTGATTAGAGAGAAGGCCAGTGAAATCAAGACAGAACGTCGAATTCAGGCACACTATTAGCAGGATTCTATTTTGGTTAGGTCTAATATTCTGTGGGGGTCACCACGTTGCCTTCGGCGTGTCTGATCATTTTATATCACTTAGATGGTAACAGACCTGTCATGTCACAGGCAAATGGTTTTATCATATTTAATTAACCCAACACATGTAATAATATCCCTGGTAATTAGCCCTCACCAGTGCTTGAAACTAGGCTGGAACAAATAAATCATCAATGTGGTAGGTACACTAGAACTGTTATTTGGCAGAAGAATATTGACAAGTTACTGTGCAGTACTAATTATACTAAGAAAATGTAAATGACTTCATCAGAATCAAAGGAAAGGGAAAGAGACAGATGGTAGGTTTGGTAGACAGTGTATGACTGTTGGGGAAAATGGTGCTAGAAAGCCTTCCTGTCCTGTGCTTCAGCAAAGAAAGGGGATAAGGGAGGTCCTCACAGCCGAGGCCAGCTGGAGCCTGCAGTTGAGGAAACCGTATGGAGAGGGTTAACACGTAACTTGGGTATCTCATGATGCCTCAGTAGGGTAAAGGTGAGCTAAAATTGCTTGGAGCAAATACTACCTTTTGCTGGTGATAGTAGGTGCTATGTTTGGGGGAAGGAGGTCACAGAACTGACATGTTCCATGAGGTCCTAGTTTTTCCTCTAAGCTTGCTTGCAAATGTCGAACTGTTCCTGCAAAGACAAGTACCACTAAGTGGTAGATCAATGGGACTTCACTGATTTGGTTTTTCTAATGCAAAAACATACTTAAAATCAAAGTTCAAAGTGCTGGTGTGGATGTGGGGATAAGGGGACACTCATCCGTTATTGGTGGGAATGCTGGCTGGTACAGCCTTTCTGAAAAACAATATGGACATTCCTCCAAAGACTAGAAATTGAACTCCCATTTGACCCAGCCATACCACTCCTGGGAATATACTCTGGGAAGCCAAAAATATGCAGCGGAAACACCATCCCTACTTTTATGTTCATAGCAGCATTTTTCACAATAGCCAGAATCTAGAAACAACCAGAGTGCCCTAGAATTGATGACTGGATAAAGAAGCTTTGGTACATCTACACAATGGAATATATGCAGCTGTTAGGAAAAATGAAGTTATAAAATTTGCCTATAAATGGATGGACATGGAGAAGATCATGTTGAGTGAAATTAGCCAGAAGGAGAGAGAGAGAGACAGATACATAATGACTGCATTTATTTGCATGACATAAACATATATGTACATATTATGATATAAATATCCAAGGTCAAGTGAAACATGTATCAGGAGGTCTTGTCAAAGGTGGAAATTATCACAAACGTGTGGGAGTCAGAGGCTAGGTAAGACAGAAAATGGAACAGTGTGCTAACAATTGTCGAGGGTACTAATGCCAACCTAGAACTGAGCATTAAATACAGGTAAAAAGATACACATGACAACCCTTTAATGTATGTCCTGTAATCCATAGTCTGGAAGGGAATGTAAAGAGAGAGAGAAAGGGAAAGAAATAAAGAACCTGCCATGGAGGCAGGCTGGGGAGGGGGAGGGAACCGGGGATGTTGGTGGTGGAAGATGGGCACTGGTAGAGGGATGGGTGTTGGAACAATGTATGACCAAAACCCAGATCTTTGGATCACTGTCCCATTGTTCATCGATTTGCTCGAGTGGGCACTAGTAACATCTCCATTAGTCCTGTCACAAGCAAGTGCAACCCAAGGGCATCTACTTGCTACAGGGACAGGAGGAGTCCGAAACCATTCTTCAGGTTATGGAACTGAGGTCCATAATAGTTACTAGTCTTTGGCATAAAACGTAAATAAAACACGGTAGCTTGCCAGGCTTTACCGTGTAGGTGGTATAGTCTCAGTAGAAGGCTCTCAACCTGAGCATTTACTGATGAAACTTAAAGGAGGAAGATCAGGTTTTTCTCTTGGATGGAGTTCTGAGGAACTATGGAGTCTGGATGTTGAGAATGACTAACTGCATGATGTATGGTTTTGCTCTGGCTTCTTGCCAGGCTTACTGGTATCAGTTAAAACATGTCTATAACTGTTTACTATGTATAAATGTGAAAGGAATTGGGAAGAACCTTATGCAAAATTCAGTATCCTATAAAAATATCGCTTGGCCGCTTTGCAGCCAGGCGACAAGGACATGTGGGTCTGGCGTGGGTGGGTCTGACTCTTCCGGGGCAACGGGCATGGAGGTAGAGGAAAGGGCAGGGACCAAAACTCCACTCTAAGTCCGCCAGCATGGTCTCTCCCCGCTCATGAGAGCAAACCCTTGGAGCAATGTTGGACTAGGCCAGGGGATGGCTGAGCCCCTTACTGGGAGGTCAGTTCCATGGGTTGCTTCCACACGGGCCCGGCCGAGCAGCACAGCTATGCGTCTGAAGTGGATGTCTGGATTTCTTCCGGGGTTGCAAATTAGCTGAATCTGGCGTGGGTGGGTCTCTCTCTTCCGGGGCAACTGGCATGAAGGCGGAGGAAAGGGCAGGGCCCAAAACTCCACTCCGAGTCCTGCCAGTATGGTCTCTCCGCCCTCATGAGAGCAAACCCTTTGGGCAGTGTTGGACTTGGACAGGGGATGGCCGAGCCCCTTACTGGGAGGTCAGCTCCATGAGTTGCTTCCACATGGGGCCGGCCGAGCAGTGCAGCTGTGGGTCTGAAATGGATGGTGAACTTTTTAATTGTATATCTTTGAAATTGTATATCTCACAGCGGTATAATAAAATCACTTGATCACTTGAATCACTTGAATCCCGTTATTTATCGATTTGCTCGAGTGGGCGCCAGTAACATTTCCATTGGATCCTATCAAGTGCCAATGTAGCCCAATGGCATCTGGTTGATTCAGGAATATGAAGAGCCTCAAACCGTTCCTTCAGGGTCTTGACAAGGAAGTCTGAGCATCTTGTAGGTGGGCGGCCATGTGATCTTTTGACATCCCGTGGGTCCAGTCAGTAATGGTTCTAGTCCAGCGGTTGTCTCTAAATCGCATTACATGTCCAGCCCATCTGATTTTCGATGCCTTGGCAAACGAGACAGCATCCCTGATTCTGGAATAGCGACGGAGGTCAGAACTCCGGATTCCTTCTCTCACTTGAGTGAGGCGTGATATTCCAAGCATAGCTCTTTCGATTCCTCTCTGGGAGACCCAAATAGCATTCTCACCCTGCTTTCGTAGGGCACAGGTCTCTAAGGCGTATGTTAATGCAGGAAGAATGGTGGAGTCAAAGAGATGTGCCCAGAGCCGGAGGTTCTTTGTCCTTTTAGCTGTTTCTTCGATGCCTTTGAAAGCATTCCATGCAGCTCTCTTCCTCCTGCGCAGCTCAGGTTTTAGGTCATTCATCATGTTGAGTTCTCGACCTAGGTACACATAACTGCTACATTCAGAGATGTTTGTTCCATTGAGAGTTAATGGGGCCTCAGGAACTAGTTCATTTTTCATAAACATATATTCTTTAGATTCAGCTGTAGACCTATCTTTCCACATTCTTGGTCGAAGTCAGCCAGCATTTGTGTCGCTTGGCTAATGTTTGGTGTTATTAGAATGATGTCATCAGCGAAGCAGAGGTAGTGTAGTTGCCGACCATCTATCTTCACTCCCATTCCTTCCCATTCTAATTGTTGCATGATGTTCTCGAGGGTGGCACTGAAGAGTTTTGGTGAAATGGTATCACCCTGTTGAACCCCCTGTTTTGACATCAATGATCACTTCTTTGTAGAATGGTGAGATCCTGGTGGTGAATCCGTAATACAGCTCATGAAGGATCTTGATGTATTGGGTTTGAACACCCTGTTTGGCTAGGGCTTCGATTACTGCTTCAGTCTCTACAGAATCAAAGGCTTTCTGTAAATCAATGAACGTGAGACAGAGTGGCTTCTTGTACTCCCTACAAACCTCAATGAGCTTGGCTACTGTGTGGATATGGTTTTATTATACTGTATGGATATGGTTACTTCATGGAATTGGAGGACTTCTATAAAAAATTACACCTTCTACAAGATCATAGTCAGTGATTTTAATGCCAAGATAGGACCGAGAAGATCTGCTAAAGAACTCCACATTGGGACCCATGGACTAGAATGGAACGAACAGGGTGAGAGACTATCTGAGTTAATCATGTCCACCAAGACCATTCATGGGAACTCACAGTTCCAGAAGGCTGAAGCAAAACGTTGGACATAGGAATCTCCTGGCGGACAGTTCCACAATGAAATTGACCACATCATCTTCAATCGACAGTTTTGTCTGACCGATGTTGCTGTTTTCCCCAAATTCCTAACAGGATCGGACCACCGTCTCCTTCGTGCAAAATTCTACTTCCCGCAATGGGGAGAAAAGGCTGCAAAGTTTAAGAAGAGAACTCCCAGAATGATCTTCAGAAATTCATGAGCTCATTCACCAACGTAGCAAGGTGCGAGCCTCAGGAGACCAAATGCTAACGTCCAAGCTTGCTAAGTAGTGCAGAGAAGCGATATAAGAAGACCTCAAAGACAGAAGAGCAGAAATACTTGAAGATGCAGCAGAAGCCAGGAAAAGCATTCGCACCACCCGCCTGTCCTTCGCTAACTATAAGACCAAGATGACTGCCCTCCGACGCGCTGATGGATCTATCACATCTTCCAGAAAGGCAATGGATAAGATTATCCAGAACTTCTACTCAAATCTCTTTGATAGCCACATCCACCTGCCCACATACCAAATTCCACAGGATGGATATGTCATTCCCAACGTTCTCCCTTCTGAAATCCGACATGCCATCTCATCGGTAAAGAAGGGAACAGCACCAGGCCCAGACAAAGTCAGACCCGAATACCTGAAGAATCTGCCGTCGGTACTCATCAATACACTAGCTCAGCTCTTCACACGCTACCTGTCCAAATGCAAGGTGCCCTCCCAATGGAAAACCAGCAGGACAGTTCTACTGTTTAAGAAGGGAGACATTCACGACAATGTCAACTATCGCCCCATCTGCCTGTTGCCCGTTTACACGGGCAATCTACAAGCTCTTTTCACGAGTCATCCTGAACAGGATTAGTAGAACACTAGATGAAGGACAACCATGCGAACAAGCAGTCTTCTGGA
Organism: Cryptotis parvus; assembly: GCA_021461705.1. Taxonomy (NCBI): domain Eukaryota; kingdom Metazoa; phylum Chordata; class Mammalia; order Eulipotyphla; family Soricidae; genus Cryptotis; species Cryptotis parvus. The sequence continues at coordinate 66,178 of JAJIBD010000211.1, forward strand.
AAGGATTCAGCACAATCGACCATATCCACACAGTATAATAAAACCATATCCACACCGTAACTAAGCTCATTGAGGTTCACCCGATGCGTGTTCGATATGCCAAAACCAGTAACAAAAATGTTTATTTTCCTGACCCCCCAAAGAGCCTTTAATACGGCAGCAGTAAGAAAGGCAAACAATCAGTGCCTGATAAAATTTCTCGGCCATCCTAGGCTGCCAAAACGAAGAAGGACTAAAATGACTGTCTGTACTTTCAATGCACGTACTCTGGCATCGGAAGCATATATTGAGGATCTGATGGTGCAAGCGCAAAGATCAAGTACAACATTATTGGTCTGACTGAGATGAGGAGGTGTCAGTTGCATCATGCTGTATTTGACACCGGAGAAGAATTGTTCCTTGGAACAAGGGACAAAAGAGGCATCAGTGGCGTTGGTGTCCTTTTCAATACGAACATGGCCATCAACATTGATTCATTTGAATGACTAACAAACCAGATAGGACAATTACAGTTGAAGAGGTGTGGCCCACTGCCAGCAATTTCTATCTTCATTGTCTATGCACCAACATCCACATACAAAGAAAATGAAATTGAGAAATTCTACATGGTATTGGAGAAGTTCTATTAAAAAATAATAAAATACTTTTTAAAAAATGAAAGTTCAATTAGACACAGTGGATCTAAGCCTACAGAATGCTGCGGCAAAAGTCAGGAAAGGAAGTTGAACTTCAGGTGAGCTTTGCAGCTTCATGAATGCACAGTGCAGGTGCCGGGGCTGGTCTCCCACTCGGCACAGCGTCCCGAGTTCTCCACTCAATGCAGTGTCCAAATTCTTCTGCTTCTGAATTGCAAACCTTTGTGTCCAACTTCTTTTCCAGCGGGCGCTGCCACGATCCATCGACAGCCAAAGTTTACCTGTGGTGTGTGGGCTACCCCTTTGCCTCTGATTTTCTGGTTAGGTTGGGTTACTCTTTCCATGGAGCATGGCTATGATTTAGCCTTATTAGAAAACAATTTGGGAAGCTATTAAAAGGGAAGAAGATTTTTAATGCTCCTTTCTCCCTTGCTCCCGAGGACTTACTGTTTCATTGGTGTGTATGTGTGTTTGTCTATAGGTTGGGCATTGTTAAGCACTCAGTCAGAAACACTGTGTATTGGAAAGCTAATCCTACTCAATTAGAGAAAATTTGGAACTTAAAAGGAAAAGGAAGAAAGCCAACTGAGGGTTGCAGCCCAGATAGGACCATTTTTAACAATTTACTGTAGTTACTTCTGTATTTTCCCTTTATGCATATATTTTAAGTCAGTTTTTTCTTTCTGTTGTTGGAATCATCACAATAGTTTTAAACATGTTTAAAATCATCATAAATTTATATTATATAATTAAATGAGAAAAAACTAATAGTTTAGAACATTAGCAATACCTGATGCTCATAGTTCAGAACAGTTTGAATTGATGTTCATAGGCAGATACCATTTCATAAATTTTCAGTCCTAGTGTTCCTCACTTTAGATGTGCTTATTTTATAGAGCATTTTCTTATCATGGTGCATTTGTTTTCAAAAATTCCCATGTTTTTATACCTAAACAATTAAGCTATGATCAAATTTGTTATACTCTGCTTCAGAAACCTTTTATATTTTGATATAATATTTTCCTTGCTTTTAATACCCAAATTTTTAGGGACTCAAAGTCAGCCTGATGACATTTAGCTGTCTGTCTTTGTAGTCAGCTCAGGCAATCAAAGTATTTTCCAAAATGTTACGGTGATGAAAGGGGAGCTAATTCAATTCTATTTTTGTCAAAATTATATACAAAGGTTATCTTTCTACATAAAACCTTTCCAAGCTTAGGATATTTTTGCTGTTGTCTCGTTTGGGGGTCACACCCAATGATGCTTAGGGGTTACTCCTGCCTCTACACTCAGGAGTTACTCTTGGCAGTGCTTGAGGGACCAAATGGATGCCAGGGATTGAACTGGGGTCAGCTGTATGCAAGGCCAGCGCCTGACCTGCTGCACTCTGTCTCCGGTCCCAAGCTACGAGTCTCTACCTAGGAAAAGCATCAAAATTTGGTGCTGTTGGAGCCAACGGGCTGGGTAGTTGCTGATGATTTGGAGGATTATCGCCTCCTAACCTTCGTGAAGGATGTGACTGTCACTTTGGCCTCGGCATTCCATCATTCCATGAATGGTGGCTTCATCTGGCGTCAGCTGCTGTTTTCCCGTGGAGGCAGAGACTGTCCCACGAGTGACCAGCTGGATAATGGGCTCAAGCCCTGACCTCACCCCTTCCAGGGTTCCTGCTTGTTGCCATCCATTGAGCCTTGTCTGTCTGTGCAGGGTTGGCAGGTAGGAAGCTCGCAGGAGGAGTTACAGTCCACAGAGTTGCTCAGGTGGGACCAGAGACCCTCCAGGATCCCATGACCTGTGCAGCGGGGAGGGACAGAGGCCCATTTCTGGAAAGGACAGCCAGGGAGTCTGTCCAAAGGGAAGAGCAAGCTTGGCTATGGCTCAGGACGTCACACAGCTCTGCTAGGAAGGGTGGCTCAGTCATAAAGATTCCAAGTGAAGGACTGGCCTGGAGTTAGGCAAGATGTCTTTCCCTCATAAAGGCAATGAAAACAATAGCCTCTATTAAAGATAAGGCATGAGCTGTGCTCAGGGTCTGCACTAAGTCCCTCAAATAATTATGTTGCTTTAATTTTCCCCAGTAGCTGTCCTGTCAGGCTCTTATTAGAACCGATACTTCTCTCCCAGGCCCACTAAAAAGAACCCCTAGGCTCAAATAATTGATATAAACTCATATAACTTACACAACTCAGAAGTCATATAGGTTATATCAGAGTAAGAGCTTGAACTCAGGGCTTTAGAATCCTTTGGGGAGGAAGGGGTCTCCCCAAGCATGCATCCAGAGGTGCAGGGCCTCAAGCCAGGATTGGCTGCCTGCGAGGCACAGGCCTGCCCCGCACTGTCTCTCTGGTGCGTTGCTCTGAAGGGCTCTCTTCATTTTGCTTCCTCGGAAGCCTCGTCAGGGATGAGAAGTTGTGAGAAAGTGACTCATGAGGAAAGTTTTCAGCAATAGTGATTGAGAAATGAAGACATGAAATGGGCTAGGAGGAGGGGAAGCAAGGGTGCGAGCAAGCAAAGTCTCTCGGAGGGGATTTTCCCAGTCCCACTGGGAAATTGGTTTTGCTATGGATTGCCCTCACCCCTTGGGTGAGGACTTTGAGATGGAGGATGGGGTGGGAGGGGGCAGACAGACATTCCCAGGTCCTTCCAGAGCTTCCTGGCAGCGGGGATGCAGTGAGTCTTTCTGCAGAGAGATACTCTCAGGTGTGCCCTGGCTCAGGATAGTAAAGGCCATGTCTGGGAAATTTTGCAAACTGGTCCCCTCTCATCGTAGTTTGAAATCAGCCAGTTGAGAGTAGCTCCACCACGGAACGTGGTTAACACCGTGCTCTGGCCATTTCCACCATTTTCATGTTCAAAGATGGTAGTTAAATATTTACCTACACAGAAGTCTAGTGTTGGCTGTTGGGGAAGGAAGCACATTTGGAGACAACGTGAAGCAAAAAGACTTTATAAGGATCTGTGGAGGATGGAGCCCTCGTGGTTTTGTCTCAGGACCAGTCTCTGCAGGCTACACCAGTGCCCAGCAGTCTCTGAAGGCCAGGCAGGATTTCTGGAGCAGAGAGTGGGTCTCGGAGGGCAATGTGAACATTTCAGGGCTTAGCGTGTGCACCCTGATGCAGCCTGGAGTGTGAGAAGTGGGCAGCAGCCAAAGCCTAGGAAGAGCCCAGACAATACTAGACCCCTTCTCGAGTGCCTGCAGCCAAGCACTGCCCTTCACGCTTTAATAACTTGTCATGAGTTCTCAGGGGTAAATGTTACCAATTGTATCTTGGCCATCACCATCTTCGTTATCTTACTTTTACAGATATTAAACAGATTTAAAGGAGTGATTTGTCCAACATGGTAGGATAAGAGCTTAGCTTGGAATGCATTAAGCCTGATTTCAAAGGCATCCACCTCCCCAGTCTGTGTCCTGTGCTCTGAGCCAACATGTTCACAGGCTACTCAGGTCATTATGATGTCCCAGAAATATCTGGGTCTTCAAAGGGCTGGTGAACAGAAAAGGCAATGGAGGGAGGGTGGGAGCCCCTAATTAGTGATTGGTTTCTTTGGTGTTCAAAGGAGGGTGCCCAGTACCACCAGGCCATGGGGCTCTGGTTAGATCCTCTTGCAGAGTCAGCTCAGACTAGGGCCCACAATAAAGGATGCAGGGGGCTGAGGAAGGCAGAGGAAACAGACGGGCTGAGCCAGCAGAAGCACTTCCTGTCAGGCTGTCTGAATTCCCCTGCAGCGACCGAGATAAATCTCTCTCTGACTTTGTGTGGTTTTCTCCACTTGGGAAGTCGCTTCTTGCCTTTCTCTGGCTGCCCACCCATGCCTGGATTGATGTCGTGGTCATCATCAAGGGCATGTTGAAAGGGCTGGAAATCTGCCACTCCCGCCATGCAGTGCCCTTGTGGAGCCCTAGGAGCCCTTGCCATAAACAGCTGTGCAGGAGGAAGTAAGAGACAACATTCCCGGATGACACTGTGAAGAGTGTCTGGGCATTTCCTTGGCACCCTGGCACGTTGCAGCTCTGTGTTCCAGGCTTCTGTCCTGCATTTTATCCAGTAGCCTCGAGCCAACTATGTGCCCCTGATCTGTGGACATTGTGTTTTCCTTCTGGATATACGTCCCTGAGTATATCATTATAAAATACTTTGACTGAAGCAAACTGAAAAAGCATTTTTTATTGCCAATATCGAGGTTTATTTCTTTCCCCCTAATTCATCCAGGTCTGTTGTTTTCCTTCTAACCTAATTACCTAACAATGGAATTTTTTAAAAACCTATTAGCTTCCTAATTGTCAATAGAGACCTAATTAACTTCAGTGGCCAAAAAGGTGGGCCCTGACTTGGCCCAGCTCTCTCTCGGCTTCTACTTGATTTTTGGTATCTTCCTAAATTTCTCGCACCTTCACATCCCACATTGAAGCTTTTGATACTTAGCATGCATATCTCAGAGACTGTGGTGAGGGATGGTTGCTCTCTGAATGCAGACCTTCGAAATAAGCCCACAAAGAATAAACTCTTCGCTATGGCTGCTGTCACTGTGCTCCTCCATAATCATGACCTTCAGAAATAGAATTTTTCTTCTTACATTCAATAGCATCCCATGTAGATTTTATCTAATATAACCTAATGTTTTTCCTCCCTAGCGTTACTCAGAGGACCTCAGGGCTGTACCCGGTTCTTCTGTTGCTTCATGGACAGTCTGAGCTAGGTGATGTCATCACCCCATCTTGTAGACTGTCTGAAAGTTAGATTGTTACTTGGAGTCCTCGGTAAGATGGGCAAGGATGAAGTCTCCTGACTCATCCAGTTTTAATCTATCGCCTCATCTTTTTCTGAGGAGTGGGGGTTAGGCCACACTTTGAGGTGTTCAGGGGCTACTGTCAGGTTCACTGTCTGTGGTTCTGGGGACTGACACATGGTTGAATACAAGCAAGATTTGTACCTTTGTACCTTTGTTTTGGTTTGGGTGTATGTGGGGAAGTCCTTAAGACCATTCCTAGGTTAGTCGCAATAGAGTGGTGGCTGATTTGCATGGATGGGTGGAGTGTGTACAGTGCAAATAACTAACAGGATTGTCTGATGTTTGGGGAGGATACTGAAATCAGTGTGCCTCGAATTTCCAGGCAAAGTCGGTGCTCCACTTCCAGGGGCTCTTTGTTAATTTTAGTAAACAGCCCCACTAAGCAAGAGCCTCAGGAAACATTAGTGCAGTAAGTGCGGGTGTGCCAAAGGCCCACCTGATAGCACTGGCAAATACAGTAAAAAGCAAACAAACTCTCAATGTGGAACCTCTTTCAGATAATAATCTGGAAACTGTCACTAGTTGTTTTTGACTAGGTGAGTATTGGATTTGGTTTATTGGGGGGCAGTGTCGGGCCACAGCTCAGGGTCATTCCCGCAGTGCTTAGGGGACCATATATGACAGCAGGCATTGAACCTGGGTCAGCCTTGTGCAAGGAAAGAGTCTTAACCCTTCACTAACTTTGTGGCCAGGAGTATTAGTTTTAACTAAATGAAAAGAAAACACCCATATTATATTTTCTGTTTCTATTGTATCTAGATGGATTGATTGTGGAGTCAGTTTTCTTTCCAAATTAAATATCTGGTACTTAGTGGGATTATCAAAAAACGTGGTGGGAAACCATCTTGAGAAAGCAAAGCTGGCGCCTTCTTTCCTCTGGCAGAGGAGATAGGGAGGCTCTTCCTGCACCTGGAGCAATGACAGAGAATGAGTGTCCTCACATCATGCTGAAAAAGCCCGAGGAATTCCAGCTGGATCTGAGATTCGCAGTAGCTGAACTGGCGGGTTTGTGATGCACTAGATTTTATATTTCCCTCAGAGAATGGATGAAGATTTGTAACCCACTTTACAGATAAAGAAACCAAGAAGTAAGGACGTTAGACCTGATATAAGTCAAAGAGCTTATATGTTCAGAGCTAAAAAATAAAGCAAAGCCAAATCTCCTCTGGGCTGGGAATTTACTGTAAAGACTTTGCTTGAGCCTGTATGTTATTAGCTCTGCGTGATATTCTCTGGTGGTACCTCCATAGAGCTGTAGCGTTTGAGAAGTTCTGGCTGGACGTGAGCAGAAATATTAAGGTACCAGACCTTGGGGCCAGAGCAATAGTCCAGCAGTAAGGCAAGTGCTCTGCACACGGCTGTCACAAGTTCTTCCCTGGCTCCCCCTTATGGTCCCTAAGCACCACCAGGAGTAATTCCTGAATGCAGAGCCAGGAGCATCACTGGGCATCCCTGGGCATGACCTCGAAACCAAAAAACAAAAGAAATGCGCCAGACCTTGTGTTTCTGTTGTCTCCTAGGCCACAGAAAATCTGCAATAAGCATCTTAATGTCACGTTATTCTAGGACTTGACATTTGCTATTATCCATGGTTCCCATGGGCCAGGAATCTAGGTGAGATGAGCCTCTGGCTGCAATCAAGGTTGCGCTGCGTCCAGGCCTGACTGGAAGGGGGTTTGCTCCCCAGACTCTCAGGGACTTGTTAGGAGTCTGCTCCTGAAGGTGGCTGGACTGAAGACCTTTTGCTCTGTCATATGTTCATGCCTTATGCACACAAGGCACTCGGAATGCACATTTAGGCATTTCCAAGCATAAGACATGGGAAAACTATCACCGCCCAGCTTTAATTTGATAGTGTATGAAAAGAAACTGTAGACTCTGACAGCAGATCTGCGGCTCTCAGACGGGTGCGGAGGAAGTGAAGGGAAGGTCTCGGAGACCGGGGAGAGCATCAATGGCTCCTTCACGGGGTAATTAGTTTACTCTTCTGCCCTCATTTTGCCTAAGTAACTTAATCATTGAAATAATGAGCAAACGCTTGAGCGCCTGTGTCTCAGGAAATGAAGAACCCTTGGTCCTCAATTTTGTTGTAATTTCAAAGACGAGGGTAGGTCTAAGAGAAGAGGCTGGTGAGGACTCGGCCCTGGGGAAGCTGAGCATGTGGCTCAGTCTCGGGATGGGCGACCCCAGCGAGGAGGAAGTGAAGGCGCCGGGGCAGGGAAATTTGGCTGGTGAAGGGCTGGGGGGGAGCAGGTGAGCTTGGCTTCGGCCCATCAGAAAGCTCATCTCCAGTGTCAGAAATGCTGAAGCAGCGCAGCCTGTCTCCGTGCTGAGAACCAGCACATTCAGCCAGGGAGAGGCAGGGACCGCACCATCTACCCCTTAGCTCCCAAGAGGAGAAACCCACTGGGACCCCAAGTACATGCCTGAAAGTCGTGATTTGGCTGCTTTCCAGAGCACCCCAGAGAAAGGAGGGGCTGCTCCTCAAATTCCAGTCCCGAGTCTGAGCGGCACAGTCAGACCAGGGAGTCCCCCCTGGGACTCACCGGGACAGAGTCTTGTTCCCCAAAGATTATTGGGACCAAAAGGAATCTCGTGCGTGGACTATGGAGAAGCACAGTGGGGAGAGCAAATGGCCAAGGACCAATGAAGAACATGAGGACTGACTTCAGGAGATCACCCAGGGCTGGATGGGGTCACGGGAGGGACCACTGCGAGGATGAATGGGCAGACACTGACCGTGCAGCAGGAAGGGGTGTCGGAAGGTGGTAAGGGAATGCATGAAACCGTGTCAGTAACGCGCTGTAAACCAAGTGCCAGCAGGGAAAGTGGGGACCCTGGTGGAGGGAAGTGGACCCTGGTGGAGGGAAGTGGGCACTGGTAGAGGAAAGTGGACACTGGGGAAGGGACTGGTGTCAGAATATTGGGTGTCCACTCATGAATCTCTTTGCGACATGGTGACTCAGTAAAGGAATTACAGGTCATCTACAGTGTGTTATGCAGAGGTGACTTGAGAGTAGACCCAGAAGGTTGGCCAGTGGCTCCAAGGGGAAAGGTCAAAGGGCACAGGAGAAGAAGCCAGAAAGGCCCAGAAAGGGGAGTTAGACCAGCTGGAAGTGGCAGCTCTACTTGGTGGTTAATCCTGCCACACTCTCACCCCTTCCACCTGGGCCTGTTGAACTATTTCTGCTAAGGACTCACGCTTGATTCTGAGCGTGGGTGCTTTGTGTTTGCTTGCGTGGCCGCAGGGTTGCAAATGCAGCAGGAAAGGGTGAGGCCACTGGAAGAAAGGGCTCAGCGCTATCCCGATTTGGCACGACCGTCCTTTACAGCCTCAGAGAACCAGAAGCCACGCTCCCACCCCACGAGGCCGGGTGCCTCTGCACATGTGCCAGCCTGTGCCCCTTCACCAACCGCCAGAGGAAGCAGCCTCTGCCGCCTGTGCCAGGAGCAAATTCATTTACCTGCGATTTGATACACAGGTGATTTACCTCAACCAAACAAGCACAGCTGAAGCCAGCACTTTGCAGCCAGGAGCGGAGGTGCAGCCTGGCTCGTTACTCAGAATCCTGTTTCCTCTTCTCTCGCTGGGGTTGAGGGGAGAGGATGGCGGCACTATAGGTTTAGGAGGAAAACCACAGAGAGCCCCAAGTGTTGGAACAATTGGACGCTTTAAAAATTCTGTCTCCGTTTCCCCTGCAAAAAATTCAGGTAAGGTTCTGGGATTCAGGACAGTGGAAGGGCAGGAGCGACCCCCACCAGCTTCCCTGTGTTCTGACCAAGGGTGGTGGGAGAAAACTGGACACAAGAGCAGAGGGCTGGGATGTGACGGCTCTGTGGTGACATTTCCCACAGAGAAGTGACAGTGGCCTGTGCAATGAGCCTTCCTGCCCGTTTAGAGCCGCCTCCCTTCCACGCCCACGCTGACATTAGTAAATTGATTCCAGGTGATGCTGGCATTTTGTAATTATCACAAAATCTCTAATTTTTATCTTATTCCATGGACTATTTTAAGCATTTGCGATAGAGGAGAATACCAAACAGTGGCCGTTAGTGAGCTCCAGGGAAAATGTACGGTTTAACAAACTCACGTTAGAAATAACTTTCTAAATTACAATTGGCATGATTAGCTTCCTACTTTTTTTAAAAATAAAAATAAAAGCAGGTTCATTTTATCCAACTGACAATGTTTCTGTTAAACTGGTTTATTGTTCTGTTGTTATTTGAGAAGAAGGAAAGATGGCCGTAACGGTCACGGCAATACAGAAAAAATGTAATAACAACCTGGCGCCCAAACAAGGCTGATCTTTTATTCTACGCTTGGCATTAGCTGCTCTACATTTTCTCATTTTCTGATTAATTGAGGACTACAGCAGGAAAGCAAGGTCACACAATTTGAACTGGGGGACTCGTTTGTTTTTCCATTTAATGCTGACAGAGGGGCGGTTGCTGCGAGGCTGCCTGGGGCATGGGCGCTTCTCTGCGAGGGGCCGGAGCTGGCTCCCTCTGCCCTTGGGATCATACTTAGGTGCAACTTGGGCCTACTGTGAGGTTTAGGTGCCATGTCCAAAGAATAAACTGGGCAGGATTCACACGATCGAATGGTTTATAAAAAGGAAATGAGCTATATTTCCACCATGGCCAGGTAATACCATTTGACAGGGAAGCGATTCACCCCTTGGCTGAAATGACAGAAACTGTCCGTGTTCTTCTGTCTGGGGACATGCAGGTCGCAGACCCAGCTTTGGTCTCCTTTTGGCATTTTAGGTTCCATTTCCTCATTTCCTTTAGGGAATTTGATCACTGGAGATGTTCTGAGGAAAGTGAGGTGTTTTGCTGCTCTGTGCAAACAGACACCCTCCTGGAGAAGGCCCTTCCACCATTCAGCTATGGGCACACACGCACAATTGTGGGCCCCCCTCACCCTCCTACCTCCAGCCAGCCTCTGATGAGGCAGTCAGCCACTCATCCAGCACACGCACAGTGCCCATCTGCATACTCGGCTTGGCTGCTTTGACCAACCAAACACCTCTCTCTCTCTCTCTCTCACTTGCTCTCTCTCTTTTCCCCCCCATCCACATTGTTCCCTTCAGTAACCTCTGACTTCATTCTCCCATTTATCCTTTCATGCATCCCTCCTTCCCTCCAGCTGGGGATGAGTCTGGAGGACCCTGGATGGTCATGGTTGACAGCCCTTCGGCTCCAATTTCCTGGCACTCCTGCACAGGGGCCTGGGTGAGGCCCTGATGACTTTCCCAGAGGCTTCTAGTCTCTACTGAAACAGCAGCTGTTACTAGGGGGCAACTCCACTACCAACAAAAGCAGAGGCCGCGCAGCGCTTTCCCAGGTGCTGAGCGTCTGGCCCTGCCAAAGTATGCCGAGATCCACATCGCTTCCTTCCTCCGTGGAGCCTAGATGGGTTGGAAGCAAAGGCTTGTTGACAACAGGTGTGGTTCAATGTGAGAAAATGTTGTGTTCCGCTATTGTGGGCTTAGCACCAGGGGACACTTCCTGCGGAAGAAAGAGCTCCAAGAGCATGGGTGAGCTGTGGCCTGAGCCAGAGCAGGCTGCATCCTGCCCGGAGGCTGCAGGCTCGGATCGTTGTGTTCAGGTGCTTCTAATGAGTGTGGGGGTTGCAGCAGCCAAAGGCAGGCTGGGCCGGGAGGGCGCTAGGCCACGGGCATTGCAGACAGCTGATGGCGTCTGGTCCCTGCAGTGCAGGGGAAGAGGCTGCACCGTCATTAACTCAGCTGGATTAACTCGCTCAGCAGAAGCCCACCAAGCTGCAAGGGCCTGTTGTCCGCTCAGCTTGAGCTGAGATAGAGTCACGAGGCATCGTGGAGGCCCCCTCCAGGGGGTAAGGCCCCATCTCAGAGATGAACCTCAAGGACATAGATGGGAAGTCTGGATTTATTGGGAAAATTAGTCCAGTGATTCTTCCTCTCCTTGAACCATCTCGGGCAAAAGAGAGTTCTGTCCTGAAATTGTTTGGCGGGTGAGATTGTCGTGTCCCCATAAAGAAGACCGCTCAGCTTCTGTGGCTCAGGGACACATGGCAGAATAGGAGAGAGAGTTGAGGGAGCAACAGCTCTATCCCTGGGAAAACCAGACCCCGGACTCTCCTCCAGGGCGTCAGAGATGGACGTTGAAGTGAGCAGAAGTAAGTGGAGGACAGGGGCCAGAGAGAGAGAGAGAGAGAGTTGTTAGGCCTTGCCTGTGGCTGACCCGGATTCACATCCCATATGGGCTCCCAGGCACGGTCAGGCATAATTTCTGAGGGCAGAGCCAGGAGTAACCTCTCAGCATTGCCAGGTATCAGCCCCCACCCCAAAAGAAAAAAAAAGAAAAGAGAGAAGTGGAGGCAATTAGGAAAACATTTTGAATACTGATTTCTTCATGGTGTTAGCTATTTTCAGAAGCTCAACATTCTTCCACTTCTATGAACTCTACTTACACGTTCAGGGAGGTGCAGGTGTGTGTGTGTGGGGGGGGTCACCCTCTTTACACTTCCAAGGCCTGTCATCTTGTGAGTTAGTACCCCAATATATTTGTATGGGGGTGCCAAGATGTTGCCACAAATTGACCATGGAATGTAGAGTGTTGGTAGGGCAGGCGTGCGTGACCTGTCCATATTGACTTCCCTTGCATGGAGTTACTCCAACTCCAAAATTTTCTGACAGGAGTTCTCACAGGCGCCTGGGGCTCCAGCTCTCAGCCTGCAGCAGCAGAGGTACTGGCCCCACCCACTGGAAAGCCCTTGGCGTGCTCTGGTACACGGGGCATCCTCACACCGCCCACCTCCAGGCTGCAGACAGAGCTTAGTCCAGGAAGAGGCAGGCCCTGCTTGGTCGACGTGGCCCAGAGTGCCCCCACACTCGGCTTCCCTCTTTTATCCTTGTCATCAGACCACTTATTTCTGGGTGTTTTTTGTTTCTTAAATCCAATCACCATGAGATACACAAACAAGTTGTTGAGTGATTGGGTTGCAGCCACACAGTGTTCCAGCATCGTTCTCTTCACCAGGGCACATTTCCCAGTATCAACGTCCCCAGTTTCTGGGTGCCTTGAACCAGGCACTCTGCTTCAAGTTGGGTGTCCAGCCCTTAGTGGCTCAGCACATGGCGGGGTGGGGAGGTGCTGGCTAATTTGAAAATGGTCAGTGGCCACTTGGGTGAAGACTATGGACAGAAACCAGGAGAGCCAGTCACTAAGGGGGCAACAGGAAAGCAGGAAGGGGCTGGGGTCAGAAGTGAAGCCACAGACGGGAACAGACAGGCTTAAGGTGCTCGGGCAGCCGGGACCCACACGTAAATATCCAGAGCCCGAAAAGACATGGCGATGTTTGGGATGTTGTCAAAAGGCCGGCGGGGCTGGACAAGGGACAATACCAGAGGAAGACCTGAGGCGAAGCTCGAGAGTTGGGCAAGGCAGGTGGGCGGGAAGGGGCGGCATCTTTTTGGGCTAAGTCCCCCAGCTTCTGCCTCCAAGCAGCGGGAGCCTCTGAAGGGCCTGAGAGAAGCTGACCATGGTCAACAATGCTTTCCAGGCGTTTTGACCATGGTCAGCAATGCTATTCCGTTGCTGACCAGCAATGCTTTACATGTTTGTTCTCCGACAAGGGCCAGAGTGAGGAGACGGGTCTTCAGGAGAGCTCTGGGTGCGGGGAAGATGCTGGGAGTAGAAGAGCTGGGCGGAAGGTGGACAGGACTCAGGTGAAGACGGGTGGAAGGCGGGCAGGGCTCCAGGTGAGGGCGGGCGGAAGGCGGGCAGGGCTCCAGGTGAGGAGAAGGGCGGAAGGCGGACAGGACTCAGGTGAGGGCGGGCGGAAGGCGGGCAGGGCTCAGGTGAGGGACGGGCGGAAGGCGGGCAGGGCTCCGGGTGAGGACGGGCGGAAGGCGGGCAGGGCTCCTCTGAGACAGAAGCTGCCCCACTGGGCATAGTCTTTTCCTCACTAGCTTCATGGGTTTCTTGACTCTGGGCCTATTTCATCAAAGTCAGCTCTTTAAAATGGATGTTGGATGGGGCTCAAATCCTCCCTCTCCCTGCGTGTCTGTGGACGTTGATTAGTATTCATGACGGTGAGGGACACCTGGCGACCACAGCAGGCAATTCCAACACCAGTGGAGAGAGGTACAAGATAAATCACTCCAAGTAAATGACTAATTAATCATGCTCTTGATTTTAATAACATATACCGTCTGGCTCAAGTTTCATCTGTCTATAATCTTGCATTCCATTCTAGAAATCTGATCATCAGAAAGCCTCCCACGGATTTTTAATTGATGACAATTTCTTATTTTAGAAAAGTTAAGAGTCAAGTCTTATAATTCCTGTGTGACAGTGTGGAGGGGAATGAAGGGGTGTTTGTGTGCGTGTGTGTGTGCGGCGTGTGTGTTTCAGTCTTTCCCCAAAACCACCATTAATGTCTGAGAATAATCTAAGGGCAAAGCCGATAACCTTTCCCTCCGAATGGCATGAAATGTTTCTGGCCACATCTGTGCCAGAGGGCCTGCTTGCATGTATCTGTCCTCTTCCAATCAGAAAACTGTTTCCGAGGGTACTGGACAAGAGTTGCAAATACTTAGCAGTAAAACATTACCCACTTGTGCATGGCCTCAAAGAATTGTAAATCAACAGGGATGTAAAGCATGTGAGGATTCATAATTTCCTGTGAGTCATGGCTCTACTTATTGGGAATAGATAGCTCCATAAAACAAAACACAAGTTACTCGTGAAGAGCCCCTTTATCTCGTGTGACAAAACACACGCTCTTACTCCTAAGAACATGCTCCACGGATGCTGGCCTCAGGCTGGGAAAGTTGACTGACTGTTTGTGGAATTCTGAGACAACTTTGAAATCGTTGATTTGGTTTCTTCAGGGTACTCGTTTATGTAACTATGCAAGACCAATTTCCGGCTACGTGCAGTGCTGGCAAAACCCAAGCAAAGGGGCGGGGAGGTAGCTCAAAGCACTGGAGCGTGTGTTCTACTTGCAGAGACCGAGTTGGAACCCTGGCGTCAGATGGTTCTCTGAGCACCACTCTCTCGGACCCTGGTAACTCCAGCAGTGCTGGAACCTGCTCTCTGGGCCCACACAGCTAGACCAAGTAGTGCCAGAAACAGCCCCAGGTCCCACGAGCACTGTTTTTGGGTCACTCCCTGCAAAAAAAAAAACAGAAGGCAAAGGTGCATGTCCCGGAGGTGACCCCTTTGACTCACATTTGCAAGTGGCCATTGTAGAGGGAGGGTTGATACCGTGACTTTAGAATAAATTCTGAATTCTCACCATGTTCAGAGAAAGACGCTGAGAGCTTTATCATAAAAATCAACCTAAATTATATAGGGGCTATAGGCTGAGCATCGGTTACATGCTAGACACATGTATCACCTCTGTTTTCTGCATTGCCCTAAGAAGTAGGATGATCCTAAATTTACCGATTAGAGCATTATGTGGCCAGAGAGAGGTTGAGACGTTTCCAAGGGATCCCTTAGAAAGGGGTCATGATTCCTTGGGGAAGGTACAGTCAAATTCTAAGTCAGTCTTCGAGTGCCGAATAATGCTCTTGATTGAAAAAACAAGATAAACATCATCTGGCTTGGGGTGTGTCTACGATCTTGCATCTTATTTTCTAGAAATGTGAGAACACACACTCGAGGGATTCCTAATTGACAGCTACTTATTTTCTTTTAGAAAAATTAGTAATTAGGTCTGTTCCAGTTGGCTGTATGGAGGAGCCGGAGGAGGGATGTGGCTATTACTTGTTTAACCTCAAAACATCATCAATGTTTTACAATGACCTGAACATTTAAATCTGAAAACCCAGAGCTTGGTGCCCTAGTTCCTGCAAGAGGAGAAAGGGACAGAGCAATAGTCCAGCAGGGAGGGCGTTTGCCTTCAGGCCTCCGACCCTGATTTCATCCCCAGCATCCCATATGGTCCCCTGAGCACCACCAGGAGTAATTCCTGAGTGTAGAGGCAGGTGCATCGCTGGGTGTGACCCCCCCACAACAAAACAAAGAGACAAGTGGAGTGTCTGCCCCCATCTCACCCCGAACCGTTCTGTTGCTTCCATTTTCAAGTTTCAAAACTATCCTGAGCAGATCCTGCTAGAATAAGAAGTCAGTCCTTGGAGGAGCAAATCACACTTGCCATGTGGAAAGAGACTTGAATGTCCCAAACATCAGGGAGACTAGATGTAGGAATCCAAAGTGTCCCTCCCATAACATGCAGGGAGGGTCCTTCGCACACATCTTCCACTCTGGTTCTCAAATCCTGCAACCTTGGCTGGGTCCAAACTTGGCCATTTCTAACAGCGCAAGTGGCTCACTCTGTCGTTTTCATCTTCCCACGCTCCTAGCTGGTGGCTGTGTCAGGCTGAATCCCAGGGCCTCTCCCTGGACGTGGCACAGAGTCCCTCAGGAGTTGGCTGCTCCCTAACTTGCACCACCCTCCCAGCACACCTGGTCCTCTTCTGGATCCCCTTCTTGTCAGCTCGGGGAATCGGCTGAGGTGGTCCTCCGTGTTATTAACCAGAGGAGCACTTACATTTCCTGACATCTCTAGTCTTGGAGCCCAGGGAATAGCACAGGGCATTTGCATGAAATTACGCCTCGTTCTATCTATAGGCTTAGCTGCCAGCGCTTGTAATTTGGCAGAAGCCAGCAGATCTCACGGCTAATGTCGTCATCTCCTGCCAGGTCCTCGGAACAGGGGTGCGATGGAGCAGCCTGACAAAGAGCGGCCGGCCCAGGGCAAGGGACGCGGATGACCCGATATGCATCCAATTAGGGAAGCAGGAGCCGGTGGCGTCCAGCACTCTGTATGGCTCTGAAGGCCTTCAGCTCATTAAGCCTTGGGTTAACTTGAGAAGGTTGTTGGTGAGAAGTAGAGGAGAACATCCACAGGCTCCCTGTATGGGTCTGCTCTGGGCTGCAGACTACATTGCTTCAGCGACTTTGATGGTTTCTTGTTGATCTGAGGTGGAGCTCGGGTGAGTTGGGGGCGGGTTGTTCAGGCTGAGCCTGGTGACTCTCACTCTGATCTTTCCCACTTTGTTTTGGGGTTGTCGCTCTCTGCCTTTCCCCCGTGTCTCGGAGGGGTTAGACCGTTCATTTCCCGCGGGGTTGGGATGCTCACACTCTGCATGAACCACAGGTAAGTGAGTCTCTGCTTAATCACGCTCAGCACTCATTCCTTCTGACTCTCGAGCAGGGCGCTTCTTCAGATGCTGCTGGAGAGCACACACCACACGCAGTAACACACTCAATACACACTCTACACACAGTAACACTCCACACATACAAACACCACACAAAATAATACACTCACAATACACACACCACACAAAGTAACACACTCAATACATACACCACACAAGTAACACACTCACATATACAAACACCACACAAAATAATACACATATATATGCTCACATATACACCCACCATACACAGTAACACACTCACACACCACACACAGTAACATGCTCACACATACACACCACACACAATAACAAGCTCACTCCATACACACCACATGCAGTAACACCCTCACACATACACATACCACATGCAGTAACACACATACTATGCACACACCATACACAGTAACACACACACGCACACACAGAGATACACATACTCACATACGCTCATACACATAATCATGAACACCCGTACACACATGTGCACATAGACACACTCCACATGCATACACACAGACACTTACACACACTCACACATGCACACACATTCACACACACTCACAGATATGCTCACACTGCCAGATACACATGTGCTCACACTTCCAGACACACACATACACACATGTACTCAATCACACACAGTTTGCAGAGACTGTGGAAGCCTGGGGTCAGAGGTTGCCTGGACAGCTGGTGAATGAAGGCCACAGAGTGTGTGGCTCTGTCAGGATACTTTGCTTCAAGGTTGTCCAGAGCTTACAATTTGTCATGAGAGTGCCGAGCCAGAAAAACCATTCCAGAGGCCAGTCTGGGTGGCTCCGGGCAGCCTGTTTCCGTCAGGGCTGCCATTGCTGTTGCTCCTTTCTCTGAGCTGGACGTCTTGTGACAGGAGTTTCTGAGGCCAAGGTCTACCTGACTGTGCGGCCTCTCCCAGACAGTCGCTAGGTTCGAGAACTGCTGAACCTCGCAACCCAATTGGGGCTTCGTTTCTTGCTGGCCTGTACAGGGACCCTTTGTCAGTGCAGGCTGGCGTTGCAAGCTTGAACCTTGGATGAGGCGATACCCAGTGTCCTAGGCCGGGCCCCGAACTTCAAACAGCCCCTGCTGCCAGGTCTTGGTTCTGCTCCCGCCTCTCTGTCACACAAGCTTTGCTTCTTCCTCAGGTGTGCCCCCTGGCTGTGTGCAGGACTTAATCCTGGCCTCTGCCAAAGACCTCTCCTGGCATTTGTGGTGCCAAGAATCAAACCCAGGTCAGCCACATGCAAGGCAAGTGCCCTTTCCACTGTATTGTTCCTCCAGCCAGCCCTCAAAAAAGGGCTACCTGCTGTACACAATGAAGACTGGTCAAGCCAGACGCATGTAGTACTGACTGCCTGGAGGTAGCAGGTGGCCCGGGGGTTGCCCCGTATAACCTGCCCGGTATAATTCTCTCTCCTCAGAGTGCGGGGAAAGCTCTGTGACTTGCTTTTTGCCTTCACACTACAGAAAAGAAATGGAGCTCACCTCTTTGGTGACCTCCAGCATCAGATAGGGTCAGCTGACTTAGGGACACCATATTGGCTTTAAAAGCAGAAGCTGGCAGATTATAAGAGAGCGTGTGTGGAAGGACAGGAACAAACATTATAACAGAGCCCTAGGACAACCCTGAGGTGGCAGATAGGGAGACCCGGCCAGCCTCCAGCAGCAGGACCAGAGACTTCAGTTCCAAAACCAGAAATGAATTCAAATTCTGCGGTATCCAGGAGTCACTTCCACGGGAATCCTTCCAAGCTGAGTACCTGATGGGACTCCAGCCCCACAGAGGATGGCAGCTCGGTGATCCCTCGGAGCTGAGGGCCGTCCCACATACCAGCTGTGACAGAAGTCCTGGGTCCCAGAAGCCTGTGTCCTTGTACACAGAAGGTTGGCAATCGTTCCAGCAAGGTAATGCCCATACGTGTGCCCTTAGATTTTTCCAATGAATCTAAGCAAATGGAAGCTTGGAGAGATCACAGATAAAAAGAGCTATGTTTAACATATGTCACTAACATGACATGTTCTTAGCATGGCGATTGCATGACCCACAGCAATGAGAACATAAGTGTATGCCCACATTCCCACATGGTTACCTAAGAACGCCTCATGAGATCTGGTATTTCAAGGTGAGAGAAATGACATGTCCCTTTGTCGAATCTTAAAACCCTTTAAAATCTCACAAATGAGAACTCCAAAACCTTTCACTTATGTGAATTTTACATATTGGTCACTTTACTTGATCACTTGGATTCTGTTATTCATCGATTTGCTCGAGTGGGCGCCAGTAACATTTCCATTGGACCCTATCACGTGCCAATGTAACCCAATGGCATCTGGTTGATTCAGGAATATGAAGAGCCTCAAACCATTTCTTCAGGGTCTTGGCGAAGAAATACATACATATTGGTATTTACCATATTTGCTATAAAAACTGGAAAATCTTACATATATACATTAGTAATGCATTAAAAATAATGACTTGATCACTGATCACTTGAATCCCGTTATTCATCGATTTGCTCGAGCGGGCGCCAGTAACATTTCCATTGGACCCTATCACGTGCCAATGTAGCCCAATGGCATCTGGTTGATTCAGGAATATGAAGAGCCTCAAACCGTTCCTTCGGGGTCTTGACAAGGAAGTCTGACCATCTTGTAGGTGGGCAGCCACGTGATCTTTTGACATCCCGTGGGATCCAGTCGGTAATGGTTCTAGTCCAGCGGTTGTCTCCAAATCACATTACATGTCCAGCCCATCTTATTTTCGATGCCTTGGCAAACGAGACAGCATCCCTGATTCTGGAATAGCAACGGAGGTCAGAACTCCGGATTCCTTCTCTCACTTGAGTGAGGTGTGATATTCCAAGCATAGCTCTTTCGATTCCTCTCTGGGAGACCAGAATTGCATTCTCATCCTGCTTTCGTAGGGCCCAGGTCTCTGAGGTGTATGTTAATGCAGGGAGAACGGTGGAGTCAAAGAGATGTGCCCGGAGCCGGAGGTCCTTTGTGCTTTTAGCTATTTCTTTGATGCCTTTGAAGGCATTCCATGCAGCTCTCTTCCTCCTGCGCAGCTCAGGTTTTAGGTCGTTCATCATGTTGATTTCTCGACCTAGGTACACATAACTGCTGCATTCAGAGATGTTTGTTCCATTGAGAGTGAATGGGGCCTCTGGAACTAGTTCATTCTTCATAAACATAGTTTTCTTTTAGATTCAGCTGTAGACCTATCTTTCCACATTTTCGGTCGAAGTTAGCCAGCATTTGTGCTGCTTGGCTAATGTTTGGTGTTATTAGAACAATGTCATCAGTGAAGCGGAGGTGGTGTAGTTCCCGACCATCTATCTTCACTCCCATTCCTTCCCATTCTAATTGTTGCATGATGTTCTCGAGGGTGGCACTGAAGAGTTTTGGTGAAATGGTATCACCCTGTCGAACCCCCTCTTTTCACATTAATGATCACTTCTTTGTAGAATGGTGAGATCCTGGTGGTGAATCCATAATACAGCTCATGAAAGATCTTGATGTATTGGGTTTGAACACCCTATTTGGCTAGGGCTTCGATGACTGCTTCAGTCTCCACAGAATCAAAGGCTTTCTTTTAAATCAATGAACGTGAGACAGATCTGCATCTTGTACTCCCTACAAACCTCAAGGAGCTTGGTTACTGTGTGGATATGGTCGATTGTGCTGAATCCTTTCTGGAAGCCTGCTTGCTCGCATGGTTGTCCTTCATCTAGTGCTCTGCTAATCCTGTTCAGGATGACTTGTGTAAACAGCTTGTAGATGACGGACAACAGGCAGATGGGGGCAGTAGTTGCCGATGTTGTGAATGTCTCCCTTCTTGAACAGTAGAACTGTCCTGCTGGTTTTCCATTGGGAGGGCACCTTGCTCCAGGGTGGGTGTCCGATGATCCGGGCTGTGATGGGCTGGTCGGCTGGGTGGAGTTCTGATGAGAGGGAAGTCCAATGTGGAAAATGGCGGCGCCCATGGAGTGGGTGGGGGTCGCCTGGGCTTGTTGTGAGGTTCTGCCGGGGTGGTGGGCCAAGGCTGGAACCCACCATGCCTCCCGACTGCCTCATGGGCCGGCTGGGCACAGGGAGAGCAAGGGAACCGCTCTGCCCCATGTCTGAGAGTCTCTGGACCAGCATACCTGGGCCGGATTGAGGAAGAAACTGCTCCAGGGTGGGTGTCGATGATCCGGGCTGTGATGGGCTGGTCGGCTGGGTGGAGTTCTGATGAGAGGGAAGTCCAATGTGGAAAATGGCGGCGCCCATGGAGTGGGTGGGGGTCGCCTGGCTTGTTGTGAGGTTCTGCCGGGGTGGTGGGCCAAGGCTGGAACCCACCATGCCTCCCGACTGCCTCATGGACGGCTGGGCACAGGGAGAGCAAGGAACCGCTCTGCCCCATGTCTGAGAGTCTCTGGACCAGCATACCTGGGCCGGATTGAGGAAGAAACTGCTCCAGGGTGGGTGTCGATGATCCGGGCTGTGATGGGCTGGTCGGCTGGGTGGAATTCTGATGAGAGGGAAGTCCAATGTGGAAAATGGCGGCGCCCATGGAGTGGGTGGGGTCGTCTGGCTTGTTGTGAGGTTCTGCCGGGGTGGTGGGCCAAGGCTGGAACCCACCATGCCTCCCGACTGCCTCATGGACGGCTGGGCACAGGGAGAGCAAGGAACCGCTCTGCCCCATGTCTGAGAGTCTCTGGACCAGCATACCTGGGCCGGATTGAGGAAGAAACTGCTCCAGGGTGGGTGTCGATGATCCGGGCTGTGATGGGCTGGTCGGCTGGGTGGAGTTCTGATGAGAGGGAAGTCCAATGTGGAAAATGGCGGCGCCCATGGAGTGGGTGGGGGTCGTCTGGCTTGTTGTGAGGTTCTGCCGGGGTGGTGGGCCAAGGCTGGAACCCACCATGCCTCCCGACTGCCTCATGGGCCGGCTGGGCACAGGGAGAGCAAGGAACCGCTCTGCCCCATGTCTGAGAGTCTCTGGACCAGCATACCTGGGCCGGATTGAGGAAGAAACTGCTCCAGGGTGGGTGTCGATGATCCGGGCTGTGATGGGCTGGTCGGCTGGGTGGAATTCTGATGAGAGGGAAGTCCAATGTGGAAAATGGCGGCGCCCATGGAGTGGGTGGGGGGTCGCCTGGCTTGTTGTGAGGTTCTGCCGGGGTGGTGGGCCAAGGCTGGAACCCACCATGCCTCCCGACTGCCTCATGGACGGCTGGGCACAGGGAGAGCAAGGAACCGCTCTGCCCCATGTCTGAGAGTCTCTGGACCAGCATACCTGGGCCGGATTGAGGGAAGAAACTGCTCCAGGGTGGGTGTCGATGATCCGGGCTGTGATGGGCTGGTCGGCTGGGTGGAGTTCTGATGAGAGGGAAGTCCAATGTGGAAAATGGCGGCGCCCATGGAGTGGGTGGGGGTCGTCTGGCTTGTTGTGAGGTTCTGCCGGGGTGGTGGGCCAAGGCTGGAACCCACCATGCCTCCCGACTGCCTCATGGACGGCTGGGCACAGGGAGAGCAAGGAACCGCTCTGCCCCATGTCTGAGAGTCTCTGGACCAGCATACCTGGGCCGGATTGAGGAAGAAACTGCTCCAGGGTGGGTGTCGATGATCCGGGCTGTGATGGGCTGGTCGGCTGGGTGGAGTTCTGATGAGAGGGAAGTCCAATGTGGAAAATGGCGGCGCCCATGGAGTGGGTGGGGGGGGTCGTCTGGCTTGTTGTGAGGTTCTGCCGGGGTGGTGGGCCAAGGCTGGAACCCACCATGCCTCCCGACTGCCTCATGGGCCGGCTGGGCACAGGGAGAGCAAGGAACCGCTCTGCCCCATGTCTGAGAGTCTCTGGACCAGCATACCTGGGCCGGATTGAGGAAGAAACTGCTCCAGGGTGGGTGTCGATGATCCGGGCTGTGATGGGCTGGTCGGCTGGGTGGAAATTCTGATGAGAGGGAAGTCCAATGTGGAAAATGGCGGCGCCCATGGAGTGGGTGGGGGTCGTCTGGCTTGTTGTGAGGTTCTGCCGGGGTGGTGGGCCAAGGCTGGAACCCACCATGCCTCCCGACTGCCTCATGGACGGCTGGGCACAGGGAGAGCAAGGAACCGCTCTGCCCCATGTCTGAGAGTCTCTGGACCAGCATACCTGGGCCGGATTGAGGAAGAAACTGCTCCAGGGTGGGTGTCGATGATCCGGGCTGTGATGGGCTGGTCGGCTGGGTGGAGTTCTGATGAGAGGGAAGTCCAATGTGGAAAATGGCGGCGCCCATGGAGTGGGTGGGGGGGGTCGTCTGGCTTGTTGTGAGGTTCTGCCGGGGGTGGTGGGCCAAGGCTGGAACCCACCATGCCTCCCGACTGCCTCATGGGCGGCTGGGCACAGGGGGAGCAAGGAACCGCTCTGCCCCATGTCTGAGAGTCT
This sequence comes from Cryptotis parvus, assembly GCA_021461705.1. NCBI lineage: Eukaryota > Metazoa > Chordata > Mammalia > Eulipotyphla > Soricidae > Cryptotis > Cryptotis parvus. The sequence goes on from JAJIBD010000211.1 coordinate 89,235, forward strand.
CTGGACCAGCATACCTGGGCCGGATTGAGGAAGAAACTGCTCCAGGGTGGGTGTCGATGATCCGGGCTGTGATGGGCTGGTCGGCTGGGTGGAATTCTGATGAGAGGGAAGTCCAATGTGGAAAATGGCGGCGCCCATGGAGTGGGTGGGGGTCGTCTGGCTTGTTGTGAGGTTCTGCCGGGGTGGTGGGCCAAGGCTGGAACCCACCATGCCCTCCGACTGCCTCATGGGCGGCTGGGCACAGGGAGAGCAAGGAACCGCTCTGCCCCATGTCTGAGAGTCTCTGGACCAGCATACCTGGGCCGGATTGAGGAAGAAACTGCTCCCAGGGTGGGTGTCGATGATCCGGGCTGTGATGGGCTGGTCGGCTGGGTGGAGTTCTGATGAGAGGGATCATCGACACCCACCCTGGAGCAGTTTCTTCCTCAATCCGGCCCAGGTATGCTGGTCCAGAGACTCTCAGACATGGGGCAGAGCGGTTCCTTGCTCTCCCTGTGCCCAGCCGTCCATGAGGCAGTCGGGAGGCATGGTGGGTTCCAGCCTTGGCCCACCACCCCGGCAGAACCTCACAACAAGCCAGACGACCCCCCCACCCACTCCATGGGCGCCGCCATTTTCCACATTGGACTTCCCTCTCATCAGAATTCCACCCAGCCGACCAGCCCATCACAGCCCGGATCATCGACACCCACCCTGGAGCAGTTTCTTCCTCAATCCGGCCCAGGTATGCTGGTCCAGAGACTCTCAGACATGGGGCAGAGCGGTTCCTTGCTCTCCCTGTGCCCAGCCGCCCATGAGGCAGTCGGGAGGCATGGTGGGTTCCAGCCTTGGCCCACCACCCCGGCAGAACCTCACAACAAGCCAGACGACCCCACCCACTCCATGGGCGCCGCCATTTTCCACATTGGACTTCCCTCTCATCAGAACTCCACCCAGCCGACCAGCCCATCACAGCCTCTCGCTTGTCGCCGGCCGCCGCTGTTCATCAATAAAGGCTTTATTTGGAGGTGTTTATAGAGTATGCCTCCCGCACGGCAAGCCTAGCAAGCTGCTCGTGTTGTATTTGATATGCCAAATGCCAGTAACAATTATATTAGATCATTCTCATGACCTAATATAATGGTTTGAGGCTCTTTATGTTCCTGTACCAAGCCGATGCCCTTGGCTCTACAGCATGTGACAGGACATATTGAGATATTACTGGTGCCCGCTCTAGCAAATAGATGATTAACGGGAAGATCGTGATCGTGATCGTGATCGTGAGGGCACCTTGCATTCGGACAGGTAATGTGTGAAGAGCCGAGCCGAGCTAGTGTATTGATGAATACCGATGGCAGATTCTTCAGGTGTTCGGGTCTGACTTTGTTTGGGCCTGGTGCTGTTCCCTTCTTTACCGGCGAGATGGCATGTCGGATTTCAGAAGGGAGAACGTTGGGAATGACATATCCATCCTGTGGAATTTGATATGTGGGCAGGTGGATGTGGCTATCAAAGAGATTTGAGTAGAAGTCCTGGCAAATAATGACAAAGACTGTAAAATTATCTCAAAGGCCTGGACACATGCTGGCATGCAGGAGGCCCTGGGTTTGACTCCCAAGGGCCCTGAAACACCAGGTTTGGCCTGGGGCCCCCAGCATTGCCTAATTGGAGGGTCTATCAGAGCTACAAGGTCCCATCAGCGGTCTCTGGGAGTCGTGACCGGGGCCCAAGCACCACTGTGTAGGCCTCTCCAAAGTGAGGCATGGTCCCAGCTGTCGGGGCCCTGGTAGTTTGTTATTTGTCCCGGTGTAAACAATGAGGTGTGAGCAGAGGAACACTGCCGGTTTTGCCAAGCTCTAGCGGGCGTGGCTGCGTGGAGGCTGCTCGGTTCTGCCTGTCTCGGAGCTGTCTGTAGGGGCGCATCCCCTGTGGCTGAAGCAAAGTAGCGGAGTCTGTCTCCTGCACACGCGCGCAGCTGGGAAGGGCCATTTTAATCTTCTTTTGGATAAATAAGTGCAGATTTTCTTCTTTGAAAGTCAAGAAATTTCTTAAATGTTAGTTGTGATGTGAAATCTAAAACTCTATCAATGAATTTTTCATAGCCTGTGCATTTGTGAAAAAAATAAGACAAACAGTAGTTTTCAATTATTATGAAAATCGGTTTGCCCTTATATACCCACTGAAAAGGCGTCATGCATGGCATCTGGGCCCTCGGAACACATGTTCTGCTTGGTAGCAGCCTTGAATCAAATAAGGTCCAGCCTGGATTTAATTGATGCGCCAATTATGTATTGATTATGTTTCTTACAAAATACTAAACCAGGGATGGGAAAAAATAGGGAACTGAAAAGATAGGGTCTCTCAGTGAGGTAATAGTCGAAGCAGGGAAAACATGCTTTCATTACGTATGAATAAAAATCCAAATGTTGGGGCCAAAGCTATAGTACAACGGGTAGGGCATTTGCCTTGCACATGGCTGACTAGGTTCGATCCCCCAGCATCCCATATGGAACCCCGAAGCACCACCAGGAGTAATTCCTGAGTGCAGAGCCAGGTGGAATCCCCTGAACATCACCAGGTATGACCCAAAAAACAAACAAAAAATACAAATGTAGGGGCCAGCGAGAGTGCAGAAGGCAGAGGCCTTTATCTTGCACACAGCCAACCTCAGCACTATCCCCACTACCACTGTGGCTCCCTGAGCACTGCCACAAGTGACCACTAAGCACACAGCCAGGAGTTATCCCTGAGCACTGCTGACTGTGGCCCCTAAACCTAAAATAAAATCAAATGTACTAAAGAGAGAGACAGAGTAAATGATTAGCTGGTTTCAGGCACGTGGCCTCTGCAGGCTCTGCCAGGAGTCAGTCAGTGCTGAATTCCTCAAGTATGTGCAAATACTGTGATAAGGAACATGGAGAAACCCAGTTGGGGCCCATTCGTGGAAGGCTTTGAGTGTTGTATGTGGATTTGCACTTTATGCTGTGGGAAGTTCCCTCACAGCACTTCCTGTGACCTGATGCTGCTGGAAGGGTCAGTCTGGGAAGTGTGGGAGCATCAGGAGGGCATCACTGGGCTGCAGCTCTCCAAGGTAGGTCAGCTCTGACTTAGTGGCATGGCCGCGCCAGTGGGCAGAAAGCCCCGTGCGGAGGCAGAATCATTGGCCCTTGGAAACTCAGAGTGGGTGGTGGGGAGGGCGGTCAAACAGGGGGCTCAGAACATTCTTATTCCTCATCAGATTTCCTAATGATTCTCTATCAGAAAAGTAATCATGTCCTCAAAGGAAAATGGAGAAATTTCCTATGTGGAGGCTTTGATTAACACAAAGGAAGATGCTGGCTTAGCTGAATAGGCGCTACCTTGCCAGAGCATGGGAGTGGTGAGAAAGGAGAGGAGAGAAATGAATGTGAAGAGATTTTTGGAACATTCAAGTGGCATAAAACCATCCTAGCAAGTGTCCACTCTAATTGCAGCTTTCTAAGGGGCCCCAGCCCATCCCTCGAATCCAATCAATGCCCTATTTTGAACATTAGCTTTGTGCTTTCTGCAAATTCTCCTATTTCTTCCTCTCAGTAACCTCGGAGGAGGAAGTGCTCTGCCGCTCATTTGCAGCTTAGGAAACTGAGCAGAGACGCTCATGAAGAGGGGGGCCGGGTTTGAACTCAGGACACGGACTCCAGAGCCAAGGTCCGAGCTGTCCTTGAGCCGCTACCGTCCTCCATCCCTCACTGCATCCTTCCTCGTGTCCACGCTCAGTATGGACACTGTCTGGCCCACTTCCTTTTTAGTACCACATGCTGTGGAGCCCCTGAGCCTTCCCGTTTCTTTCACGTCTTATCATTATGACTTCAGATAAGCAGTTTCCACCCTGCTCTGTCCAGAGTCTGGGGCCGCCTGTCGGCTGGGTGACCTGTGCGCTCTTCCTAGCATGGAAGCTGTCACTCAGCCATTACTCATTTCTTCAGCCCCGTTGCCTCATGCTTAGGGGGCAGAGAGCCCAAAGGGGTGGTCTTGTGGGGGGGCTTGTCCCACAGCCCTCTAAACATCAGAAAGGCCCAAGTCCTTAGGCGGCGTGTGCAGACGCCCCCAAGACACTTTCAGTTCATGTGGGATTCTGGAGGCTTCTCCGTGCCCTTCAAGTCCTTGATTCCAGGTTGCAAGCCCCTTCTCCCTCCATCACGCACTAGACTGTAAGCTTGAGACCAAAGCTGTGACGTAGATGCCACTGAAGCCAGCTCAAAATCCAAGAGCCAAGCTTGGGTCTGATTGAACCCCCTGAGTGGCTTCCCCCTCAGGGACCTTTTCTCTTTCTGATTGGCCACTCCGGCTTGTCCAGTGAGCAGTTATGGTTTTTGTTTGTTTGTTTGTTGGGGGCCACACCCAGCATGCTTAGGGGTTACTCCTTATGGGGCTCGGGGACCACGTGAGCAGCTGGCAAGGCAAGGCAAGCACCGTGTGTGTCGTTCCTTGTCCTCAGGGCCCTGACGGGCCACTCTTCAATTACCTGACACCTGCTCTGCTCGGGCGCTGTGACATCACTTTGGACTACAAGGGGCCCAGGGCTAATCGATTGTAAGGGGGTGTCTGCACGAATGCGGGCTGCCCAAGAGAGGGCGGCGATGGCTCCCGCTGGTCCGTATGGGGCGGGATGACATTCTGGCCGGGAAACTGGCTCAGCTTGGATTTGAATCTGCTCTGGCGGAGTAATTCACAGATGGCTAAGTTAAATGCAGCCTTCCCAGCACTCCGGCATTTCAGAAGCAGCTAAGCAAGTGGCCCATGAAATGGAGGCCCCAGAAGCCTCTGGAAGCTTCGCCAATGCACCCCCAGAGAAGCCTTTGTGTCTCTCCTCAGTGACTTGCATTTCCAAGGGCAACACGGGGCATTTCCATCAACCTGTGCTGTGGCGCATAAGGGGGCAGGAAAACAGGTGACAAAAATGCAGGAGAACAATGGGGACAGGCACCAAGAAGATACTTTGAGTGGAAAAGAGAGTAGGGGAATCACTCCACCCCTCCTGGCTCCCAATGCGGAAAGCATTTAATTGAATGTTCTTTGCAGAGGCGAGAGACTGCCCCCGCAGAGCACCCAGGGCCTCGTTATCCAATCCAGTCTGTGCCTCAAGATTTAAAGACCCTCTCAGGAATGATTATTCTTATTTCCCTGTCAGCTGCCCTGTGCTCAGCGCACCCCACTGGGCTGTATCACTTAAAGTCAAAGCCTGAAAGTCCTGCCCTGCCCGTATAGGAAGAGCATGCTCTGGTGTCACTGGCTTCATCCCCACATCTCCGCTCCTGTCTGCTCTGGAGAGTTCTCTGCTCTGGGGGGTGCTTGGAATCAGCTGGGCAGCTCCTGGATCTTTCCTAATGCCTTGAAAGGCCTCAGAGGGGAAGAGGTTAGGAGGCTTGGGATGGCAGGGCAGCCGGGAAACAGGCACCGGCGAGCTTTCCCCTGGAAGTCAGAGCAAGGAGAGACGGCCTGGGGTAGTGGTGGGTGGTCTTCAGGTGCACATCAGGAGACCCCAGGGCTGTGCTGGGTGTGAGGCACCAGTTACACTGTCTGCGAAAGTTCCTGCAGGGAGAGCTGAGCTGCCTAGGAGTGGCCAGCCTAGAGATTCTCCCACAAAGTCCCCAAATCCGGGAAATAATCTTCTGTCTTGTCCTGGAGAACTCTGCAAATCAGCTTAATAGTCTGAACCTCAGGGAGGTCATTTTCTTCTCCTGGGGAAGAAAGTCCAGGATGGGGCCGAGAACCCCCTTCAGGGTCTAGTGACGAGGGCTGGCTGATAAATAGCATGGAATAATTATCTACTTTTTCACATCTGACCCACCTCATGCCTGGCACATATTGTTCATTTACAAAATATGTGATGATATTGAATCTAACCCCATTTTTTCCAAATGGAGGCTTAATTTCTCTTTGACTGAAATGAATAGTTATGTTGTCATACCTTAGCCAAACACCCTATAAATATAATACCTCTTCAGCCTTAAGATTTAAAAAACCATAGTTTTCATTTCAAGCTGTTATGATATTTTATCTCTGAAGTTGTAGAATAATTTAAACCAATTTTTCCTACTTCATTTCCTTCGCGGTTGATTCTTCTGCCTGAATTCCTCCCTCGCAGAACATGTAAACTCCCTTTACCTCTTGCACAGGCAGAAAAGCAATTTGTTTCAAAGCCTCAAGACTACATATAACACAGTCTAGGAACGGTCGAGGACACCGGTTGGGCCTATTCGTCCCAGTCAGCTGCTCTGACCCATCCTCTGGGCAAACGTGCTGGCGAGGTGGAAACAGCCCCCTGCCTTTCCCTGGCTATTGGGTCTGTGCTTTGGGCACCGTCCACTTCAACAAGGGCATGTTCAGCTGGGCGGGAGGAATCCGTTTACTGCAGTTGGCTGCAGACAGTGAAGCTATTTGGCAGTTTTCACTTCCGCTCTGAGACCACTGGTTCTTGGGCAATTAACCCAGTGGACTGGCAAAGGGAGAGTCTGTGCCAGCTTGGCCTTCAGTCGACCCCCTGAGTTGGCGAGCAACCTATCAGAAGGAGGGCATTGGGGACTGAAGAAGCCGGGCAGTGACATTTGGGGTTAAGTCTGGGTCTGGAGGCTTCCAAGAACCCCTGCTGGTTAATCTCTATAACGCTGACTAGTTTACCAAGCAGTGGTAAATTTGATATTTATGATATCAAATACTTGAACCATTCCCGGAATCATGTTATGCAAGTGAACACATGGAGCCTTAGGTAGCTGAGGGCCTCTTTGAGGTCATCAGGGGAATGGAGCACAGCCCAACACTCCTACAGGTTACTGGTACCTTTACCCATAACCACCGCACCATGGGCCCACCCGTCACCAATGGCACCACTAGGCTGGGGATTTTCTTTTTTTTTTTAATATGCTACCATACCACCACTAGATATACAATTATAAAATGTTCATGTTTGAGTTCTGGTTCTACAGTGTTCCAGCACCCATCCACTCCACCCATGTCCATTTCCCATCACCAATGTCCCCACCTCCCTCCCCTTCCCCCAGCCTGCCTCCATGGCAGTTTCCCTATCTCCTTTCTCTCTTCTCTCTCTCTCTCTTTCTTCCCTTTCTTACACATTTTGGATTGTAATATATTCTAGAACATAACTGGTTCCACTATTTTGATGTACTGTGTGGCCGGTGCAACTCAGGGAGAGCTGGATGGCAGCTCTCCCTTGTGCGTCTGAGTCTCTGCATGATGGCTGATCACCCTGAGGTAGTGTGTGGGCGGGGCCACCAGGCCTCCAGGACAGGTCACAGAGGGGGTGTGGGGACCCCAGCTCCACCTCCACGAACACTGGTGACTTCCACCTGAGAGAGCCGCCTACCTGGGCTTGAACTCGGCTACTCTGCTGAGCTGGTCTTGAGATCAGCACCTCTTCTGTGGGTTCTGAGGAGCTGTGGGGTCTGGACCATGAAAATGCGGCTACTATGGTGAGCGAATCTCATCCAGCTGCTTCCAAAGCCCTACAGAGGTGATGGCTCAACTCCCAAAACCCATCTTGCCTCCTGAGAGCCTCGTGTGCGGATTTTCTTTTGACACATGCACTGACTCTCTTTGCCAGTTTCTAGCACAGATCCCGAAGAGCTCCTGGGCCAGTGCTGGAAAAGTCACGCTCACTCCTGACAGGAAAAGTCACACTCACTCCTGACAGGAAAAGTCACACTCACTCCTGAAAGGAAAAGTCACACTCACTCCTGACAGGAAAAGTCACATTCACTCCTGACAGGAAAAGTCACACTCACTCCTGACAGGAAAAGTCACACTCACTCCTGACAGGAAAAGTCACACTCACTCCTGACAGGAAAAGTCACACTCATTCCGGACAGGAAAGGTCACGCTCATTCCTGATAGGAAAAGTCACACTCACTCCTGACAGGAAAAGTCACACTCACTCCTGACGGGAAATGTCATGTTCATTCCTAAAAAGGTAAATTCACGATTATTCTTGACTCTCCAACTCTTCCAGACTTGGTGGACTCCTATAGATCAGTGCTATAAATTTCATGAAAATAATTTTGCCACCATTAATTTCCTTTGAAACTACTTAATGTACATATTTTTAAGGCCTGTGGCCTTGGGGTGCAGTTATGTGAACAAAACGCAGGAGCCCTTTGTCTTCTGCTTGCAGCCTCCTCTCTCGGGCCCCGGACATGCACAGTCTGGTTGAATCGGGAAACTTCCCTGAGAGGCAGGGAGGACTGTTTCTGCATCACAAACAGGACACAAACATCCTGGGCTGTGGAGCGCTGGCCAAGGGAGCAGTTAGTAGTAGCCAAGAGGACTGAGCGCAATGCTCGGACTAGAACTCCATGGAGGAGCAGGGGACCTGGGGGGTCCCTTTACTCGGAATCTTACCTACAATCCTTTCTATAATTCCTGCTCACTGCTTTATTTTTGAACTATGTTCGGTGCCTCCCAGGTACATTCTCTACTTATTTTATTGAACAACCAGATACTCAGTCTCTGTTTTGGGTCATACAGCTCTGGGGGACTCTGAGCTCTGCGGCAAAGGACAGGCCTGTCCCCAGCTTCGTTGAATTCGCACATTTATATGCGGCATGTGTCTCTTTCCATGTTGATCCTCAGGAATGATCATTTAAGTCCGTGCTTTTGACTATGGCTGTTCGTTTGTGGTATTTTGGCTTACAGTCATTTCATACTTGATTCAAGGGTCACTATCACTATCACTATCTTCCCGTTCATCATCCATTTGCTCGAGCGGGCACCAGTAATATCTCCATATGTCCTGTCTCATGCTAGTAGAACCCAAAGGCATCCGCTTGCTCCAGGAACATAAAGAGCCTCAAACCATTATATTAGGTCATGGAAATGACCTAATATAAATGTTACTGGTATTTGGCATATCAAATACGACATGAGCGGCTTGCCAGGCTTGCCATGCGGGTGGCATACTCTTGTAGTCACCTCTAAATAAAGCATTATTGATGAACCGGCGCAGCCGCTAGGCGAGCCGAGCTGTGATAGTCTGGTCTGCTGGGTGGAGTTGTGACGAGAGGGAAGTCCAGTGTGGAAAATGGCGGCCCCCATGGAGTAGGGGGTGGTCTGGCTTGTTGTGAGGCTCTGCTGGGGTGGCAGGCCAGGGCTAGAACCTGCCATGCCTCCCGGGCGCCTCATGAATGGCTGGGCACAGGGAGGCAAGTAGCAGCTCTGCCCCAGGTCTGAGAGTCTCTGGTTCAGCATACCTGGGCCGGATTAAAAAAAAAAACTGCTGCATAATAATAATATAAATAAAAATACAGAAAAGAATTCCTTCAGTGGCCAGAATTTTTAAGTGGTTAGGCTGTCATTTCTCAGGGTTACCAGAGAGGGCGCTGTTGCAGGTGTCAACAACTTTGCAACTAAGGATTCAGGCATCACATTTCATTCTCAAGATTTAAGAAGAAGGGTTCAAAGGACACAGTGGACAATCTGTTCCTCCATCCCAACATCTGTATTTCTTTTTTTTTTAATGGGCTTCATTAAAATTATCATAGGAGCACTTCTATTGGTAATAATTTCCCCCTTCCCCCTCCGCATGTAATTCAAGGGTGAACCTTGAAAATGTTTATCTTTAGGTTTCCGCAGAATGGATACTGGTTCTAGTGAGGGCTCCAGGGGTCATCTGAAAGCATGGGCTTGGTGCGAGGTGCTCCCTGGCTTCACACACATGACCTTACTGTTTCACAGAGATGAACAGCCCAGATAGAATAGTCCACTTTTTATATTCTCAAACCTCCTATTGACTTTTACAAAAATCTTTCTCCTTCACCACGGGAAAGAATGGTGACTTTCGGTTGTTGTTAGATGAGATTTGCCACATACCACGAGTGATCAGACGGGCGAGTGGACTCCAGCTTCTAGTACTACATGTGACTCACACCTCAATGATGCTCAGTTAAGCACCTGAGAGTGGCTTCAAAAACCGTTTATAAAAAGGGCAGCTGAGCATCTGCTCCACAAACACAGAGACCTGGACCAAATGGTCAAATAGGTGACGTTGGATACCAGGGGCCCCTTTGCCCTTTTCAAAGGCAAACACATTCCTGCCCATGAGTGACCCACCTCAGGACTCGAGAACGCTCACCACAGCTCTTCAGTCATCTGTTCTCTCTGGGCGAGCCTCTGCCCGGTTTGCTTAAGCTTGTTGCCAGTCCATATCCAGGAAATAGCTCCGTTAGGAAATGGAAACTCTATTTCGCCCAATAAGATGCTAGAAATTAGTTACCAACTTAGGGGAAAATACAGGTTTACTTGCTCATTTAAGGCTCAAGTTGTGTCTGTCATTTGGGAGAAAATCTATAAAAGATGTACAAGGGCCCTCGGGGTCATTTGTGTGTATGTCGTGTGTGTGTGTGTGTGTGTGTGTGGTGAATGGATGTATTTTGCCCTGAGTCAAATTCTCTATAGATCTGATGTCCAACGGAGCAGGAAAAGACATAGTGGAATATCTCTGTTGCTTTATCTCTGTTGCTTTATCTCTGCTGTATAAAAGCAGGATCATCGCATGTGGTGATCACTTCTGTTACCACTTTAGTTCCAGAATTATGACATTCCTAAGCTTTCCAAAGTCAACATATTCTCCTCGCCCCTTACAAGGAACTCTGAGATAGGAAAAGATCCTATGATGGCCAAATCACCAATAACGGCAAATGCAGGAGCGGAAGCTGAACTGGAAGCATGAAGGAAAAGAAGTAGTCATTTATCCATAATCTTTTCCATAACAGGCCTTCATCTGATGTGACTAATGTCTCTCCATTGTACAAATACAGAACACAAGAACATCCGGGTCATGAGTGTGTTGGAAGGAGTCATTCAACAACAGGCTAATATTAGAGCTTGTGTCTATCTGGCTTCAGAGCTCTTTCCATGCTGCCTAAAATATTCATGCACCAGATGAAAGATTTTCTCTCCTTTCTCTGGACTGTTTTGTAAATGTGGGCTCTGCTTTCAACAGCAGGTTTCCTGAAACGTGATGATGTGATTATACCCCCAGCTATTATCCCCAGCCATCACGTCCGAAGGGATTGACATGTGGGGCTGAAGGATGATGGCAGATGAGCCATAAATGCAGGTCAGCTTTGCTAATGTGGGCTGGGCGATATCGGAATTACTCAGCACTGTTGTCAGGAGTCACTTCCCTGCTGAGTACCGGAAGCAGACAAGTATCTGTGGAAGCTATTAGTTACTGTCAGTAAGCGTCATCCGCTCGCATGGGATGAGAGATGAGTGGTGGCTTTGACTTGGGCTGGCTTGGAAAACGTGCCCTAGCTCTGGGTGGGCAGCTGGGGGGTCTCTGCTACATTAGGATGATGGTGCTGTGAGCAGGGTGACCACTGCGGCCTCCTGCAGGTCATTGGAAGAGACCTTGAGGAAGGAACTGTCGAGAGCGGCGCGGGCAGAGAAATAAGTTCCTTAGTTCCTCCTTCCTCTCTAGTTCCGTGTGGATCCCTCCCCGTTTAGATCTAGAGGATGCAGCAGGCAGAAGCAGAAAATATTCCAAGCTTAGCCAAAGTCTGAGATCTGCACGCACAGTAAGGTCAGGTGCTCAACATTTAAAGCCTTGGCTACACTGTGCTTTCTTTTCTTTTGAAGTTTTGACTTGTGGAGGAGAAAAGTTGGCCATCAAGTCTGCCACCGACTATTGGACCTGTTTTCTCTTGAGTTTCTGGTGGAATCAGAGTCATTAGAAAATCTTCAATGTTTCTTAAAGGGTGGAGGACATTGGTTGACCAAGGGCCTAAAATAACCCTTTTGCTTCTAATCACCTATAAAGACCAGACACTTTCCCATCTTACACTTGAGAATGGTGGTTTCGGTGTGAAAATATTACAGCTTACTAGTGGCACCCTGGTGCCACGTTCCTGCAGTGCCAGGCCGGCTAAAGGAAAGGTTGTACGCCTATTCACAGTTTCTATTGTTTATTTTTTTATTTTGCTGCTTTGTTCCTCAAATCGATAGATTTAAAAGCATCAGACACAGATTTCAACAGAAACATGCCACTCCCTCCCCGCCCCCATCAATCCCTTCTCCCCTCTTGATGATTAGAAGGAGCACCAATAACATTTATTGAACGCCTGCCATGTCCCGGCACAGCGTTGAATGTTTAAATGGATTATCCTGTTAAATTAGACCATAACCTTGGAGGTGAGCATGGTTTTGACTCTCTTTTTGCAGCTAAAATGACTGAAACCAACAGAAGTAAAACAATTTGTCCAGAAAGCCAAGTTTATTCCAACCCCGGTAACCAGTCATGGCGTCCTTTCTTAGTCATTCAATTTTGCGCCTCTTTTACTGTTCAGTCCTAGTAGCTGCACTCAGACACAATGAATATATGTGGAGCCTGTGGCAAGTCCATAACATCCCTCCTTCAGCACCTTAAACAGCTCAGAATGAATAAAGCTAGATAGTAATCAAAGAAGAATGTAATAATATGCATGCTATTTTTTATTGTATGATTTGGTTGTTTAGACATAACTCATGTGTAAATGGATACTAATGAAACTTGATCATGAAATATTGTGTATAGCCCAAATTAGGAGCTTGATGCCAAATTCCCAGTTGGACCACAAATCATTTACTCTTGCCAAATTAGAGTCTAGAGTAATTTACCAGAAGATGGGCTTTTAACCCTAATATCTAGACATACTCAGCAGTTTGCTATGAAAGCTCATTAGCTTCCAGAGCAGCTCTTACTAAAGTGGTGTGATCACAGCAAACCGCACTTTACTTTCTGTTTTCTAATATTCCTAATCCCACCTTGTAATAAAGGAGAGACAAGTGGAAAACTCTTGCTTACTTGAAGTCATTTATTTCCATTACTGACTCCTGAGAGAAGTTGGTTCAGTGTGTTTTTCCTGTGTTCAAGTGTCTTATTTGAACATGTGGGGTTTATGTGTCCATAATTAATGGGCAGTTTTCAAAGAGAAAAAAAAACAACCTGGATTTGAGTCTCTTGGTAACAGACAGACATGGTATATTCCAAATTGTATTTTCCGAATGGAATGGAGCTTCTTTTGTTTCTGCCATGTGTCTCTGCCTCCTGAGTTTATGGATTTGAGTTTTAAGGCAAGCCACTACTAGATTTCTAATTGTCAGAACTGGGAGATTTGCTGGTTCTTAAAGAGCAGCTGCGAGACTACTGAGCTACCAGGGTTTGCCCCTGCAAGGAAGGGAGGCTCTTCTCATCACACGCATTCTGCAGCCACACAACATTGCAGTGGGTTCAGTGGGTAACGTCCGTGTCAGCGTACTGAAAGGATGGGAGGGAGCCGCTCTTTTGGCTGAGCACTATCACGTGTATTTTTTGTCTATCTTGCCAATGAGAAAGAATCGGCTTGTCTAAAAGCTTGTGTTCATTTGTCTCGTTGGTTGGGATTAACACATTTTGAGATTATGCCACAGGCCACTGAAGAGTGATTGAGGAAGTTTGTGTCCATCAGTGAACTGGGCCTCTCGATTCTCTGGTTCTCCTGCATCTGTTTAATCCGCTTCCAGTCCAGCTATTTCTACTCATTTCATTTATTTATTTAATATATTTCTTAATCAGTTTGAGACAAAATGGTGCCTATTTGCTTCTAAAAGGTATTTCTTCAGTGTGGAGCTCCCCAAGTAATCCCCAAAGCTTAAATCAGAGTTCTTAACTGGAGGTCTATGGAACAGAGACCAGGGAGGCCCACCAACCTCCGAAAGGATGTAAAATGCTGCAGATATGAGCAAGCTTCACAAAATCTCTCTTCATGGGCACCAGGGCTCATGACCCAGAATGGTAAAAAGCTTCAGGCCTAAGGCTGCAGAGGTAGTCGAGTGGTAACTAGACACATGCCCAGTCTAGGTCAGGCCTGGCAGTGTGTGGCCCCTGAGAGCCCGGCAGGCTGAACCCTGCATCTCCCTGACCAGCAGGGGAGGTCCTGTCCCTCCCTGCTCTCTCTCTCTGCCTGCTCCGCCCCTAGTAAACGTTCAACTTACAGGCCATTCTAAGCGGAGGGTGGTGAGACAGTGAAAGATGATTGGGGCTTATATTTGCTTAATGTTCATTCTTGGTAGCTCCACCCAATGAGTAAAGACCTCTTCATAGAAAAGGAAAAGGATTCACAGAAGTCCCAAAGGAATCCTGAGCCTGCGCTAATTAAAGCTTATTCTGAGATTTGGGAGTCTTAGATAAGAAATCCAGCATCACATTGACACGGCTTACTTGATTCAATTGAAGTCGGTTTTTAATTATTTAAATTATGTCTATTTTGAATTTCTTTTCATTTATTTATTGTTTGGGGTCCCACAAGTCAGTGACAGGGCTTCCTCTTGGTCATGTGCTTTTTTTTTTTTAAGTATTTTATTATACCACCGTGAGATATACAAATAAAAAAGATATACAATTAAAAAGTTCATGTTTGGGTTTTGGTCATACAGTGTTCCAGCACCCGCCCCTCCACCAGTGCCCATCTCCCACCACCAACATCCCCGGTTCCCTCCCCCTTCCCCAGCCCACCTCCATGGCAGGTTCTTTATTTCTTTTCCTTTCTCTCTCTTTCTCTTTTCCTTCCCTTCCAGACTATGGATTGCAGAACATACATTAAAAGGTTGTCATGTGTATCCTTTTGCCTCTATTTAATGCTCAGTTTTAGGTTGGCATTAGTACCCTCGACAATTATTAGCACCCTGTTCCATTTTCTGTCTTACCTAACCTCTGACTCCCACACGTTTGTGATAATTTCCACCTTTGACAAGACCTCCTGATATATGTTTCACTTGACCTTGGATATTGGTATCATAATGTGTACATATATATTTATGCCATGAAAATAAATGCAGTCATTCTGTATCTGTCTCTCTCCTTCTGGCTAATTTCGCTCAACATAATCTTCTCCATGTCCATCCATTTATAGGCAAATTTTATAACTTCATTTTTCCTAACAACTGCATAGTATTCCATTGTGTAGATGTACCAAAGCTTCTTTATCCAGTCATCGATTTTCGGGCACTCTGGTTGCTTCCAGATTCTGGCTATTGTGAATAATGCTGCTATGAACATAAAAGTAGGGATGGTGTTTCCGCTGCGTATTTTTGGTTTCCCAGAGTAGATTCCCAGGAGTGGTATGGCTGGGTCAAATGGGAGTTCAATTTCTAGTCTTTGGAGGAAAGTCCATATTGTTTTCCAGAAAGGCTGTACCAGCCGGCATTCCCACCAACAATGGATGAGTGTCCCCTTTTCCCCACATCCACGCCAGCACTTGTTGTTCTTGCTCTTTTGAATATGTGCCAGTCTCTGTGGTGTAAAGTGGTATCTCATTGTTGTTTTGATTTGCATCTCTCTGATGATTAGTGATGATGAGCATTTTTTCATATGTTTTTTGGCCATTCGAATTTCTTCCTTGCTGAAGTTTCTGTTCATTTTTTCTCCCCATTTGGTCATGTGCTTAAGGACCACTCCTGGCAGGGCTCAAGGGGCCATGTGGGGTTACAGGTTTCAAAGGTGCATCAGCTATGTGCAAGAGACTTACCCACTATGCTATTTTTCTGGCCTTGAATTTCTTCTACTTGTTTTCCTTGTTTTAACTACATTTGACATGAAGAGGGGAAAAAATCATCTAAGGGATCTTGAAACTCAAATCCAACATAACAGCTATATGCAGGGACTGTTACTAAGTAAAGATTAAGATTAGAATTTAAAACTTCTACATTTGTTCCCCAGAACCTCTTGATGCTCAGAAACTAAGAACTTTGAGGGCTTGTTTTATAACTAACAGTCATTGTCCACTCATGATTTTAGAAGCTCTCATACTCTTCTTCCACACGGGAAAGACTTTCAAAGATGGTGCCAACAGTCAAGAATAACACAATTTTTGGGCTGGAGTGATAGTCCAGTGGGCAGGGCATTTGCCTTGCACACGGTCAAGCTGTGCCGGCAAGGTTTCAATCCCCAGTATCCCATATGGTCCCCTGAGCACCACCAGGAGTAATTCCTGAGTGCAGAGCCAGGAGAAGCCCCTGAGCATTGACAGTTGTGACCCCCAAAAAAAAGCAAAAAAGAATAACACAATTTTGCTTATTCCTGGGTCTTTGCCCCACTCACCTCCCAACCTTCCTTCGACCTATTTCCAATGAACTTGAAAGATAAATTAATCTTTCAAGTTCATCAATAAGTGCTGGACTTAGAGATGCCTACAATAATATGCTACCTGCACGGCAGAGCCTGGCAAGCTACCCGTGTTGTATTTGATATGCCAAATACCAGTAACAATTATAGACCTCATTCCGGAATGGATTGAGGCTCTTTATGTTCCTGGAGCAAGCAGATGCCTTGGGCTCTACTAGCATGATACAGGACATATGGAGATGTTACTGGGGCCCGCTCGAGCAAATCGATGATGAACGGGAAGACAGTGACAGTGATCACCTTTATTGTTTCATCCAAACTCCAGGCTTGATGCTTTTCATGAAAACTCGAATTCCTGTGGATTCAGACCGTTAAATGTATCTCCAGGGTCTTCTGGCTTCTTTGGAAGCCTCCCCACATGCTGAACTTATTGGAGCCAACCATGATCAGATTCAGCCCTGGTCGCAGTCTCAGTGGGCATCCACACTAGAGAACTCCAAGAGAGCTATTGACTATGAATTGAACAGTACTGGATGCCTAAGCGTGTTAAGTCAAGGTCAGAAAGAGGAGCTGGTCATGATAAACGGGATCATTGATCAGGAGATACTAATGTTCCTGGAAGAATCTGGACCGGAGCTTGGGAAAGACTAGTGTGGGCCCTTCATACACCCCACAGGTGACTAAGCCAGCACCAAAAATGATTCCCACCACTGTTATTAGTGCAGAATAGTTGGCCGTCTCTTTGCTGACTTCCCTCGGCAGGGAAAGGAAGCTTTAGAAGGTTGTTATCCGTATCCCACAGATATAGGTCTGGCCCCCAAAAGGACTCAGTGTGAGTCATTTGTTAATAACGTGACAAGAAACCCTAGTAAGAGACTAGGGAGTGACCTGGGTCTCAGAGGACATGGAGAGCATGCGCATGGGCTTCTGATGTCTGTGGATGTGGGCTTAGTTCCACTGAGAACTTGAGAGGCATGCCACCCAAACCAGGAGACGGGGACCTCTTCTCACTGACTCGGGTTCTCTCAGGAACTTTATCTCCTTATGTTCCAAGCTGCCACGAAAAGGGTCAGGGGTGGTTCTGTGACCATAGCAAGGGAGACAGCTATTGTGAGAATAGTGGGCAGTGAGGGCTGGAGGTGGGCAAGTCAACGTGTCTCCTACACACAGGACTACGGCAACTGGGAGCTGAAACTCTGACCCTGAAGAAGTGGGAGGGTTCCTCAACTTCGCAGAGTGTGATTCTTCCCCTGGGAAATGTGCACTATTTCTCCTGGCTTACTTAACCTTTTTCACTTGTGAGTTCAGAAGAGACAGGGAGTCTTTTCTTAAATGAATATTCAATGGTCACATTTTGTTCATTTTTCAGGACACTTGGTTTGTTTGCTACTTTCTGTTTTAAAAATAAATAAGTCACTTTATTTAGACATTTTCCAAAGTTACTGCCTTTCATAGTCCCTAAGATGCGCGCTCTAATGTTTATTTGGAATTCCTGTGACTCAAAAAGTTTCTTTCAACACTTACATAGAACATTCTGATTACTTCCTCAGTTAATGGGAATTTACAGGACAACTGACAAACTCCTGCGGTCAATTGAAGTTTTCTAGATGTGGTGTATGAGAAAAAAGAAGGGAAGGAAGTAAAAGCACTTATTGATGATGGTGAGTTTGGATTCTGATTCTGCTATTTGAGCCTCTTCAGTTTCCTCATATAAACCAAAGTAGGTTTATTCTAAAGGGCCAGTGAATCACAGTGAATCTCTTACCAGCTGTAAGAGACTTCTGACTCAGGGCACGGCACTTGGTGGAGACTCAGTATTTGGTTGAATCCTAAATGCTCCAACTCTCCAGGGAACCCACGGGCATGCACTAAAACTACAAAGTGGCAATATAGCTCTTGAGAGCAGCTACCCAGTAAGAAGAAAGTGTAGGAACTGGTGAGTCACTGGCATAGTTCAGCACTGAAAAAGCTGCCTCTGTGGTCTGAAGAGACAGTTCAGAGCCAACGGTGCTTGCCTGGCTCATAGCTAACCCTGGCTCAACCCCAGTACCTCGTATGATTCCCCGAACATCTCTAGAATGGAACCCTCAGCAGAGTCAGGATTAACCCTTGAGTATTGCTGGGTGTGACCCAAACCCTCCCAACTCTCCCCAGATATAAGAGTTATCTCTCAACTCAAAGCTATTAGGAAATCTAGAAGCAAAAATGATTGAAGGCAATCAAATAAAATACATTACATTCTAAAAAATGTTACCTTATCTAAATTCATACTCCAATTTCTGTTTTGAATAGAAATAGAACATTTTAGAACAAATGCTTAGTTATTTACTTGGATGATCCCCCAAAATGCTACTCTCAATTTATCCAGAAACAATGTTAAACTGTCACCATAAACGCCCATTCTGAAGAGTCCCCAGCCTCGTCATTACATAAAAGAGGGTGTCTGTCCTCGAGGGAGATTCTATACCTTCACTCTTAGTCAGAATTTCCAAGCATCCTTCTCTTTCTGATGACTTTTAATAGGTAGCACTTGATAGGGAGATGGTTCTTGCAATCTCACGGGGGAGGGGTCATCCACATGAGAGAGGAGAGGTGACTGCATTTTAAAGTGTGTCAGTGACCTCAAACACTGTCATGTGAATTTGTGGTTTTTTCTGACTTTCGCACGTGGTTGGTGATTAAACATCATTGCTGTCCACGTTCAGTTCTTGACTAAGCTCAGGCAGGCAGGGAGCCATGGCCATTTGAGGCTGTGGAGACACACCAGACAAACGCTAAATCGAGCAAAATGCCTGAGAGTGGTGTTTGGGCAGGACCAAAGTCCGGGCAGGGCCTACCTGGGGCTGGACCCAGTGCCAGTGGCAGATATTTGGCGACTGCCGAGAGATCTACCTAAATATGAATGTGACCAACCACGACATCATCCGTGAACCAGAGCCAATCCAAAAAAAAAAAACAAAACAAACACCACACAAACAGGACATGGGACCTTCTGTGAGAATGATTTAGAACTTTCTGAGAGGTTGGCGATTACCATGGCCTCGTTTTGTCTGAGATGGCCCTAGGAGAGTTGAACTTTTCTCTAAAAAAGCAAGTCTTTGCCAGGCCGACATGTGCATGCTGAGTTTCATTAGCAGTGAAGGTGGATGTGTGTCGAAGGTGCTGTCCCCCTCTTTACAAACTGGTGCTCCCACGAGACAAGTGTCTGTTTTTGTAATTGACGCGACATTCCTATCTGAACTATCCTCTCTACCGTTTTGTGAATACTTGTGCCCTTGATTTGGCATCATGAACGGCCCCATTGCTGTGTCAATGCAGTTGAACCTGTGTCGCAGGGACCCATGAGAGGCAGGAGGCCTGGTGGTGCCTGCTGGGTATCAGTGCTCCGCTCTGGTCTTCAGGAGGCCAAGGGTGCTGGAGGTTTTCCACATCTTTCCTTTTCTTTCAGGTCCTTCCAAATCTTCTTCCGAAGGAGACCATTCTGCTTTACCTCTGCTCAGTGGACATGGCCACGCAACACAGTGAGGACACAACACTGTCTTTGTACTGTGTCCGCTAGACCTCTGCTTCCATCCCAGGGGCTCTGTGATCTAGGAACCAGGTGGAACTACCATGCATTGCCGCCATCTGCCCCTGTCAGCCATTCGAAGTGGAGACCCAGAGTCCATTTAGATGTAGGGGCTTGACCACCAATACTTGGGTTCTAAAAGCAGCAACAAATTAAACCTTTAACAATTAGTTTATTCTTTTGGGGGGTTTGTGTTGGGTCACACCTGGAGATACTTAGGCTTCTTCCTGGCTCTGCTCAGGGATAACTCTGGAGAGCTTGGGAAACTGTTTGGAATGCTGGGAATTGAACTTGTGTTGGTTGTGTGCAAGGTAAGCATCCTGCTCATAGTATCTCTGCACTGATTCCTAATTAGTTTATTCTTGATCACTCTGATTTTTAGAAATAATATGTCTTTTTATCAGGCAGTTAATTATGGGAAATGGGGCAATGCATAATGAGAAATTTGTGGAATATCTTATTTTCTGGCCAAACTTACAGCCTGTTCAATTGAACTTCTGGGCGGAGACAAGTTCCATGCACTTGCAGGCAGAGACCTAGAGCGATTGTATATTTGTCCTGGAAGTTACTGCCGTTGTTTCTCCAATAGTGAAATCTTAAGACTGACCCCGAAACAAAAAACTGTCATTTCAACACAGTAAAGAAGGCCAAAGCCTGACGATAGAATACAACATCAAAATGTTAAAAGTGAAATTTGCAAAGTGTTTTCTCTTCTAGAATATTCCAGCAAGGATTGATGAGATGTAGGTGTAGCAAACATTGTGAGGGTGAAATCCAAGACCCCTACAGGGAGGGAAGGAAGGAGCTCATTTACAAGGATGGGACTTAGAAAGTCTTAGGCTAAATGCAAGTTTTGTTTCTTTGTTCAAGCTTTGCATTTGGGCTGGTGCATTTTTTCAATTAACAAGTTATTCTTACTGCCCACAGACATATCAGGATTTTTCATGCAACCAGGGTTCCAACCCCAATGGGAGAACATCGCTTTGACCAAAGTAGTTTCTTATCACAGTTTCTGTTTTACTCTACATACAAGTAGCCTCTCATTTTTTTGCTGCCCCCACCCCCGCTTAGAGGAGTTTTATGTTTTGTTTACTATTTCTTATGCAATTTTATGTTTTTATGTTTTGTTTTGTTTTGCTTTTCATGGGAAAATAGGTGTTTGATGGTTGAGCATGGCCGATCACGGCTATAGTAGCTTGGATCCCATGACTGATAGGACCGCTGGTAATAGCAAACGGTGGTGTGGATGAGACGGACATAGCATTAACTACAAAGAAGAAACCAGAGGAAAACCATGTGGGTAAAAGGGTAAAAGGCTGTTGTCTGTTGGTTTGGCCCATGAAGATGGTGGTGAGGTCAAGAATGAGCCTCAAGTCTAAGACTCTTGCTCTGGAAGAAGTGACGCTCCTGTCTCTCTTAAAGGGTGCAGATAGCAAGTGATTCCAACTTGATGAACCTTAATAAAGTATTTCGTATGTGGAGGAGAACTGTCAGCAGGACTAGATCCACAGTAACAATTTTGGCAGAGTCTTGCAAGCCCTGTTATGTTCTTCCAAATGAAAGACACGATTCCCACTTAGCTCTGAGCCATTTTCAGACTATTATTTCCCCCTCAGATGATTGAAAGGAATTGCCCATTCTCCAGGATCAGCTTATTAGCTGGAGACAAAATATCTCTACCTACACTCTCAAGCATACATCTTACTGAGCTCTAGGCAGGGGACAAATTTGAGGGTAAAGTGAGTACTCAGAAATGCCTGCGTCTTACTCTGACCTCCAGTTAATTATCTCTGTGACCTTACACACCTGTGTGACCTGGTAGCCTGTGTTCCTTCATTTGCAAAATGCAATGAGCTGGGAAGAATTTCAGAAACTTCTCCATCCCTCTGGTTGTCTTAATTTTTAAGAAGTGATAAATTATTCCATGCATGAAATGATTTGCTTTCTTCCTCTTTGAAATAATGGAGCTCATTTTCTAGGGTCTCCATCTCCCTATATTTCTGTAAAGCAAGATCTAACAGTCTTTGATATCTCTCTGCTTCCTTGGGAATTGCAGATAGAGTATAATTCAATTTTAAGGAGACACTTAGTCAAAAATTGTCACTGAATGCCTTGTGTTTCCTCCAATGTTATCAGCAGAAGCCTTCCAGCAGACGAGCCAAAGAGGAAATAGCAGGTTGACAGAAGGGAGGATTGGAGAGCTGTGGGTGCAGCTAGGCAAAGCCGTGATGGAGCATGGCAAAGCTCTAGGAAGGCTCCTCTGTGTCCACAGTATCCACAAAAAGACATTTTTTTCCCTGATTGTGGGAAAGGAGAGGCCACAAGAGAAGGTTTCAGGCATTCGGTTTGTACCTACTATGTGCCAGACACCTGCTAGCTCCAGCCTTTTGCTTCCAATTGAGGATGAGAATTTTGAGACAAAGAATTCAACCAGGAAGAGAGTGACCCAGCTGGGATTGTAAATGGCATTTCCGCTGAGAGAAAATGGCCACGCACGCAGCCATCACAGACCACGCCGCTCCCTCCCGTCCCTTATTCTCCAGAGTGGCAGCACTGTCCCGTCTCTCTGCAGTGCATCTTCCTGCAGTCACAGGGCGGGGACCGGTGCACTGATGGGTGATATATTCTTGGTGGTGGTGGTGGGGGTGCCGCCTGTTACTTCATTTCACATTGTCCCCATTCAAAATGATTTCCCGTTAACAATGGTCAAATGGATTTTCAGCATTTGAAAGGGTCCTGAAGTGAGACCCCTGTGCCCGTTGTAATGGGCATACATGCAAGTGTTTGTCTAGGCACATGCAGAAATATAGTATATACGAATAATATATTCATGTCTCTGTGCGTCTGTAGATATCGGAAAAATGTGCATGTGACTACGCATAGATGTGTGACTCGATGTCCACGTGCAGTTTGGTAGAATCTATTTGTGTCTATCTGTAGGTGCATTTAATGCGGGGTAGCCAAACCCCCACTCTCCTCCCTGCACGGCAGGGCAATACCGCCCTCCCTATACTATCGCCAATGCTAGTGTTGTCAAACTTCCGACATTTTCCAAGCTACTATTACAGGTTTTTTTCAAGTGTGTCTCTCTGATCAAGAGTGAGCTTGAGAACCTTTCACATATTTGCTCTAGCAAGGGCCCTGAGTATTAAAGGAGAGCAGTTCTGCTCTGCCCTGGGCCACGTAGAAAGCCCCAGTGGGGCCTCCTGAAGAGTCCAGTGATCCATGCCAAGAACCAGGTCAAGGGGACTTTCCAGAGGGCCACACTCTCATTCATAATCCATGTGGAGGTGACCCAGGAGGCTGAGGAGACCCCTTTAGGTAATGGAAGTGGTGGCGCTCAGATATATCATGATCCTAACCCTGGGATCAGGTCTGAATTTACAGCCAGAATATCTATCTCTGGATTTGGTTTTATGTTTTTGCCCTTGATTTATGTGCATATCTTCCTTCGCTTCCCATAGCTCAAGCCACATAAATGTATTAAAGTAATGGAATTTAGCAAATACGTTATGGTTCCCATCTTTGTTCCCAAGAGGGAATTTGGAAATCTGACAAATATTATAGCTTTCATTTTCGAGTCCCATTTTCTGAGCAGTTTCACTAACAAGTCTCCTGATTTACCATGCCATTAACAAAAATAATTCTTTCTGGACAGCAGTAAAAGGAGTGGATTAGCACAATTTATGGCTTTCTCAAGATACATATAAGGTGCCCAGTTAAAGGAAAAAAAATTGACAGGGTTTTGATGAACTGATACAAAACTTGCTTTTAAGACACTCAGTTCATTCTCCATAAGCCTGTGCGCTAGGGACCAAGGCCTGTCCGCATTCCCATGTCAGGCGCAGCCCGCTTGCCAGGTGACTGGGAACCACTGTCCTCTCAGGCATCTGTGGTGGATTCAGCAAGGAAGCTTGTCTACATCAAACTGAGGACATGCCCCTCATTTTCCCCCTTTAAATGAAACGATACCATTAAATATGGTATCGTTTTAAATGAAAGACACGATGTCTTTAAATGAAAGACAGCCTTGAATCTACAGGCCGCAACACACGCAGTTGAACAAAGGCATCACTAGCACACTAGCAGGAAGAATCACAGCGTGGCTGGGGCTACACCAGCAGCTCCTCAGGAGAAAGCGGTTCCTTCCCTCTGCTACAGTCAGGGAAATACAACGGCGGCCGCCCCCACAGGAGCAACGCGAGGCTCCTGTCAGTGAGGGAGAGTGACAGCGAAAGGAACACCTTAGAGTGTCTCTAATTCTTGTGAACTTAATTACTTCTTCAGTAGATCTTCACTGTATTGGGAGGAGCTTGGGCAGGCATCCTGGGGTCACTCACTCTAGCCTGTGCAGCAGAGCCGGGCGCCCAGCGTGACCACAGAGCCGGGCACCCAGTGTGACCAGGTTGTCTGTGTGTGTGTGTGTGTGTGTGTGTGTGTGTGTGTGTGATAAGGAGTGTTGCCGTCCAGGAGTGGAGAGAAACTGCTCCTCTGAGAGCCTCATAGCTGAGCTCCAGCTTCCACCAGACTGTAGGGTTAGTAACAAAGACCCCTGTGATGGGGAGTGACGCTTCGGAGTGGGGATGGCATTTGCAGTGGCCCCTAGCACTTATGGGTGGCCCTCGAGGCGGCCCGGGCTTTGGCGTGATGTGCACCAGCCAGAGAGGAGATGAGACCATTGTGGCCTTTCGGGTCTTGTAAATCTTTTGAGGAAACCCAATCCTTTTTGGGCACATCCTGGAGGCAGTGGTATGCCCTAAATGTAAATACTTATTCATGTTTAAGTAATAAGATTCCATCACAGGATTTCGCCACATGCTTGACGTAGTGACGCCTGTGACTTGTCTCAGAGAATCGGCAGCGTTGCCGTATAATGCTGCCTCCTGTAATTGTTGATCTGGTTATTCTAGTGCTCCTGAGTCATTATTTCACAAACACTAAATTTGACTGAGGTTAGTGCAGCTAATGGCAAAGTCCATCTTGCTGCCTTAGCCCACCAGCCCCTAACTGTGGACCTTGGAAGAGCCTCTTGGCCTCTCTAGGCTGAATCATAGCTCCCCTGTGGGGTGCAGGCTCATGTGCTGCTCTACTGGGTGCTGGGGTTGCTGGCCCACGACAAGCACAGGCTCCCCCCTGGTCTCCTCATGGGGCTCACAGGCTGGGCCAGGCCAAGAGCGTGTTTAGGGGAAGCCTCTTCTGCGGTTGTTCTTCACATCCAGCCTCCGCTCAAGAGGCCCCTTGCACTAACAGTGGGGTGCAAGGAAGCCCTACAGATAACAGACGGCAAGTGGGTGGTGGGGACATCAGGCCATGGTGGGCAGCCCCTTCACCTCTCTGCTGACCCCCTCATAGCACAGGCGGAAGTGCTTAAGCCGGAGGGCTGACAAGGCCGGAACCTGCCACATGCTCCACAGATGAGCATTTTTCTCACTGCAGGATGCTCCTTAGTGCCTGCCCCTCCAGTATGAACCTTCTCAGACGGGAGGAGCGAGTGTCTGGGACTTGTCCCCTCCCTGACCTGTTGCGGTTCCTCATCTCGGTCTTGACCCTCCTGGCTCAGTCAACAGTGTCTCCACACCAGAGAGTCACTTCCCAGGACAGTTTGTTGCCCACCATCATTCTGTGGGGTCTTAACAGCTTTAATTACAATATGAGGCTTGTTCAAAGCATTCTCTTCCAGAGCGTCCATGGACGCTTTTAATTTAATGGACAGTTTAATGCCACAGAATGACGGAGACGGAGGAAAGCGCGGCTGCGCTCTGAATGCAAATCCCATGTTGAGGACTGATAAAGTGCATGGCCCAGCTTCGTTTTGATTGAAAATAAATGGAGTACAAAGTAAGGGCCAGTATCCAGTCAGCTCGGGGCGCTTGGTCTGGAGCCGTCTTCTGCTGAAATAGGCCTGGTTAGACTCGCAGATGGTCGTGGGTGCCAGATGATGCCCCTGGCATAGGCCCAAGACCAGCTCCCCCACTGACCCACAGGCGCCACCCCAGAAGCCTGTTTGTCTTGCAGCAAAATCTGCTACCACTCTTGTCCTTCACAGTAGGGCTTCACTGTCTACCGAATTCACCCCCTTGGCAAACATTTACTGAGTTCCTCCCCTGAGCCAGGCAGGGTTATAGACCTTGGTCATACAGCTGGACACAACAAACGTCCAAGTAGGTATGTGTGGTGTGTGTCCGTGTCACACTGGCACAGACAGTGAGGGCAGACGGGGAACAGAGTGCGTGGGGAAGCTGTGACCATTGGCGTCGGAAGGTGCTGGCCGGAAGATGGGTGTTACTTTCTGGGAGAGCAAATTTGCTGGTCCATGGAGATGAGAGAGTGACGCTGCTCTGGGCTGGTGTGGCAGACCCCAGACAGGAGGGTCTTGGTCTGGGGAATCTCGGGGTGGGGACGGGGGTGCTGAGCACGAAGGGAAATGGTAGAGGGCATCACTCCAAACCAAGGAGGGGAGCCTGTGCTCAGACTCCATCAGTCCGGTCCGTCTGCACGCAGCCGTCACAGTGTCTGCCAAGCTCCCGATGGAATCCTGCTAAAAGGCCCAGGAAGCTGCCTCAGTTTAGTTTAGCCCTAAACTCAAACTCCGCCAAGGAGTAACTCAAGCGTAAAGGTGGTCATGCTGCTGAGAGAATGAGACAGATTCAGGGCGTTCGGCGGTGGGCAGGAGTCGGGGGCAGCGCTGAGGAAGAGGCATGTTGTGAGGCGGGAAAGCAGCTGAGGGACTGGTCAGTGTCCATCTGGAGAGCCCTCGGTCTGCCCTGAGCTGCTCTTGCTTCTGTCTTCGTTTCTCTCCG
The DNA here is from genome assembly GCA_021461705.1 of Cryptotis parvus. Taxonomy (NCBI): domain Eukaryota; kingdom Metazoa; phylum Chordata; class Mammalia; order Eulipotyphla; family Soricidae; genus Cryptotis; species Cryptotis parvus. The sequence goes on from JAJIBD010000211.1 coordinate 115,714, forward strand.
CTAACTCCACTCTGCACCGACTCCAGACGGGAAGAGCTGTCCCTCTTGTGGGGGATTGTGCTGCTTTCGGGGGCAGCCAAGGTCACCGCTTCTGGCACAGCATTGGGGCGGGCAGCTCCTTCATCTCAGGGGTGCCCTCTGCTGTCTCTGTCCACTGCTGTCTCTGCCCACTGCTGTGGTTCTGTCCACTGCTGTCTCTGTCCACTGCTGTCTCTGTCCACTGCTGTCTCTGCCCCCTGCCGTGACTCTGCCCACTGCCGTGTCTCTGTCCACTGCTCTCTGTCCACTGCTGTCTCTGCCCCCTGCCGTGTCTCTGTCCACTGCCGTGTCTCTGCCCACTGCTGTATCTGTCCACTGCTGTCTCTGCCCCCTGCCGTGACTCTGCCCCCTGCCGTGACTCTGCCCCCTGCCGTGACTCTGTCCACTGCTGTCTCTGTCCACTGCTGTCTCTGTCCACTGCTGTCTCTGCCCCCCCTGCCGTGTCTCTGTCCACTGCCGTGTCTCTGCCCACTGCTGTATCTGTCCATTGCTGTCTCTGTCCACTGCTGTCTCTGCCCCTGCTGTGTCTCTCTCCACTGCTGCATCTCTGCTCACTGCACAGGCTCTATGTGATCATTCAGTGAAATCTGCTCCAGGATCCAGCCACTCCCCAGGAGAAGGGCTGAAGGGACAGTAAAAAGAAGTTCACATACACACATAGGTAACATGTGATCATGCCTGCACTGAGTACACAGGTGTGTGTACACATGTATGAACACACACTCATGCACCGAAGATCTGGGTTTATATGTAAATGCATGAGCACTTAAACATGAGGCTATCTCCGTGTGGGTATTCGTATAGATGCACAGATTCAACACAGCACATATGTGTTATGAATGCAGATGTGAACTGTGTTGTGGGTGTTTCTGTGACTCTGAGAAACTGGATTGTTTCAGGAGCGTTCCCTGTTCCTGTGAACTGCAGCTCTGCCGTGCAGAGCCTCCCATTATTCCTGCTCTGTTGATAGGGAATTCGAAGCTCAGAGGCTTAATGGCTCTTGAGGCCATTCAACTGGTATGTTATGATGTCAAGACCAAGGTGAAATATTCAGCTGGTATGTATGACCTCGAGATCAAGGGCAAAGATAGAAGAAAGACTGTCCCATTCAATGACCATTGGTTCCAATAACTATTGGTTATTGGAACATGAGGTTGACAGAAAGATATTTAGCCCTAAATCTTTGTATTTCCCATAAAATGTACACATGGAAAACCAGCCATTGGGTAAAGGGCCTTTCCATGAGAGAGGAAACCAAAAGCCAGAGGTGCAGAGTGAACTGATGTTCTAGGTGGCTACAAGTGTTCCAGAAGGGGAGGGAAAGCTAAAGATGAAGGAATTATGTGTGTGTGCAAGTGTGATCACAACCAGATAGCCAGTGCTGGCCTCACATATTCGTAAGAGAAGCTGGGAGGTTCTGAACACCTTGGCCGTAGCAGTTGTGATGACTGTTACTCATGAAGGCGGAAGGTCAGGTCCTCCACCTGCGATGCCCATGTTCAAGGTCAGCAGTCTCTCCCTCACTCTACCTTTTCCTCTCCCTCCCTCCTCATTCCCTCTTTCTCCTTCTCAATTTCTCTCTCCCTCTCTCCTCTCCACTCCCCCTCCCTGCCATGCTCATTTGCATAACCCTATGCCTGCATGGAAACAAGTCTGCCATTAGTGGTGTCATAACTTTGAGCAAGGGAGAAAACATGGTTAAAAGTAAATGAGTTATGCCTCTATAAAGCATTTTCAATAGCATGGCCGCGCCCCTCTGAGCGCTTTTTGAGGATCAGTAATCACAAACTGCTGCCTTGCGGAGGTGCTGTCGAAGGCTGTGTGGACATTCTTTCAGCAAAGTCATTGGGCCTGTGTGATTGCTTCTGTTTATTCAGCACGAAGAAATATAAGATTGAGTTTATGAGAAAGAGAGGAAAAAACCCATACCGTCTACACATAGATTGGTAGTCTGCATGATTTAAGGTGTTCTTACAGCCTCACAGTAATTTTCTAATTGCAAGATAACTAATCCTCTAATTACAAAGAGAATCAATGAATTGATCTAAATTAATCGGATAACATATTTTATCCTATAAAGCATGAAGGTAGATTTCAGGTGACTTTCCAGATTTTAAAAAATAAACATAGAACGTCTATGGCCACAAGCCAGGAATGACAATACAGATTCCAGCTTCAAATGTTGGCTTCCAGACTGACCGAACTGAGGATTAATCTAGGAAGAGCATCATTTCAGGGGCGCATGAAGCCGCATCTCTTCATGTTGCCATTCCCTCTCCCTGCGGGACAGTTGTCCCCCATGTGGGGATGGGACAGCCCTCGCACCTTGCCTGCCTCTTCCATTTTGCTTTCCCGAGCCACTTGCGCCTCCAGGCGTCCAGAGTGGGGCAGCGGGGGCAGAGTCCTGCCATCCTGGTGGCAGCGTTGTCTGGAATGAGACGCGCAGGGCAGGGAGCGCTGAGCTGGGGAAGGACCCACCACCCTTCCTCTCTCCTGCTTTTCTTCTCCACTCCCCTGCCTCAGTAGGCTCTGTGTGCTCTCAACTACGCACTTCCTTGCCCACTAGAATACTTCACTAGACCCAAGGGGCCAAGATCCCAATGATCCCAGAAATCACGTTCTAGCAGAGAGAGACACAGTAGGAACCGAATGGGGCTAAAACCTAGTACTCTGGAAGGTGGCGAGTGCCTGGCAACAGCCATGGTAGAGCAGGTTGGGCCCCTGGGCTGCTGAGATGACACCTTTCTATTGCTCATAATAGTCTAAGAAACGGCTCAGGGAGACATAATGAGGAGTCAGGGCAGGGTGCTGTGTGTGGGTGAAGGTTGGTGGTGGGGTGTGATCCTGAATGGTAAATTCCTCCCTCACTGCACCATGAAAAGTAACCTTTAGCTGCAGACATAAAGCAGGCTGTCTTCCAATACGGAGGCCACCCCCTGCCCTCGCTTCCCAGCAAATCCTTGGGACCCATCTCGAGCACTGTGGGTAAGCCTGGTGACTTGCGGAAGCTGATCTCCTTATCAGACAAAGTCATCAGTTATAGCAGAAGCTATTGCTGTTGGCCACAGGAGACCTTCCCTGTCAGTCAGGGCAGGTGCTGGGCGAAGGCGCAGACTGATGCCTGATTGACCCCGAAACCTTGACAGCAGCCGTATCAGTTGGAGGCCTGCCGCGCATCCAGAGGCCTCGTCTGACAGTTTCTCCACATCATTATTTTTCTTGTCTCACTCTTAAATTCCCCCTAGGATCATGGACATGAAATTCTGAGGGAAAATTTGGAACATAATGACTGTTTAAAAGCAAATGAGTAAGTGTCCTTTCCAGAGGAAATTACCTTTATGGTGTTGGCATAAGCTAATTATCACACTTGTGCCAATAGAGAAGTGCAGGAAATGCTGGTGCACCCAAAAAATCCGGGAGCAGGGTCAGGGATCCCCTTCTGCCCCAGGGGATCGGCAGCTAGCGACCAGAGAAAGACACGGGAATCCAGCAACGCTTCAAAACGCTTTACTTCCACAGGTTCTGGCATATAATCCCGTAACAGGAAAACCCCGAACTTAGGTTTCTAGCAGGGCCCCGGCTAGGTGTGGGTTTAGAATCCTAGGCCAAGATGGCGGCCATCACATGCTAAGGACCAGCAGGGAGGAGAACAGAGAGGAGAGGGCGAAGAGGCAAAAGGGATCAAAGAGCGAGAAAGCAGCAGGCTGCAGTCTTATATTCCTGCACACAAACCGCCCGCCCCAAGGGAAAGGAAAGCTGTCAGGGTCAATTCCCTCAGATCATTTCTCCCAGGACCTCACCTAGGCCCTTTAATGTTGCCCTGTCAATATCTGTCTTGGAAGCACCCCTGCAGAGTAGAGTGGAGGAGGGGCTTCTGAGATGAACTGTATCTCAGAATACAAAGGCATGCATCTGTACCAAATAATATTCCATAGCCAGGTATAAATTTCTCCAAGCCTTCACAAGAGTCTCACCTTTACTTCAAGTTGTTTTCTATATTAGCCTTTAGACTTATTAGAGCGCCATGCTTGCTTGCTTGGAGGCAAACAGCATTTTCTCTGGTCTAATTACTTAGAGATCCAACGTTATCAGGTGAATATACTGGTAAGATCTAGCTAGTCCCACAATGGTTGTGGCAGCATAAGAGAAAATATTTATACCAGCCAGTATAGAATTCATGGTCAGATGAACCGTCACATTCAAACTATCCTCCTCCTATCTACAAAGGCGGCAGAGCCTGGCAAGCTACCCGTGTCGTATTTGATATGCCAGATACCAGTAACAATTATAGACCTCATTCCCATGACCTGATGGAATGGTTTGAGGCTCTTTATGTTCCTGGAGCAAGCAGGTGCCCTTGGGCTGTACTTGCATGAGACAGGCCATATGGAGATGTTACTGGTGCCCGCTCGAGCAAATCGAAGATGAACGGGATGATAGTGATAGTGATCTACAAAGGAGGCAACTCCAGGCCAGATGCAGAGGCTCTGGGCAGCAGTGTACTGCAACAGAGAAGGCAGAGCATGGTAAGAAGATTAGATTTCACTTCCAAGGCTTTGGGTTGGCCTGTGACTGCTCTGCACATACGGCCTGGGGTGATCTCTAGGTAGCCTTTCCAGGCTTGCTTTATTGCCATAAGCAAACTTAGACTCATTCTAGTGCTTCTCCTCATACCTGGGTGAGTGAGCCAGGCCTAGCTTGGCTACAGGAGAGAGAAACTCCGAGCCTACTGTAGAGGAAGGAGGACAGAATCTCACCAGAAAATGCCTCTTGCAGGTGTCTCATCCACACACATGCCTAAGTTCCCTGAAAGAGTGAGACAAATGGTGATATAGCAATTTTTTTAAAAAGTGAGAAAAATATTCTTTGTCTTGAATGACAAGTGACTGTGCCCCTGTTGGCAATTGTGGTGGTTCTGCAGGGCTGCCCTTGAGCAGAGCACTTGTCTGCGTTCTGTATGAAGCTTCGTGTTGAGTCAGGCAAGAATCCAGGTAGGAGGAATTTGTTTCAGTTAAAGGGAAGAATAAAGTTCTCATCTAGTGGACTCGCCTGTAAAATGCAACTAAAAATGGAAAGTCTCTACTGTTTTCTGAAAGAGTATTGAGGCAGTAGAGCTGATATTGTTGTGTTGTTCAGAAGATCAATCATTGAGTAAGCATATTAATTTTGAAGGCAATTAGAATTTTGAGATACTGAAGGAAGAAGATACAGAGATAAGATCCAGGAAGTTAATTAAAAATGCCAGGGACAAAAATTGCTAGTCGAGTTATCAGTCTGAATCCATCCAATATGTTGTTAAAAGTTTGCAAATTCTGACTCTACTAAAAAAGCTCAAGGAACAGTGACCAACCCATGACAATGAGCCTCTCTGCAAATAGATTATGTTATCTAATTATCATTTCCCAGCAATGTAACCAAGTTTCCCTGGGAAAATGGTTCATTTCATGTCTAGCCAGGAACTATAGTGGATAACTCTAAAATCTTGGCATGTCAGAGACCAAGTAAATATAGAAAAGGGGGAAATGACCAAAGGCAATAGAAACTGAGAACTGGTCTACAGCTTTGAGCTTAGAGAGTGGACAGGAACTCTGTCTGAGAAGGTAGAGGGCGTGAACCTTCGGGAATAGTGTTGGAATGACATGGCGTATGCGTGAAACTATTGTTAACAGTATTGGAATCAGGGGCAACTAAATTAAAATGAAAACAAAAGACATTAAAGAAACAAAGGTAGCTGGTGCTACTAGGACCATGTAGATGTCGTTGAGAGACAGCGACATCAGCAGGTCAACCATGAGAGCATTTGGACAAATCAATTATATTTTAACCCACTTTATGCATGAGAAGGAAAATGAAAAGTACAACCACCTTGCAGAAACGATGGAAACCAACTCAGTTTAGAAATTGGCATATAGAGAACAGATTACTCATTAATTACTAATTCATTTTCTCTGAGAATTTCACATTGATATCAATCATCATAGAATTGGTGCTGGGAGGGGTTTATAGTTAATTAATGATAGAAGGTCGAATTTAAAGCCTCGGTGAATTGGTCCAGGGCAGTGTTTCTTGACTTTTTCTTCCACATGATTCCTCTGACCATGCTTCCTTCCTGTGGGTCCCTCTCCAACCATGCAGACTCCTGGTCTCCTGCCCTGGGTCCCATTTACTCGATTTCTGCCAAATGGCTGCTGCTGGAGGAGACTGAGAGAAACAGTGGCCGTCAGAACTGCTGACATGAACAGAGAAACCAGCAGACACTTATATTTCCCAAGGGGAAATTCATATCCCCCAACTATTAAGTAGTTGAGCTAAAAATATGCTCCCTGAATCTGATCAAGCTTCAGGCTACATCTACCTGTTGAGGAAATGCAGTGACAGGGGGACAGATTCCATGTCCAGTGAATCCACAGGGACGGCCTCTGCCACCCCCCAGGCTCCCTGTGACAGGAAGATGCAAGAGAAACCCCCTGTCTATAAAACATACTCGAGTTCTCAGCGACTCCTAATGCTTGGTTTTAATTTGGTTTCTCATCGAGAATTAACCAAAATAGCATAAAGTAGTTAGGGACTATGGGCGCAGATATTCGGCAGCATTTAAAGGTTCTTGTTATTATTTTGTTAGGTATGCAGTAATCTAGTGTGCTTGTGTTAGGGAAAACAACACAATATTTTTCTTTTGTCCAGGGACAGTTTGGGTCACACCCAACAGTGCTCAGGGCACACCCTGGCTCTGTCTTCAGGGTCATTCCTCAGGTACTGGGGCTACAATTCACGTTGCCAGGGATTGAATTAGGGTTTGGCTGCATGAAGGTCAAGTCGCGTTACCTTTATACATAAATACATGAACAATATTTATGGAGCAACAGCAAGGTGTCTGCAATTAACTTTAAGACTGTTTGGGGAAGTAGAATGTTTTCAGTCGAACTAAGAGCATCTGGGAGTTTGATTTTGAGCTAGAGAGTGAAGGGCCCAGAGCACTTCATTAGGTCAGTCCACTTTGGTGTTTCTCTGAGATATTCCGTATAGAAATATAGTGATAGCAACACCAAAAAGAGCAGGAATATAGGCGTGCCTTCCTCCCTTCCTCCCTCCCTTCCTTCCTCCTTCCCTCCCTCCCTCCTCCTTCTCTCTCTCTCTCTTCCTTCCTTCCTTCCTTCCTTCTTTTGTTTTGGTTTGTAGGCTAACCTGGCAATGCTCAGAGTTTGCTCCTGGCTCTGCACTCAGACACTGAGGAACTACTCCTGGCAGTGCTCAGGGGACCATATGGGATGCCAGGGATCAAAGCCAGGTCAACTGTGTGTAGGGCAAATGCCCTGCCTGCTGTATTATTGCTGCAGCCCCCAAGATGATGCTGAAATTCCTTTTGATGGGATTTTTCTCTGTGATTTTAGTTGGTGAAATCAGGAGCCAGTGTGATGGCACGAGGGTGCCCTTCCCCTGAGGAGCGGAAAGAGCCTCAGAGGTCTTCAGCCTCCACCGGGCTCCTGTTTCTCCACAGGAATGACAGGAGGCTTCCCGTCACACCCTTTTAATAACGCCGCACGTCCTAGGGACAAAGCGACTCATTCTACACCTTGATGCTTCAGAAAACAAGATGGCAGAAAAGCCTCGCATTAGCTGAAAACTGCTCAGTGGTGCAATTGTGAAGTTAGTGAATGCTGAGGGCTAAATCTCTTTGGTCTTTTTCTCCCAGACCTAAACAATTCTAACAAATATTTTCAAGATGCATTGTCTGGGAAGGGAGAGGCGATTGTGATCCTGAATCACTTTGCTATAAATAGCTGCACTAGAGCCAAATGAGAGGTCGGAATCAGAGAGAGCCCGCTCTCACGTGAGGCCGCCCGTTTCAGACTATAAGCGTCTACAGTGGAGGCTCGGATCCCCCATGGGAGCTTTCTTTTTTTAATAATGAATGTGGACACGGGTGTAAAGTGGTCATGTGGTTGTTATTTTTGACATGCAACCTCAAATTTAGACCCCACCTTGAGACCTTGATTCAATTTTAAGCATTTTACTAATTTTGCAGTGTGCAGAGCCGCCTGCGATCAGAAACCCCGTCATTGTAGAGCCCTGGGTCTTGTGTTCCTATTTGATCTACATGTATAAAATGGTCCTCCAGAAAAGTTAAATTACCTCTCTTGTTTCAGGAAGAAATCCTAATAACTTCCATAGCGAAGCACTTATGGGGGCGGGGAAGGGTAAAGTGCTCCAGTAATTTTAAATTGCTTCCTACAATGAAAAGCCTGTAAATTACTGAGTGTGGTCATTTTTATGAAGCTTTTTTTTTTTAATGTAAGTAACTTAGTGGGTTTCCTGGTGAAACATTTTGGCAGGTACCTTAGATAATTTGGAGGTTGAGCATACACATCAAACTCTGGTTCAACATGGCCGTCTCAGATACTGACCACAGCAAAGTGAGGTGGGCTTTCGAGTTTCAGCAGAGGCTGAGAAACGCCCTACTTGACTCCCTGGGACTTAGGAAGGTCATAAGAATGCTCGTTCGAGCGAATCACAGGAAAATGCCACATAGCTGGCTCTGGAGTGATTCATCAAGCCACTGGTATGCTGTATTTACCCTCAGCCTGGTCATAAAACAGGGGCTATTTCTGTCTGTGGACACATTCACCTCAGAGCTCACCCAGGCAACACAGCCTCAGCTCTGCTAATGCTGATTTACTTTAAAAAATAAAACAAAAAGTTAATTTAGTAAAATATGCTTGTTGGCCCTTTGGAGGAACAGACTATTAAGTGATCGTTAGGCCCATATTGCCGTAGGCATCTTGCAAACTCTTCTTTTGACTTTGCTGCTCGGAGAATTGTCTGGGTGCCACAAAAGGGTTTTGGTGGTTGGAGACAGCTGGTGGTCTCAAGGATAGGCTGGGCCAGGCAGGAGTCTGCACCCCAGACAGCAACGAGGGGAGCTAGGAGGTCCTGAGCAGTGAACCTTGGCCAGCGATCAGGAAAGACCCTGAGATGGTCTTCACCATGTTTGATGGATGCTCTAAGTCCTGTGCTGTGAGCGTGGGCACGTCAGAGAAGTGACCATCCCTCCTCAGAACTGTAGAGCCGCGCCATCTGCAGGCACAGACCAGCTTCCTGCTGGGTAGTGTCTGAGCGTTTGTGTCTTGCTTCAAATAACAATCCCCTCTGTGGAGAAGGCAGTTCACAGCTCCTTCAGGGAAGATGGGGTCCTCAAAACTGCTTTAAAGAGCCTCAGAATTGGGCTGGAGAGACAGGGCGGAGGGGTGAGGGGTCACAATCGGGCGGGAGAGACAGGGCAGAGGGGTGAGGGGTTTGTCTCGTTTGCAGCAGACCCAGGTTTGATCCTGGGCACCTCATGCGGTCCCCCGAGCACCACCAGGAGTGATCCCTGAGCACAAAGTCAGGAGTCAGCCCTGAGAAAGTGGGAGAGGGAAGGAGTAACCACAAACACCTAGTTTGCCCAAGACTGCCCCACTATTAGTGCCAAGAGCCTGATGACCCTGAACCTTTTGTTGGAGGTTGACAAACAGCAGTAAGTGACCTGTAGTGAGAGGTTAGAGGAAGCATTTCTGGACAGGTTCCTGTGATGGGAGAGCTGCCTGGGTCTCATGTGAGGTTCCCCAGACCTTGCACTGCCCTCACAGGGCTGTCGCTGGAGCTCCCAGAAGGACAGAGGCCGGGTCACGAGCTCGGACCCCAGACGCCTGCTTGCTCTGGACAACTCACTTCTAATCCTTTCCGTGGGTCCAGCTTTTACACGAGACTTCACAGATCAGAGCAGCCACAGTGAACACAAGATCTGGATTTTTAGGCTTGAGAAAAAAATGGAGGTGAGGAATTTCAGAGATGTAGTAACACATTGTTCATTAAAATAGTCAATGGACAATAGCTGTGAGTCTACTCAGGGTGGTACACACAGAAAATACAAATGTGTCTGCGGGCTGATGAGCTCCATCAAGAGGAAACTGTTTTCCTGTTGGCATTTTTTTAATCCCATCCTCCTCCTTGACCCCAAAGTTCTCAAAGTCAGTGGAGCAGGTCACCTGTGCAGCCCCCGGGGACTGAGGGCTGAGCCAAGCACTGACTGCCATCTGCCTGGAGGGACCACGTCTGTGCTCTTAGACTTGAGACCTCCTAGGCTGAAGGCGCCAGAACTGCATCACCTTCCTCCTACTCCTGTTTTATGGCTACCCAAGGGGAAATAATTTGATTGGGAGCTGTGGGGGCAAGGCGGAAAATGCAGTGGAAGCCAGAGAAAATCAGCAAGAAAATTACCAAACGGGAGGGAAAATATCCAACCGGTTGCCCATTTCCTAGAACGGGAGTTAATGAAATTCTTTTCCTTCTTACACAGCTGTATTCGGTTTGTTTTACATTGTTTGGTATGTAAAAGGATTTGGCTTTGTGTTACAGAACTAATTGCTTACCAGATATTACATGGATATCAAAATACTTTATAAATATTAATTAATCTTCACCTAATTCCCTGGCAAGCACAAATAACCAGTGGCATATTTATTGAATGTGTGAGCAATAATCTGATTCTTAAAGACTTGTTTTCTCTGCAGAACCTTTCTCGGCGTCTCCTGCGTCAAAACGTTTCACTTCCTTTGAGACCTGTGTCATGTACCACTTCCATAATGATCGGGAGGAAAAGCACATCAGAGACCAGGTTAAGGCGCCCAGCCTGGCCCTCCTCTGAGTCATCAGTTTGTAGACCCCAAAGTCAGTATTTCACAGCCACTGTGCATTGAAGCCCCACAACAATCCTCCGAGGATAACATTTTTCCCTGAGACAAGAGAATGACTCAGCGATTTGGACAGAGGCAGGGCTGGACTCTGTGCCCACTCTGTCACCCCTCTGCCCTGTCCCCACTCACATCACTCAATGATCTTGACCATGGAGCTTCACTCATTCACTCACCACTTCAGAGAATAACCTTGGCCGTGGCGTTTCATCCAGTCATTCCCGCCTTCAGGGCTACCAGCTCTGTGAGAGGCTGAACAGGGCTCTTTTGGGACACACCCCAAAGGGGAAGAACCTTGAACAGTCATGACAGAGGTCAGCATCCTCGTCCTCTGCTCTGTGGCAGAAGAGTAACTGACACCTGGAATATTCTTGAGAAAAGCGGCCCCAGGAAGTTAGGAAGAAGCAAAATCCTCCAAGTATTTTGCTTGTAAAGGGGCAGGAACAGAGAGCAGCAGAGTCCGTGCTCTTCTTGCTGGAGCTCACCTGACACAGAGTAATGGCGTGTCTGTGTACACATACATCGTGTTCTCACCTGCTAGTTGGTCTCTTCCGCAGTACTGGGCCTACTTACATTTCTTTTAGCATGTGCCCCTGTTGCATAGCACAGGACCTGGCACATGTATGTTTATTTACATTACTCAAGGAATGATTCATGCCTAGCAAAAATCAGTTAACATTATACTGCACATACATTATAGCAGCTGTGGAATTTATCCATATACCAGGCATTGCCCACTCTTTACTGGAATTCATGGAACTTTCTTGTTAGTAAGATGTTGAATGGGACATGGAAGGAAATAGTGTCCCTGAATATAAGCAAATAAAAAGGTACCCAGTGTGTAGATGGGCTTGGCAGATAGAAGGCGCTTATCAGATCTTTCTCTTTGCTGAAACCAAACCCCAATTGTGACTCAGATCCCTTTTATTCGGGGTGTTTATCATTCAGGGTCCTAAGGGGAATCTCTGCTCTTACAGCATCTGCAGCAGGGGGACCTTGTCAGAAATTCAGGATCTCAGACCCTGCCCCAGACTCCCTGAATCAGAATCTGCCTCTTAACAAGATCCCAGGTGATTTGTCTGCACAGTAGCTCTGAAAAGCCTTAATCTAGAAGCTTTTTGCAGTCGGTGATTGTGATTTGCAAAATGTCAGCATTCCCAAAATCTTAGCTAAAATGATATATTTATCCTGGACCGGTTGACATCAAGTTGTCTCTTTGAACCAGAATTCTGTATAACGCTCAGCAGAGTTGGTTTCCAAGAATGTCAAATTCTATTTGACAATTATGTATGTCTTTGATTCCTTTTAAGTGCCAGGGATGGGAGGTTCTGGAAAATGAAATAATTCTTACGTAATAACTGAAGTTTGTTTGGAAGACCACAATTTTTCAAAGAGCGATCTGCGTCTGAAGGGAACTGCCCAAATCATGGCACCAAGGCTTCCTGGTGCCAGAGGGTCGGAGCCTCCCGCTGTGGGCTTCACAGGCCACAGAAAAGCAGCTGGGCAGCCTGTGCCAGGCAGTCACAGCCACAACCGGGGTCATTACTTCACTCATGAGACAGGGACAGGAAAGGAATCTGGTTCCTAGATACAAACATTTCTGTCGATCTGCTTTCCTAAGGTTGGCATTGTAAAGACAACCTTTCTCATGATTAATTGGATTTCACCTTTCGTTCAAATGATTTGGCCTCTTGGATTTTAAATAACGCTCTAAGGGCAGAAGAGACCCAAGACTTTGCCAAGTGACTTTTCACTATGCAACCATGGCATGCATACGCACGCCTGTGCTCATAGGATCTCTCTGTTAACGCTGATATTATATCAAGGGTGACCTTTTGAAAGAATAAAACCCATTATCACATGGAACGGGAGCTAGGAAAGATCAACACTTGGAAACCAAAACCAAATTCCACATATGATAAATTAATTAGAATAAAAGTTACACAAAACCTCAACCTCTTTGTGTGACCCTTATCTTATAATTACCTCTTCTTTAAAAGCAGGATGAAATCTTTTATGCATGAAGATGTTACTGTTGACCCCCAGATGCATTAAAAGTCAAGGAGACATTTTTCACATATTGAAAATAAGATTTGATTGAGTGTTTGCAAGTGGCCTAGTGAAATCTCATTAAACCACTGTTTATTTTAATTCCTTATAAATGAAAGAATATCACCCATTAATTATGAACATGAAACCAGTTAGAAATAACTTTTGCAAAGTCTAGAGATGGCTTTCCAACCTTAATTAATGCATTGTCTTTCTCATAGCTTTTTTTTTTTTTTTTGGCCACATCCAGTGATGTTCAGGAATTGTTCCTGGCTCTGAACTCAGGATCACTCCTAGCCAGTTCAAGGGACCATGTGTGATGCTGTGCTGCTGTCAATGGTGAGGTCAGATATTGAGCGAGTAGATTACCCACAAAGAAGGTCGAGTAGGGCACCCACAAAGAAGTCTCCATGATCCACTCCTGGGGAATAGCTCCACTTTATCAGGTAGAAGAGGGATATTTAAGTTGGAGAAATTAGGGTGGGAACTCTTATCAGCCAAACAGGCAGTGGGGGCTGGGGGCTCTGTCAGCCAATCATGTAGGGTGAGAGAAGGGATTAAAACAAGGAATTAAGGTAGGGGTAAGGCAGGATGTGTACCGAGTCCTAAACAGGTAGGGTGGCACTTCTGTACAGGGGATGTGTTTAGCTACAGTGCTGAGGGTCCAAGCCTGGGCTGGCTGCACACAGGACAAGTAACTTACCTGCTATACTATTGCTCCAGTCTCTCTTTCCCATAATGTAAAAGCATTTTGGAACAAATAGGTGCTTCTGACTTAGGTGAAACTTTTCATATCATCGTCTAATCCTTCCTCCTCTTTTATTGTTGTTGTTCTCTCAACATGGTTACAAAAGATCCAGATGAAAATCAGAAAGTAGGTGCTGATAATCCTATCCGTCGCCTGTGTAAAGCCTTTGTCACCATCCACAGTTATATTTATGAGTCATGGGCAAGATTCATAATGAAACATATAAATCGAATATGCTCTCCACTACAAACACCACAAAAGGAAACAAAAACCAAGGCCTGAAAACATTAATTTGAAATAGTTTGATAACATCAATATGTTGAAATAAGCTCATACATCTGTATCAGTGACCGTTAAATAATTATATTCTGGAACATGAGTGGATAGAAAGAAAACTAATTTCTAGATAATCTATGGGATGCCAACAACTAAAGTGTATACAAACATGACTGCCCCCAAGAACATCAGCCTAGTGTGATGAACGACAACAGAATCAGGGAGGCGATGTAGGGAGGCGGCCTGCTGTTAGAGCTGTTCATATCATAGAAATGTCGTGACAAACTTATAATGTCTATGAGTGGGTGCCCTAGAGAGACGTGACGCATTTGTCAGACAATGTGTTTTCTAAACTGGGTCAGCTTATCGTGGTATTATTCCCAGATGCCAGGTGGGAGAGAATGGATGCAGGCTACTCCGTACCCATCCCCCCATCAGAGCTTCTCTATAAACATCTCAGTTTTTCTGAAGCCTTCTAATTTCAAGAGTTAATAATCGGAATGATTCGGTAGCAGTTCCTTCTCTATGCTGAGCACATTCACTGTTCTCTTCTCCCACTGACCCTGAACAGTCCTGTAGCCTCCACTGATCATAAACACACGGCCAGCAGCTCTGGAGAAGAAAGCGCTTTGACTAAAGCCACGTAGACAGCAAATGCTGGCGGGGCATCCTAGCTGGGGCCTGCCAGTCTACACCCAGTCTAAACCCAACCCAAGAGCACAGTGGCCTCCTGCTCTATCGGCCCAATCACAGCTAGCACATTGTCCAGGTCTATGTTTGGAAGACACACCCTTACTGCAGCCCCTCTGCCTTCCTTTACCAGCCAAAGGGCTTGGTGCCTCCAAGTGGAGATGGAAAATGTTTGCCCTTCCTATGTTCCTCTTTGTGGTCAGACACTCAGTGGAGTCTCTCTTCAATCTATTTTAGCCTCAGAATTCTTAGGGAACACTTGAGCTAGAACCAAGGCTCAGTTGAAGTCCCAGCTCCAAGTAAGCAGACAAAACCCGGGCCCCAGGAGGGAAACTGAGCCTGAGCGGGCCCAAGCCCAGGGCTCCTCACTGTTGATGCATTTTAATGTGAGAAGATCCCACTTGGAGCCTGGAGTGATGAATAACAATGTTATTGCTATCTTGTATTTAACAAAACACCTTTATGAAAGAGCGCATTACTTGACCTCATGGGTGGGGAATTGTCTCTGAAGCTCATCAGAATTAGTTACGGTCCATGACTATCTCGGTTTTTAATAAATAATAATTTTCTCGATTCCGTGCTAGCCAACTGTGTGCTTGTCAGCAGCTAGGCTGCAGATGCTTTGTGTTTCCTCCATGAACACTTTGGCATCGCAGGGTTAACTCCTGACGGACTGAAGGCAGAGCTCACCACTGGATCCTTAGAGGACTAACCCCTCCCCGATGCCCCAGCACACACACATAGCCTGGCAGGCTACATGTATCTTGCAAATGAATTTAAAGGTCAGTGCCTTGTATATGGAAAGCAGGAAGCTGTGCTCGATGGCTGAGCTGCGGTGGAAATCTCCTCCTCAGTCCTCTGTGCTGAAGGACGCACCGGAAACTTGTACACGCCCCTGAGCTTGTGGCCAGTCAAGTGTTTCTGCGGGTTATCTATCCAAAGAGCACCGCCTTGGTTCCCGGTCACAAAAGGCTTCCCTAAAAAACAAAAGATAAAGATAAAGATAAAGACAGCTCAGCTAAAATATGGACTAGGAGCCAGGAGAGGGCTCAAGTCTGGAAGCACTTGCCTGGCTCCTGTGAGGCCCGAGTTTGATCCCCAGAACCACAATAACTCCTGAGTGCCTCAGGGTGTAGGCCTGGTCTTCCTTGAGCATTGCTAGGCCTGAACACTGCCAGCCAGACTCCATCCACTGCTGGCCCTGAGCATTGCTGCTCAGACCCCATCCACTGCTGACCCTGAAGACTCCCATTTAGACCCCCGTCCACTCCAGACCCTGGACTGCCCAGTTAGACCCCGTTCTCTGCTGACCTTGAGCACTGCCTAGCCAGAGCCATCCACCAGGCTCAGGGTTGCTAGACATGTCTCCCGCCTTGTCCCCAGCACCCATATGGGTGACCCTAATTCCGAGAGAGACCAAGAGAGAACATGAACTTGGGAATAACTCTGATGCCGTCTTGCCGACCGGTTTGCACGTGGTTGCCATATCTGAGATATGTCTGATGCTGCAGTCGGTGCTACCAGGACAGACTGGGGGCTGCATGGGTGCTGGTGGGAGCTTGAGCACATTCCGCCGGAACGAAGTCTGCAAACTGCAGTCAAGGGCCAAACCCAGCCGCTTCTCTTTGCTCACAGCCACAGGCTAGAGCGGCTCTTACATTTTAAAACAGTTGCATTTGGAATGTTTAAATAACTATCTACATAATGTCCTTGATTTTGGCCTCTTGGCCCACAAAACTTTTAATATGTTTCCCTCCCTTTCTTTAAGAGCAAGTCCACAGACCCAGCTCTGGAGTCAGGCCAGGCGGGAGAAATTTCGTCCAAGCCACATGCATTAGTGTCCGCTTTCTGGGCAGCCAGAGAACCAGCAGGAAATGAGTCGGGTGACATTAGCGGTGAGATCTGTTCTTCAGCCTAACATATCCTGAGTATCATATCAGCCTGTAAGCAATAGAGAAGTTAAAAATGAACATACAGCACATTCTAATTCGTCCCAAGTCTCGGAAATCTTGTCAGCGCATCTTATGGATACACATGGCCCCGTGGCCTCTGTATTAGCCCGGCACTGCAGCTTGGGGAGAGTCTCTGCGCCTTCCGATGGGCACAGGAAAGTCACCAGGTGCTTTGCTTTCTTCTCTCTTTTCCAGACCTAATAGTGCCTGGAGTTAAAGCCTAAGGTCGCTCCATCATTAGATTCGGGGACTGTGAATTAATGGTTCTACCCTGCAAATTTTTAGGGGTGGTCAGATTGAGATGAGCTCCTCTTTCTGGCGCTTGTGCTATCATTCCCTGATCCATGGAGCCACAAAGGCCGCTGACAGAGGTGAGGAGCAAGGAGTCTGCTCTGGCACCTGCTCAGCTGCCCTCTGGCTCCTGCTCTCCAGAGACTCTGGTCCTGACTCACACGGCCTCAGCTCACTCACAGAAGGGGGCAAGAGTGGCTGCTGCCATCCATCTCCATGCATGCGAGAAGCAAATCTGTAATCAAACCAAAGGCTGGTTTCACCATTCAGTAGGTCTGTGGCAGTAAAGTGCAGCTATGCCTGGTTGCACCAGAAACTGTCCTGTGAACACCCCCGGTCTTCAGTGCCACCAGCTCCGCCACACTCATCAGAAGTTGCCATAGTTCATTTGCTTTCTTGATAAAATATCTGAAATGTTGTGTTCCTTTGTGGCTCGCCACAGCTTCCAAAGCTAACAAGAGCCTTGCATGTAGAAGAGGCTTGGCTGGTGTTCACTGAATGGATGAAAGTCATTCCACATGGCGGCTCTCCAACTTCACGTGGGGACCATGCTGGGGGGGTGTGGGCAGACTTCCAGGTCACTTCTGCAGGGTTTCCGGGTTCGGGGTGTGCGGTGGATCTCAGAATCCATGGTTCTAACAAGCTTCCAGCTCACGTGGAAGCTGGAGACTCCAGGTGAGAATCAGGCTACTGTCTCCACGGTCTCTTAGTTCCATCTGCGTCTATCCCTCTCTCCCGCTTCCTGCCTCTGGTTGAAAACCTTCCCATGTAGGTTATTCAGCTCAGGGTTTCTTCAAGTTTTCTTTTTATAGATTGGAAATTTTTATAGAAGCGCATTCTCTTTGGTGTAACTCTTCTTTAAATCAATTTGCTGCATGGCACCAATGTAGTGCAAAGGAAGTTTTCTATCAGCACTATAAATAGAAAATCAATATTGTTTACTATAAATAGGTGAGCATTAAACAGGTTATTAAAATTAAAAGAGGTTCATTTGAGAATACTGTCTAAAATTACCTCACATACCGCAGTGTATATGTAACCCACTTTGAGGAATATTGATGACAAAGGAGGACGGACATAAAGAGAATTATTTTTCCCAAAAGAATATAAATAAGTTCCAGAATAATGGAAATGATAGCATCTCGGCATTTCCTGCTGCTGACTTTGAATAGCAGACTTCACACTCCATTCTGAGGTCATGAATGCCAAGTTCCTGCCTTCCATATCGCCTCAGTAAGGGCCAACCAACTCATACTTCTTTGTGACAAGATGAGCTGAATTCAACCCAACCAATAAAATCATGCTCATTTGCATTTTCATAACCCGCCCTTCCATTCTCCAAGTGTGATTTTCATTTTTAGGACAGAGTTATTCAGTCAATGGATATGCAGCCCCTTTAAAGGGATATTTATCATCCTTGACGAATCTTATTGCCAAATCTTAATAGTCTTTCTTACAACAAAGGCTCAGATTTGCTATCAAGATGAAGAGGTGGAGCCTGAATGAGTTTTGCTGGAGCATCTCAGGCTAAAATAGATTAAAGTCTTAGAATGGGGCGCCATTGTAGTGGGAGCCAAGAAAATGTGCTCGAGTACCTCTGCGGTTCCTGTGGGCTGCGAACGCATTGTCTCAAATCATAGGATTGGGAATTAGACCTCTTGATTTCTCCATCACACTCAAGCTGGGTGACTTTGAGCAAGGAACAGAAATTCTCTAACCCATAATGGTGGCATCTAAAGAGCTGGACTGTGATTGGGGAAGACAGGGCAAGCTCGGGGCCCTGGGATGAGCCTGACGTGGCAAAGGCCATACAAAGCGCCCCTTTGGGTTCGAACCCAGAGAAAAAGAAACCACGTGCCTGCCATCTGTCTCAGGGACCCTGCTGGCTACCTGGGTCAGGGTTCGGCAGGAGGACAGTCTGGGCTCAGACAATGGCCACAGTCAGGCCTAGTGGATTCTAGGAAGGGGCAGGCTGGAGTCTGAACAGGCTGGAGGTCCAGTGTCTCCCAGCAACGACGCTCACGAGAGACCCTGGAGTGCCCACATTGGCACCTTTCTGAGCTCCAGCACAACCCCCAGGCTTCCACAAGGAAGCAGGAAGTGGCTGGACTATCTGTGGAGCTTGGGCAGAGCTTGTGTCGTTCAGCTGCTCATAGTGCCTCAAAGTGGGGATGCCCAGAGTCACCTGGGCAAGTGGGGTCCTGGCAAGCGTGTGGTTCTTTCTGTCTGTGAACTTTCCTCAGTACCACCAGGAAGACTCTCAGGCTTGACTCGACCTTGGCCACTGAGCTGCTGCGCTCGGACATGCTGGTTCCTCCATCACTCTGCCAGGCCCTGCCTCTGTGCTCTCGCAGTCTCCAACCAATACTCTTGCCCTGGCCTTGGTGTGGGCAAATCCTTGGTATTATACTCATTTCAAGGCTGTCCCAGCTGCCACCCAATGAATGACCTTCCGCCTGCTCCTTTTTGATTTTGAATGTTGAACTTACATAAAATTTACCCAAATAAGAGTGTGAGAGGCTGCTTGCTGTCCGGCTTCCCAGGCCCTCTCCACCATGACGCCTTCTCTGCAATGGTCCGATGGAAGATGCGCTGACTTAGAGAAAACAGGGGCTGCTGGAGACGCTCATGGTTTTGTTTACACTCAGTGTAATTGTGGATCGCTTCTATTTTCAGCATGTCTCCCTAGATTTTCCCAGTTGCTTTCAGTTTTGTGGCAGATGTGACAGCAAGGAGCACACAGCAGAGAGAGAGCCTCCTCCAACCCTCTGCTTGCCCTTTACCTTGTGCTCTGCCTGCACTGGGGTTCCCTGTCTTCAAAATTCCAATAAGGCTACACAGGGTCTGCCACATTTTCTGCAATGGCCCAATTGCATGAACTGCAGGACTTTTCAACGCCTCTGGCTTTTGTCACAGCTACTGAGCTTCACTGTTGTAGCATAAGCAGACACCAACAATGGGGAGATCAAGGGAGTGGTTGTGTCCCAATAAAACTTTATTCATACACAAAAGCATTGAGTGGAGGCGGTTCACATTGGCTTATGAGCTGCGATTGATCAATGGTTTGGCCTGGTGGTTTTCGGCACCTTTCTGCAGGTGGGAAGATGGAAAGTCACCGGTTTCCAGTGTTAGGGCTAGTGCTTGGGGGCTCGGAAGGATGGAGGGGAGGGATGTTGCGCTGGAGTCATGCTCCTTTCAGGAATCCTCTACGCCTGACCTTCCCTGTGCGACTAGTTTAGTCCCGCCCCTGCAGGTTTAGCTGCGATGAAGATGCTCCACTGTCTCCATGGGACCCGCCTCCCTGCCTAACCCTGTCTAACCTGCTACTGCCTTGCACCCCTTTCCTCCAGTAGGACAGTTTCAGTGAGCCTTCCTCTGGCTGGACCCAAGACCCCTGGAATGGGGGGGCAGGGTAGGGTCATCTCCTGAGTTCTAGACAAATCCTTGACAGACCAGGAAAGCCAGTCTGGTCCGTGACCCCAGCTGGAACCCCCACACCCCCCCCCTGTCATTTACCACTGCCTTCCTTCCAGCCACCCACCCCTCCTAACCAGATGTTGGTCTCGCTGACCACCTAACAGAGTGACCAGATAGGGCCTGTGGCATCTCTGCTGAGTTTGTGCCTCCACACTGCTCCTGGAGCTGACCTCTGTCCACAGGGAGCTTCTGGTGCAGCCTTACTTACAGCCTTTGTGGCAGCCATTCACGAACTGTCTGACTTTTGGAAGGATCTTTTCTTTTTAAATGTTTTTCATGAAGGACATACTTTCTCTTTATAAGAAGAATCAGCCTTATTTTGAGAGCACGATAGAGTGAGCAGAAACTTTGCCTACTGTATAAATCTAGTTTGGATAGAAAATATCCCAAGGACTCATGAAAATTTAGATAATTGAACCTCTGTACTCAAACAGACATGAGACAAATACACATTATATGTGTTTCCCCTTTTAAATGATCTCAGTTTGGGGGGGTTGCTTTCTGGTTCACAACCTGACAAATGTTTGCTTGATGGTGAGAAGGGACTGATTAACCCACACCTAAATTTAAAGCTGTGATGAAAATAGATGGTGTTTGGGATTTATTATATTTACACCTGATGTGGCTTTTCAAATATACTTTTAAGTGAGAATCAGGATGAATGGGCTGCCGGCCTCTAGTGAAGATTACAGAAGAGGGCGGGGCAGCAGCAGGCAGACCATCAGGTCCCAGGGTCTGGCAATAACCCATTTTTAGCACCTGAAAGTGTCTGTGCGTCAGACACTAGCCAACAAGGAAGTCCCAGTGCTCTGAAAATGCCTGATCACGGGAGTCATGGGGGAGGCCAAATCAGCTCCCCACAGCCGACTTAATAGTCAACTAATAGGAAAGCAGTTTCGAGAGAAGACACTTGGCATCTTCTTCACGGAGGGGATAGTTCCGCGTCCTGCAGGAGAATGCTGTCTATTCGGGGAGATTTTTCCCCAGGGAAGTCAGGAGATGAAGACTGGAAGCCCAGGTGTTTGGGGAAGTAATAGAAAAGAATGAAGGGGCTTGGTACAGGAAAAGTCTATATCAAGGTACACATGCCAGGCAAATGTCCCTTTGAAATTTAATTTAAGGAACCAGCCACACAAGTGAGTTAATAAAAGGCAGATGGTACAGGTGGTTGGGAACACGGCAAGGGACAGGGAATGCTGTCATCTGGAGATGACCTGCTCGTCAGCAGAGCGTCCTTGTCACCCGGAGCTCTGTCCTGGGTGACTTCAGTCTCAGATCCGAGCACCGTCTTAGATCCCCACACTTAGCAAAATTCCTTGATATTTAAATGTTAGCAATTAATCCTGATTAAAGGCCACCTGATAGAGAGACTCTCCGTAAGGGGATGTCAGATCCCGAGTCTTCACCCTCTCTGTTAGAATGTGTTTATCTTCGGAAAAAAAAGTCAGTGGCTGGGGTTTGGTCATCTAGGGGGAGACCTAAGTATGGTCAGTGGCTGGTGTTTGGTCAGTGCTGGTGTTTGGTCATCTAGAGGCCACCTAATATGGTTTTGGGTCCATGATCCCTCCGTGTTCAGAACACTGCCTGGTACCATGGGTATTTCAAGGTCAACTTGATTATCCTCCAGTTTCACAAGGCAGGGGCTCCCTAATTATGGCAGAAGGCGGGATTATGTCTGATCATTCACACTCGGACTCTGGATCAAACATCAAAAGCAATGGTTAAATAGCACAGTCACAAATCAAGGTGCCACGCACTTTCTCTTACTTAAAATCAAATTATGGCGGGCCACTTTGCTCTATTAGTAAGGAGTTTCCAGGCTGTTTTAACTCCTCACCACTGCAGGCCCCCACTTTGATGTAAGTGCTGCTTGGTGTCAGATGGCTCTTCATAAAGGCCGAGCAAAAATAACCCAGAATTAGGAAGCGGCCTCCCAGTGCTGTGCGGGATCTGCCCAGCTCACGGGAGGCCGCTGGCTTCTCTAAACTTGGCACCTGAGGGCTTCACACAGGCAGCTTGGAATTGACCATGGCGGGAATATTTACACCAGGGAAGTTGGCAAACATTACAGGTTAAGGTGTTTCTCTCTTAGAAAATTGGTTGTTAAACACTCGGCAGGAAGTCTTCCGCACTCCACCTTCTAGAGACTTCTTTCTTCCTGAAAACCTGAGCCTACTTCGCATTCCACTTGGATATTTACTATCTTGCTTGCTGCTCTAGAAATAGGAAGATACAGGTGTCATGTTCAGATTAATCATTTTCTGCTGGCTCTAGTCTCAAGAATGTTTGCCTTTTAGAAATAAAGTTGAAATAAAGTTGCTCTCAGGGACTGTAGATGTGGGGTTTTGTTTTTTTCTGTCTTGGTTTGGGGTGACATGAAGCTGTGCTTGGGGGCTCCCTCCTTGCCCTCTGTTCAGGGATCCTGGTAGGGATTGGGGGACCAATGTGTCAGGGATCAGATCCATGTCAGCCTCATGTAAAGCCTGCTGTGCTATTTGCCGCCCTCTTGAGACATTCAAGTAGAGGGTAGAAACTAAGAGGGGCCTGTGGAGAGAGTTCTGGAGTCACCATGTTCATAGTCCTTCCTACAGCGCAGTTTCCTTTGGTTTGTTTTGTGTTATGGGGGAGCCACAGCCAGTGGAACTCAGGCATCACTCCTGGTGGTGCTGGGGGACCATTGACAGTCCCAGAGATTGAGCCGAGGTCAGCATGCATACAAGGCAGCCGCCATAAGTCCTATACCATCTCTCTGACCCCTGAACCTCATCTTTCCTTTAAAAACACATATACACAAGCAGAATCAACTAATCTGGTGACTCAAACAGCAGTTCCTTTTTAAGCTCCCACTCCGCCAGGGAGAATGGATTCTCCTAAATTCTCCATTCATTCCTATGCCTTCGTGTGTTGAAAGAAGATATTGAAACGTTGTTAGTCTTTCCAGAATGCTGTGTACTCCCGATGGGCTTGGGGGTTTGGGGAAACTTGTATCACTAATTTTCCTCTAATTTGGTGCCTACGCATAGAAGTAGCTCAACAAATGTTATTTATCTTAGCTGTGTATTGAGCAGTTAGAAGATAAAGAAAAGATATAGGCCAGAGGTGCAGTGAGAAAACACGAGCCTCACGAGCCTCACACGCATG
The DNA here is from genome assembly GCA_021461705.1 of Cryptotis parvus. Taxonomy (NCBI): domain Eukaryota; kingdom Metazoa; phylum Chordata; class Mammalia; order Eulipotyphla; family Soricidae; genus Cryptotis; species Cryptotis parvus. The sequence continues at coordinate 139,107 of JAJIBD010000211.1, forward strand.
GGTGAGACCCTTAGTTCAGTCCCCAGCAACAAAAAGAAAAAGAAGAAGAAAGAAAAGATGCATATTCCAGACTGTCGCCTAGGGCGATATAAGGTGTTCTGCTTAACAATAAATTCCTTGACTTCAGCACCGATTTTTTTTCTGGGTTTATTTCTTTTCTCTTGGAACTTTTCAAAGCGAGAAGATTTAGCTGGGAAAAAAAACAATTTAACAAGACAGACATTTAGTTCAATAGAAGAATTTTCCTGGTGTGAAAAAATAAATTACAAAAAGGACTTTGCCTCTGAAAGATAATTAATAAAAACCTTCGGTGCGATGACAAATCTGACATCTTGTCTAGTGCCTGGCAGAGAAGAAAGTGTCGAGAGTTGCTCAGTTAGGATAAAATGCTCCACTTCACAGCAAGGCCAGGCAAGATCTGATAATTATTTCCAAACAAGAAAAGGTCATGGTGTAGTTACTGCCTCGTTACACCAGGTCTGGATCAGTAACTATTGACCAGTACCGGAGTCTTCAGACTCCACAGGCAAATCTTGCCAGCAATTTTATGGATTATGGGATGATTTCTTGGCCATTCAGTCTAAAGGTAATCCTAGAACTTTCCCCTTCCCTTGTGCTAGCTACTTTGGAGTTTCTGTCAACTGGATAATGGTCCCCTAACCGCATGTGTGTCCTAATTCCTACAACCTATGACCATCACTGGATTCCCCAGGGGGGTGTGAAGTGATAGCATTCTTTATCAGAGAGATGTGGGGGCTTCAGGACAGAGAGAGGAGGCCATAGCTAAGGACTGGAGCGGCCCAGACATAGAGCAGCTGGGTGGGTGCTTCTCTGGCATGCAGCTGACCCAGTTTCGACCCCCCAGCACTGCCTAGAGTCCCCTGAGCATTGCCAGGAGTGATCCCTGAGCAAAGCCAGGAGAAATCCCTGAGTACTGCTGTGGGTGGCACCAACAACCCCTGCCCCCAAATCAATCATCACTTGTCTTCCTTTTGTTCATTGATTTGCTCGAGTGGGCACCAGTAACATCTCCATATGTCCTGTAGAGTGCTAGTGTAGCCCAAGGGCATCTGCTCACTCCAGGAATGCAAAGAGCCTCAAACCATTCGTTCAGGTCATGAGAATGAGGTCTATAATTGTTACTGGGTTTGGCATATCAAATACAACACGGGTAGTTTGCCAGGCTCTGCCATGTGGGTGGTAAACTCTCAGTATTAAATTCTCATCTCGTGCATTTACTGATGAACCAACAGGGAGAGATCAACTTTTCTCTTGGGTGGAGCTCTGACGAGCTATGGAGTCCAGGCAACCCTCATGGTGTTGGGGCTCCTCTGACTTCTTGCAAGGCTCTATTGGGATGGCAGGCCAGGGATAGAACTTCGCCTTCCTTCCCAGGTGCCTCATGATCAGCTGAGCATAGGGAGAGCCAGTAGCAGCTCTGCCCTGTAAAGAAACAACCTAGCCAATGTATAAATATGAAAGATCCTGATAAGGACCTGGTTTTAACTTCCAATATTATCTAAGACTGTTGCATGGCCACGCACCAGTGCAGTTGTGGGTCTGGAGTGTCTCTCTTCTGGGGTTGCTGGCTCTGGTGGCTGGGAGCTTGCAGGCAGGCACGCCCGCTGACATGGAGGTGGAGGAATGGGAGAAGGAGCCCAAATCCCCTCTCCAGGTCTTGCCAGCATACCCCACCCCTCACCCCCCACATGTGTGAGGGAACCCTTGGAGCTATGATGGACTCAGCCCGGGGCTGGCCGAGCCATTTACCACCCTCTGGAACTCCATGGGCTGTTCCACGTGGGGCCAAGCAGCGCAGCTGTGGGTTTGGAGTGTCTCTCCCCTGGAGTTTCTGGCCAGCCCCCAAATAAAAATTTAAAACATAGGTAGTTGGAGTCAGTGTGATAATACAGCAGGGAGAGTGTTTGCCTTGTATGCAGCTGACCCAGGTTCGATCCCCAGCATCCCATATGGTCTCCCAAGCACTACTAGGAGTAATTCCTGAGTGCAGAGCCAGGAGTAACCCCTGAGCATCATCGGGTTTGACCCAAAAAAGAATATATATATTATATATACTATTATATATATTATATAGTATATATAGTATATCATATACTATATATATATAGTTTATGAAAGCTGTAAAATGAAGTAGAAGGAAAAATCAGGGCATGGAGCCTGCTGAAGGGACCCTGCCTGTGAACTTTTATTTATTTTTATTTAGACACCATGAATGTACAATGTCATTTATGGTTGGGTTGCAGGCATACAATGTTTCAAGACTGAGACCTTCACCCAGTGTCTACTGCCCTCCACCAATGCCCATCCGCCCTTGCTTCCCACCTGCCTGTCTGCTTCTACAAGAGGTTCTTCATATCTGTCTACCTGTCTGTCTGTCTGTTTCTATTTACCCACATATATACATATCTATTTGTATTTGTATATGTAAATATGTATATATAGAAATATGTATATATAGAAATATGTATATATATAGAAATATGTATATATAGAAATATGTATATATATATATTTATTTGACTCTGTAGTTTGCAGGGTTGTTGATTGGGTTTCATACATGACAACCAATCTTTGACACCTCCTCATCCTCCCAGGTGGTCCCTTCCGTCCACCACAGCCATGCCCCTCCTTGTTCTAGTTCCAGCCTCAAGTGGCAGGTCTCCTGCACGTTACCAGCTCCACGTCCTTTGCTTCCATTGCCTTGGGGTAGTATTTATTCCACTGTGAACCCCTTTTAAACTCCTATTTTTCAGAAATGTAAAATCAATAAACTCTGATACAAGGATTTCTTTGCCTGACTTAAGGAACGAAGGTGTGAGCTGGCACTTGGCTCACTAATTCAGTCTCCAACAATTCCTAAGTACATGTAAGTGCCACCAACTTTGGGGCAGGCATGACAACTAGTTCCTCCTAAGTGAATGAACAAATTCTTCCTGAATGCAATAACAATTTCTTACAATACTGTGCTTTTATTTTTTTAAATGGACTGATGGAGTCTAGTTAATTAATACTAGAAACTTAGTAAATAATTCCATTTATACAAAAAAACTTGTGATTTTGCTGTCTAGGTTATTTTGGCTCTCCTTTTACCACCTTAAGGAAGGCACATCTAATTAATTCAGTCCTATTTTGAAATGACACAACACTTTCGAATCATCCTCAGAACTACCCAGCACTTCTTATTCAGCCAAGTTTGTACCTGTTTCTTCAACTGGCAAATCTTGGTGTTGCATTTACAAGCTCCTGTAGGGAACATTCTTTCTTACACCACTTAAAAATGTCCATCATCTTTCCTGTGTGTCCACATCGGTGTCACTGTCCCTGTTCTATCCTCATACTTCTGAATTTAATAGCACACCATAAGATTGCTCTTTGTTATTAAAATATCATTAAAATGGATAGCAGGTATGAGCCAGTTATGAGCTAGTTCCAGTGCCAAATCCTTTTATTTTGTTGACTCCTTAAGCCTTCCAACCTATGATGATATGTGTTCTGGCTATAGAGACTAGGTGAGGAAGCTAAGACGGGAAAGTTGCTGTGTGCCAGAGTCACCCAGAAACACTGGCAAAATAGGGATTTAAAGGCAGGCAGCCTTGCTCCACAATCTGCTTTCTAACTAATTCCCAATACATAGATCACTTCTCGGACTTTAGGCTAAGATCAAGTGTAGTATCTGTTCTTATCAGTTTAATATTGGATACGTCCTCTACCCAATACATAGAATCTTCTACGATTCTCCTGTATGCCTGCATTCCCCTTTAGTCGTTTCTCCACCTGTAACTCCTTGCCTATGGCCTGGAAGGGCATTTTTTAAAGTATTTTATTATACCACCATGAGATATACAAATAAAAAGATATACAATTAAAAAGTTCATATTTGGACTGAGTATCCTGAAACGCACTCACAAATATACAACCACTTAATCTTCGATAAAGGAGCAAAAAATATTAAGTGGAGCAAAGAAAGCCTCTTCAACAAATGGTGCTGGGAAAACTGGGCAGCTACGTGTAAAAAAATGAACTTAGACCTCCTTCTAACGCCATGCACAAAAGTCAGATCAAAATGGATTCTAGATCTCAACATCAGACATGAATCTATAAGGTACATCGAAGAAAACATAGGAGAAACGCTCTACGACATCAAACGAAAAGTATCTTTAAAGACGACACACCACTCACCAAGCAAATGGAAGCAATGATAAACAAATGGGATTATATAAAATTGAAAAGCTTCTACACCTCAAAAGAAACGGTGACCAAGATACAAAGACAATCCACAGAGTGGGAAAGGATATTCACCCAATACCCATCTGACAAGGGGCTAATATCCAGGATATATCAGGCACTGGTAGCACTCCACAAGAAGAAAACAGCCAACCCCATCAAAAAAATGGGGAGAAGAAATGAACAGAAGCTTCCAAAAAGAAGAAATTCGAATGGCCAAGAGGCATATGAAAAAGTGCTCTTAATCTTTAATCATCAGGGAGATGCAAATCAAAACAACAATGAGATACCATCTCACCCCACAGAGACTGGCACACATCCAAAACAGCAAGAACAACCAGTGCTGGCGTGGATGTGGGGAAAAAAAGGGACTCTCATCCACTGCTGATGGGAGTGCCGACTGGTCCAGCCCTTTTGGAAAACAATATGGGCATTCCTCCGAAAGCTAGATATTGAGCTCCCATTTGATCCAGCAATAGCACTCCTGGGAATATACCCTAGAGACCGAAAAACACATAGCAGAAACACTATCTGTACTTCTTTATTCATCTCTGCGCTATTCACTATAGCTAGAATCTGGAAACAACCTAAATGCCCGAGAACAGAGGACTGGCTAAAGAAACTGTGGTTCATCTACACTATGGAATACTATGCGGCTGTCAGAAAAGATGAAATTATGAAATTTACCTGCAAATGGATGGACATGGAGACTATCATGCTGAGTGAAATTAGTCAGAAGGAAATGGACAGATATAGAATGACTGCATTCATTAATAGGATATAAATAGATACCAGTGTTTTACTAAATATGGGAAATGGTAATGGCAGATTAAAACTCACCACTGAATATACACAAAGAGACTTAAGTAATAAACTCTAAATATCTGCAGGGCTAGCCACAATGTGAAAAGAAGAGGGAGAGAGATGCAGAGACAGAGAGAGATAGAGAAAGAGAGGAAACTGGGGTACCTGCTATTAAGGCGGCCTGGGGGGGGGGGGGAGGGGAGGGGTACATTGGTGGTGGAAATGGGGCACTGGTGGAGGGGATGGGTGCTGGAATACTGTATTACCAAGAACCAATTATGAACACCTTTGTAATTGTATGTTTCACGGTGGTATAATAAAAAATAAAAATTAAAAAAAAAAGAAAAAAAAAGTTCATATTGGGTTTTGGTCATACAGTGTTCCAGCACCCGTCCCTCCACCAGTGCCCATCTCCCACCACCAACGCCCCCGGTTCCCTCCCCCTTCCCAGCCCACCTCCATGGCAGGTTCTTTATTTCTTTCCCTTTCTCTCTCTTTCTCTTTTCCTTCCCTTCCAGACTATGGATTACAGAACATACATTAAAAGGTTGTCATGTGTATCCTTTTGCCTCTATTTAATGCTCAGTTCTAGGTTGGCATTAGTACCCCCGACAATTATTAGCACCCTGTTCCATTTTCTGTCTTACCTAACCTCTGACTCCCACACGTTTGTGATAATTTCCACCTTTGACAAGACCTCCTGATATATGTTTCACTTGACCTTGGATATTGGTATCATAATATGTACATATATATTTATGCCATGCAAATAAATGCAGTCATTCTGTATCTGCTCTCTCTCCTTCTGGCTAATTTCACTCAACATAATCTTCTCCATGTCCATCCATTTATAGGCAAATTTTATAACTTCATTTTTTCCTAACAGCTGCATAGTATTCCATTGTGTAGATGTACCAAAGCTTCTTTATCCAGTCATCAATTTTCGGGCACTCTGGTTGCTTCCAGATTCTGGCTATTGTGAATAATGTTGCTATGAACATAAAAGTAGGGAAGGGAATTTTAAGGCTTGACTCAGCCTCTCTGACACAGCAGCAGCCCAAACACCCGTCACTGCCAAGTGGCAATCACTGAGCCAGACAGAGGGAAAGTGTCTTGGCTCTATCTGCTCAGGGGTGGGACTCGGAGCTACTTCTGCGATTTCCTCACGCCTTCTCCAAGGATCTCAGAGGCCAAAGCCATTTTCTGATCTTTCCCATCTTGTTCCCTTCAGCAATTTCCCTCACCCACTTCCACCCTTCCTCTTCTTCATTTCCATGAATTTGCTCACGTTCTGTTGTGTCTTGAAAAGGCCAAGGAAAGGCACCCGTATTGTTGCATGATTCTAGGAAGTCAAGACTATGTTCAGCGGTAGGTTCCAATGGACTCTCTGGCTGCTGTAGTGGGCTATGGCCTCAGTAAAGTCCCGTAAGTCAGAAACCTGCAGTGGTCTGCCCAAATGGCTGCAAGCTTCCAGCTGCAGTGGGATCTTCGACCTGGATGTTCTTCCGCAAAGCCCTTGATTTGTTGGTCCTTTCTGTTAAAATTTTATCATTTTCAGTTCGCTGGTTATGGTTTGGGCACTACACCTGGCAGTGCTCTGAGCTTACCCTTGACTCTGAGCCCTGAATCCCTCTAGCAGGGCTCAGGGGCGCATGTGATGCCACATTATTGCATTTGGGCAGCTGTGTGTGCGCCAAGCGCTTTCCCCGCCATGCCGTTATTCCTGCCCATGCTTCTCCAACCTCTTGGGGCCCCACCGCTTTCCTCATCTACAGCCGCCCCTTCAAAGCTGGGGAGGCAGGTGGTGTCTTTCTCATGCCACGTTCCTGTGGCCTGCTCTCACGACTGTCTTCTTCCTGGGCTTTCAATTATTAGCCCATTATCAAAGACCCTTTTGATTACATTATGTTCATGCAGGTAATCTAAGGTAATTGCTCTATTTTGAGGTCAGCTCTGACCCCCCAAGACCAAGAACTTTTTAAAGAAGCCACACTCAGGTGTGAAGGTATTGTGAGCCCACACAGATGGTGGCATGTCTGTGTTTAGCTTCAGGCAGGAGGGTGCTGTGAGCCCAACTCAGGCGGGAGGGTGCTGTGAGCTCAGTCAGGCGGGAGGGTGCTGTGAACTCAGTCAGGCGGGAAGGTGCTGTGAGCCCGACTCAGGCGGGAGGGTGCTGTAAGCTGAGTCAGGTGTGACTATGCCTATTTTATTTTTTCATTGAATCACAGTGAGACACACAGTTATGAAGTAGTTCATGATTGGGTCTCCGTCAGACAATGTTCCAACACCTGGCCCCTTCACCAGGACATCTCCCACCTCCAGTGTCCCCAGTTTCCCTTCCCCCTCCACCTGTGTTCATGGAAAAACATGTCCTCCATCCCTCGGTCCCTCCGTCCCTCTCTTCCTCCTTCCATCCCTCCCTCCTTCCCTCCCTCTCTCTCTCTCTCTCTCTCTCTCTCTCTCTCTCTCTCTTCTCTCTCTCTGTTTCCTTTTGGGCGTTATGGCTTGCAATACAGATAGTGAAAGGTTACCATGTCTATCCCTTTACCTACTTCCATCTCTCGGTCCCTGTCCAACGGGATCATTTCTAGCCCTTTTTGTTATTCTGGTCCCGCTTTATCCTAATTGCCCTTTGGGGACACGTGTGTCTGTCTCTGTGTGTCCAGATGTGGTGGGAGAGAGTGCCTGTGCTGTGTGTGTGCTGTGGAGCTGCAGGTGGCAGTGACAGTGCCTCTGTGAGCCCGTGTGTGTGTGTGTGTGTGTGAGAGAGAGAGAGAGAGAGAGTTTGAGGGTGCAGTTGTATATCTTCGAGGTTCTTATTTTGTCTGTCCTTACCTTTGTGAGCACGCTCGAACTAGAAACCCTTCACTCTGGGCTTTGGGTTCCTGGCAGGCTAATGAACCAATTGGTGGATGCTGGTGGATATTTTTGCAAGTCATAGATAGCTGCCTTTTCTCCTCCTCCTCAGCCTAAGACCCTCTAAACTGATTTTGATAGACCACCTTTGACAAGACCACACCACTGGTGTTTGGGGTCGGGAGTGAGGCAGCTGTCTACAGGAAGTTGCCTGGTTTTCCACAGTCACTGGCTGATTCTAGGGTCTTCAGTTAAAGTCCAGTAAAAGGGGAACAGGGGTGGGAGATGTCACCAGTTCATTGGGAAAACTCTAGGTTGGAGCTGGCTTAAGAGAAGACGCCACTGGAGTTTGGGGGCAGCCTGTTGCAGTCATGATACAAGGTGACGTGCCCTCATTGTTCTGCGGACCTTGAGGGCATGACATGAGGCAGCAGCACCCTCCTTCTCTGTGACTCCTTGCGATGGTTGCCAGGCTTGCTGCCCATGCCCACATTCTCCCCTGGCCCCGGGGTGGGTGACAGGGAGCCATAGACCCGTGTCCTTGGCGTGTCTGTGTTTAGCTGCCAACCCACTGTAGGCTGCGGTCACAAACCCCCACCAAGCCCAAGGTCAGTCAGGGCCTCTTCATTCCGGGCTCTCCTGCTCGCCTGCTGTCCAAACACGCTGATTCCTGCTCTTCCTGTTGGATGATTTTGCAGTCTTGGAAGCACTTTACTATCCTTTTAAGAAGCAGAATATGTCAGGATGTTTTGGGAGCCAGAGTTAGAAGTGAAGCTCCTTCCGCTTTCCTTCTCTGGGCATGCAACGAGGTTAGGTGCCAAGGCTGTGGGTCCCAGTATTGGATCTCTTCAGAAGCATGGGGTAGCTCAGAGACTCTGTCCCCAATGTGTCTAGCCTCAGCTGAATACACAGGCTCCTTCAGAGGCAGCCTAGGGTCCCTGAGTCAGGGGACTTAGGACATGAATAGACAGGACAGCTCCGAGGAGTGCTCGCTCCTTGACAGCCTCCAGACACAGGCAGCGGGTTGCTCTGGCTACACTAACCATAGCTGCTGGTCAGATGCTGTGCATGGGCAACCGGTGACCCAGGCTAGACCAATTCCCTTTGCTGGGAATGAACTTGAAAGCTGGCTCTGTGATGGAATCAGCACCTGGCCAAGTAAACATCCTCTCTTTCCTTGTAGTGACCAAGCTCTAAGCAGCAGCAAGGAAACGGAAACTCAAAAGAGAAGCCGTGTAAAGGCAGGATTGCTCTGTGCTTACTGTTAGGTCAGTGGCCTTGACACAGAGGACACGGCTCTGAGCTGCCACTCTGAAGGAAGCTTGATAGCCGCTAAAGTAGCTCAGGTTAGCCCTTGTGAGGCCGCAGCACGCTGAGTGGCCACAGGCCCCCAGAGGCACATTCCCCTCTACTCTATCAACACAGCTCCCTGCTATTTCCCTCGGAATTTTTCTGAACAGTTTATCCACAGAACAGCTTTATGAAAATGACAAAAGTGATCGTCTAATGATATCTATCAGTGTCTACCCTGCAGAATGCTGGGAAAGCAGCCTCTCTCTTTAAGAGTAATGCATGGGAATGCGTCTAGTAGTAGAGCCAATAATGTTAGCGAACACTTCTGAGCACTTACACTGCGTCAGGTATTGCAGGAGACTCTTACAGTTGTTAGCGTTCTGTATCCTCACAAGAACTTGTGAGATGCCTTTACTGTTCCCTTTCTCCACCCCGGACATCGAGACAGGGAAGCATCTTTCTCCAGGGGATAACCCGTAGGCGGGATTCATTCAGAACCCGCGTGCTCCACCCTGTGCTTTTAGCCCATCAGCAAAGGATTCTGCAGGCCTGAGCAGTCTATTGTAATCTTCAGATAATAGACGTCCTTTGGTGATCATAAAATTTGATCATTGCTGAGCTTTTATCGGTGTATTGGTTTCCTGTTTATGAGGTACAAGTTAATACATAAAAGAACAAAAGACCCATGGAGGAAGACCATTACTGTGGTGGCGTTAAAAATAAATTTGGAAGAGCTCTCTTGGTATCTAGTCTGAATGGCTGAAGGGGACTTGGGGAACAGTGTGTCCATGTAGTATCTTTATAAGAGTGACATCTGATGAAATAGGACAAGGTCCCTGTCTTGTTTTTGACTAATGTCCAAAGAGCCACTGGGGCCCCTCCTTCCCATGACACTCCCAAATTTGGTACAGCTGACAGAGAAAGGAGGTATAACAAGTTCGTTCACAGATACAATCTGAATTCTGCTGACAAGTCAACAACAATGGTAATAGCCATTGTCCACTCCCAGTAAAACATTCAGCTTTGGGGACCCCTAAGGGAGTCTGGGTTCTTGTTATGCAATCCTTAGCATTTCAGACATGAAACTTTTCACTCCATGAAACCCAAAGAGGTGCAAAGGAATTCATATAAAGGCAGAATGTGTTTGCTAAAAAGACAAGTCCCCAACTAATTCTAACCCATGCTCTGATCTAGGGGATTGGTTTCCCTGACCCTCGTCGATGAACTTGGCCACCCTGTCCTCAATATTTCACACATAGAGACCTTGAGTGACCCAGTTAAAATTTAAATCGATAGAATTATGATTTATTTGTTGATGTCTTTTTTCTGTCCTGTCCAGAGTAACTTCACATTATTGGCTCCTTGCCCTCTTCAGCACTGTCCGTTTGGGTTGATACTGAATGTGCAGCCACTTGCAAGGGACTTCTCTGTTCCCATATTTTACCAGATGAGGAAACCAAAAAATAGAGCAGTCGTGGAACATGCCAAAGTGCTGTTGCTAGGAGGCAGCAGAGCGGATTAGCGCTGAGCAACACTTACAGAGTTTGTTCTGTTATTATCCCACTACTGTGTTTCTCTGTAAGCTTCAGGTCAACACTGGGTAGGGTCCAAATGGAACCCCCTGGGCTGAGCAAGTCTTTGTGAATAAGGGAAAGAATAAACACAGGGAATGAACAAATGACAGCCCACATTTGCTACGCCATGTCTTGTCTAGAAGAGTGTGCTTGTTTTGTGTATTGTAATTTGTTAAACCTGAATTCTTATTATTGGATGAAGTGGTCCAAGACTTTTCAAAATCAAGCCTGAGTTTCTGGAAGACCTCTCGGTCCTTCTGCCAGTTCCTAGGGTAAGCACAAAAGGGCTTATTTTTCCTCTAGGACCCAGAGACTCCTGGGTAGTCCCCTGCCAAATAATCAGGACAGAAACAACCTTCTGAAAGATGGAAGAGAAAATTAACTCACACTTTGTCTTAATTCACCTTGGATTCTGACTCAGAATCCTTGGATAAACGTCACCTCCCTTGGTACCTCCAGGATAACTGATTTACTGTTCGGTGCCGGGAGGGCACAGGAGCTGGAAAAGGCTAATACATAATTGTAGACAGAGGCTGCCTGGAGGTAACCTTTGACCCTTTGCTGTTTATTGGAATTAGCATTAGCTCCTTATAGCTTTTTTCTGCTTGCAAAATTGCCAGCAAATATCCTGAGTTCTGAATCTGAGTTCTATTTGCACCTCTTGGGATATCGGTGACCTGAGTGCCCCCCATAGCCATACAACTAGGACCTGCTCTCAAGATGGGCAGATCTTCTCAGCAGAGCTGCTTAGTCCTGGGGCTATTGCATTCTCCTGTCTTTGAGTCACAGGATGGTGCAGGTCAGGCTGATGCCTCCCCACTTCAATTTCTCTGATGTTTCGCAAGCCAGTCACACCATGAACCTTGGGAGATTGATTCCTGCTCTCGTTCCTTGGGGTTCAGTGCATTTCAGAAGGCTGGTATTTAGAGAGAAGCCGGCGCTCCACAGATCCCGACCTGTTGTACTCTCCTCTGAGTGAGGGCGATAATGAGTTTTCTTCAACAGCCTGTGTGCAGTGGTTAAGAGTGTGCATTCGGATACCAAAATTTAGCTTCCCCCAAAGTGGGCCCTGAGTCAAGGATTTGAGTGTAAGCAGTTTTATTTGGAGGGTGGCGTCATTAAAACACCAATATGGCATGAGGAAATGAACCAGGGAAGGGAAGATCATTAATGGAACGTGCATCATAAAACCAGATAATGCTGTTACCTACTGAAGCCAAAATCCAAGTGGAAACCGGGAGGCAGGACACTTGGCTGGGAATCACCTCGGGAGAGGGAGGGAGCTTGGGTGTCACCCAGTCCTCGCTGGTGTGGTCAGCTGGTCCTGGTCAGCAAGTTTCTCACACTCTCCTGGTGCTGTGTGCAGAGAAGCGTCCAGCCAGGTTTCAGAGAGCTCAGGCAAAACTACACCAGGGCCGAGGGATGTGGCTGGGTGTTAGAGGACTTGCCTTGCAAGAGTGAGGCCTGGGGCTCAATTCCAGCACCACCAAAGAATGAAAGGTTTGCAACTCACTCGATGGCTAGTAAATGGTTTCATTAGTGACAACAAACTATACATGGAGTGGGCAAAGCTCCACTGTTCTCCCTGCCCTCCCCTGGGAAAGCGTGCTAGCCATTCTAGATTGGAAGGGCTCTGCCTGCCAAATGGGTCCCATGGTACATTTACATGTTGACCCATGTGTATGTACCACTGGTGGCTCACATTTGAGTGAGGTTTAATTAACACAGATTGCAGCAGTGTGTAAATACATCAGAGGCTATTATGGAGAGCTGTTGAGATTATGCATGTGAGTGAGCAGTTCCGGCTGAACAATTTGAGCACTCATTCCTGGGGTCCACGGTTTCCTTCCTGGTTGAACCACAGGTAGTTCGGTGCTCCATGTACACACACACACACACACACACGTATAAAGAAATATATATATATATATATATATATATTATATATATCCATATTATCTCTGTATCTCTGCATGTGTGAGTGTTTGTATATATATATATATAGCTTCCCCCAAAGTGGGTCTTGAGTCAAGGATTTGACTGAAAGTAGTTTGATTTGGAGGGTGGGGTCATTAAAACACCAATATGGCATGAGGAAATGAACTGGGGAAGGGAAGGTCATTAATGGAACGCATCATAAAGCCAGATACTGCTGTTACCTACTGAAGCCAAAATCCAAGTGGAAACCAGGAGGCAGGACTCTTGGCTGGGAATCACCTCGGGAGAGGGAGGAGCTTGGGCGTCACCCAGTCCTCGCTGGTGTGGTCAGCTGGTCCTGGTCAGCAACTTTCTCACATTCTCCTGGTGCTGTGTGCAGCGAGCGTCCAAATATATATATATTTGCCTGAGCTCTCTGAAACCTGAGCTCTCTGACATATATATATATATATATATATATATATATATATATATATATATATATATATATCACTTGTCTTCCCGTTGTTCATGGATTTGCTTGAGTGGGTATCAGTAACATCTCCATATGTCCATAAGCAAGTGTAGCCCAAGGGCTTCTGCTTGCTCCAGACAGGAAGAGCCTCAAACCATTCTTCAGGTCAAGGAATTGTGGTCCATAATTATTACTGGTTTTTGGCATATCAAATACAACACGGGGGAGCTTGCCAGGCTCTTCCATGTAGGTGGTACACTCAGTAAAGGCTGATATATATATATATATATATATATATCACATATATATCACATATTCCTTTAAGAAACAGTGATGTAGCATATATGGAGTGATATATATATAGATAGATATAGATATAGATATAGATATAGATATAGATATAGATATATGCAAGGCATATGCAAGGCAAATACCTTACTCCCTTTATTACTCTTCTGGCCCTGGGAAATTAATCTTGATTTTATATATATGTAAAAACTGTGATTCAATCCGTAAAACCCTAGCATTTCAATACGTAAACAGTATTAGCTGGTAATCATTTTTATCCATTTTTGTTTTAGAATTGGGCTTCAAAAAGTCCATGTGTATTTTATCCCAATTGACCATTTCACTCATTTTACTCACTTCTACAGCTGCCCTTCAAGTGTTCAGCAGTCCAGTGTGGCTTCCGGTCACCCTGCTGGACTAAGACCATCCAGTGGGCCCGAGGTTCCTCTCAGAATCTCCACAGGGCAGGAACCCGTTTTCTTTACTCTTGTCTCCGAGCTGACAGGGTTCCTTTGCATCAGTGAAAGCGAAGTTGGTTGGAGCTCAGGCATCACATGAAACTGACAGTTTCCGTAATGAAATTCTCACACATGGAAAGCATGGTGCGATTCTTAGCAGGTGTAAAAATCTGACGGGTTATTTCTCTAGCCGCAACTTAATGGGAAGCGTGGCAGCTGTTCTGTCGGTGCATTCTCCAAACCTCATTGCCAAAGCGAGTCGGCAGCTGCAGGAAAAGCATCAGCTTACCTCTTCACTCGGGAAATAAAATTAAAATGTCGGTTCACTTCTAAAAGCCACAGATTTGGTAAAAGAGTGGGGCAAACACACACGCTGCTGTTAAAATATTGATGACTTCGGTTTTCTCAGGTGCTGCTGCTAACATCTGCAGGCGGTTTGGAGTGTGCGCGGGCTTCCAGCAGAAGCTCTTCCACATCGATCAACCGGCCGAGTTCATTGAGGATCAGTGGATTCTAAACCGTAAGCCATGTCTCTGGTGATGCTTTGGGCGCGTTCTTTTGAATTCACCAGTGTCTAAGAATGCGCCGGGGCCAATGTCAAACTCCCTAAACGAAGGTTTCCTGGTCCTTCTCATGTTCTGCTCGGCCCAGGGTGGAAGGTCTTGAATCGGGGTCATGCCAGCTTTGAGACAGTCAATTGCACGTATCTTTTTACGGGAATTTCCTATACTTCTCCGGTAAAGAGAATCGCGGTCTTCAACCCGAGAATTGCTCTGGGTGCGGGGAGGTCACTGTTGGGCACTGTGTCACATTTCTGGAGGTGAACAACGGTCTTGCTGAGCATGCTCATCCGCTCCATTTCCTGTGGGTTCAGGAGGAGGTCAAACATAGGTAAGGACACAGAGTTGGCCTGTGGAGGTTTTTAGGCAGAGGATAAAACCCATGAGGCTAGTCTGGTGGTCTTCACAAAGATCTAAACAGACCCGACTGCGTATTCTGTGGGTCAGACAAATCTCCCCAGACTGACTGATTTCTTCAGCTATGCTGCCCTCAGATCTAAGGTTATAATTGCTTCCCATATGTTCTGCCCGTACTCTATGACTCTATCCTTAGGAAGCTGTGGAGCACATTGCTAAACGGACCAGCAACATAGTGTTAGCAAAATCATGTTTAAAATAGATGAATTGCACCTCACTTATTAATTGTAGGCCCTTGAGCACTGTTCTTTAAGGTTTGAGACTAAAGTACCTGAAAACAGTAGCTTGATATGGTTGGCGGCTCCGGAGTCCGTTAGGGAAGATAATTGCACGTTTGCCCTGATGGTCTCAGGTTTGCTTCTGAGCTCACCACTTTCCTTCATCTCCGTCCTATGTGTCTGGCATGTTTAAAGAAAGGGAAAAGAAATGCTAGCCTGCTTGATTGGATTGTTCTTTGAGGCAGGGACATATTTCAAGAGCTGAAAGGAACACAATAATGAAGAAGCAATGTTGAGTATCCAGGGACTTATCCAAGGTGAGGCCTGTGTACATCTTGACACAATTACGCCAATGAAATCATTGCAATAATTAGAATCTGTAATACAAGGTGCAGGCCTGGCACGAAACCTGAATTCCAATATGTGATTTCATGTTTCTTTGCTCCCTGAGCGGCACCTGGGTCAGCCCATCAGGAGCCTCATTCGTCTTTGGATTCTTCTGCTTCAGAATTGACAGGTGTCAGTGTGGTGCACAGAGTTTTGCTGGGTTCTTTTCCCTCTATTCCTCTTTTTACTCTTCTTCTTTCCCCTCCCTTGTTCTCTCTTTTCTTTCAAGTGATCTCCCCAAATGGCATCTATATTAACATGCGTAGAAATGTGAAGCCTGAGTGTGGAAATTAATAGAGTTGGTATGCAAAACAGGCCTGTAAATGTGATTGCTTCTGTAATCTTCATGACACCAAACAGCTTTTAATTCACTGCTGAGAAGCTGGAAACAATCATACTTTGGGGGATCTTTTTAATTTAAACTAGAACCATACTGTACATTCCAATATCATAGCGTTGTGTGTGTCTCTGTTTTTTTCAAATCCCCTAAAGTAATTAAGTGGGTTATGGTTGTTGGTTCTGTGTAAGCTAGTAAATGCTAAATGAAACTAGGTTGATTATCAATGATAGCACATTAAGGAAAAGTCAATGATATGGGAATTGAGGACATTTAAATTTTCAGATGTGAGTTTGTCTGTGAATTGTTGGGTCAGCAATATCTGACTTGTCCCCTCTGTGAAGCGAGAGTGTTCGTGTGTTTTACTGGGATCAAAAAGCACCAAGAGCATCTCCGCTTATGCACTTTGGAGTTGATCCCAAGGCAACGGGCACAGGTTATTATGAATAGAAACCCTGAAAACAAGGTTAACTGTGACTAAATGAAAAGGGAAGATTTGAGACTCTCCATTAAATATACTTAGGAAAAATCTGTATTTGCAGAAATATTGCTGTTAGAAATGTATTGCTCTATTCTACTTGTAAGAAGAGATTTTTTTTAAATGAAACAAAAATGGGATAGAATTTTACCCCAAAGCAACTAGTATTTTAGAAAGCATTTCTTTTCATCCCCCTAATCGTACCCCTTTCTTTTATTCTTACTCTCCCCTCTCATAGTTTCAGTTTCTTTCATGAATTTCTGCAGGGCTCAGTGCTTACACATAAGACCACCCCTCCCTCCTAACCATGATAAATGTGACTAGCCCCACACCCGTGAGTGGTGGAGCTTTCAGAATGAAGACCATATTGACCCAGGCCAACGCCTAGAGGAAAAAGGAAAATAATCAGCGCAAAAAAATGGAAATACTTAGTTATTTGAGGTCAAATAAATAACAAGATGCAGAAAACGAGCAGAGAGACTTTACTGCTGTCGAAACTAATGCCCATGTCTCCGGCCCGTAGGCGAGGTTAAACGCCTGCACATGGCCCCTTGGGTCGCCCTGCTTGAGTTTGCCTTCCACCCCTTCATCTTTGCAGTGTTTAAGAGCTTTGGTTTCAAATCACTGAATTTTTGTCTTGCACAAGGCATAAATACAGCACAATCAATCAGTTGATGTCTGTATTCTTTTTCTATTCTATAAAGTGGTTTGAAAGTGTTGTCTCTCTGCCCGATAGATATAGTTTATCTGCTCAGACTGTAGACTTATATCCAACCAATTCTGAGCTGGGCTTTTAGCAGGTTGCAGGGAATGTTTATTCTGTCGGTGCAGTACGGCTCTTTGTTCAGACAGTGATATTTCCTTTTATCCTTTTTATCTTTCTTCCCAATTCTTCATGACTTGTCTTTTGTACTTAACTGTTACTAATGGTCATCTCCACTCCTTTTATTTCCCTAATATTTTATTCACCTTTCACTCTGACACATCCTTCCCTCAGTTGTTGTAAAGTCTCTTAGTTTCTTCCACATCCAAATAATTATTTATTCTCTCTCCTTTCCACTAGCTAGACCCAGGGGATGGCCACTTTTGTCTTTAAAAGGCCATTTTCAACAAGCTTCTTGGACCAAAACATGGCAACAAGACTCCCTGCTCTTTCGTCCAGTGTAACTAGGGGAGCTGCCCATCTTTCCAGAGGTGATGCAAACCCCAGCTCTTGATAATATGAGCAAAGTTACCTGGCTTCATGTCAGTTTTTGAAAAATGTACTGGAAAAATAGATTTATTTCCATTCCTCTTTGAAAACTAAGCAGAGAGAAGGGTGGTAACTTGAGTGAAAAATAAGTTCAGTAAAACAACTCCCATTAAACGTGCCTTGGGGTGGCAGAGAGGCTGGGTTGGAATCGAACCACTCCTGGAGCTTCCCAGGACTTATCCCTGGGTCTGTGCTCAGTGATGACTCATGGTGGTGCATGCAGGGCAAGCGTCTTCCCCCTGCTCTCTCCGTTCCCATAACCAATCTTCGGTTTGAAGGAGGAGTGTATGAGAGGACTGTGGCTCTGAGTCTGGCTTCCAGGGTCTCTGAGATTGCTTGGTAGGACCTTCTCCTAAAACACAGAATCACTTGAATCCCGTTATTCATTGATTTGCTCGAGCGGGCGCCAGTAACATTTCCATTGGACCCTATCACGTGCCAATGTAGCCCAATGGCATCTGGTTGATTCGGGAATATGAAGAGCCTCAAACCGTTCCTTCGGGGTCTTGACAAGGAAGTCTGACCATCTTGTAGGTGGGCGGCCACGTGATCTTTTGACATCCCGTGGAATCCAGTCGGTAATGGCTCTAGTCCAGCGGTTGTCTCCAAATCACATTACATGTCCAGCCCATCTGATTTTCGATGCCTTGGCAAAACAAGACAGCGTCCCTGATTTTGGAATAGCGACGGAGGTCAGAACTCCAGATTCCTTCTCTCACTTGAGTGAGGCATGATATTCCAAGCATAGCTCTTTTCGATTCCTCTCTGGGAGACCCGAATAGCATTCTCATCCTGCTTTCGTAGGGCCCAGGTCTCTGAGGCGTATGTTAATGCAGGGAGAATGGTGGAGTCAAAGAGATGTGCCCGGAGCCGGAGGTTCTTTGTCCTTTTAGCTATTTCTTCGATCATGCCGCTCTCTTCCTCCTGCATAGCTCAGGTTTTAGGTCGTTCATCATATTGATTTCTCGACCTAGGTACACATAACTGCTGCATTCAGAGATGTTTGTTCCATTGAGAGTGAATGGGGCCTCAGGAACTAGTTCATTCTTCATGAACATTGTTTTCTTTAGATTCAGCTGTAGACCTATCTTTCCACATTCTCGGTCGAAGTCAGCCAGCATTTGTGCCGCTTGGCTAATGTTTGGTGTTATTAGAACGATGTCATCAGTGAAGCAGAGGTGGTGTAGTTGCCGACCATCTATCTTCACTCCCATTCCCTTCCCATTCTAATTGTCGCATGATGTTCTCGAGGGTGGCACTGAAGAGTTTTGGTGAAATGGTATCACCCTGTCGAACCCCTCTTTTCACATTAATGATCACTTCTTTGTAGAATGGTGAGATCCTGGTGGTGAATCCGTAATACAGCTCATGAAGGATCTTGATGTATTGGGTTTGAACACCCTGTTTGGCTAGGGCTTTGATGACTGCTTCAGTCTCCACAGAATCAAAGGCTTTCTGTAAATCAATGAACGTGAGACAGAGCGGCATCTTGTACTCCCTACAAACCTCGATGAGCTTGGTTACTGTGTGGATATGGTTGATATAAACACAGAACATGGTGTGATTCCGGTAGCTGTCGGGGATACCGCTGGGGTCCCCGACAGTGTCAGGACAGAAGTTCTCTTCTACCCCGAGGACGCTGGGGGAACAGATGAAAACTCACGAGTCCGGTGCAGTTCCAAAAAAGCCTTTTTTATTTTTTACAGCACTCCAATATAATGAACAAACTCTAGCTCTGGGCCGAACTTAGACCATACAAAAGAGCCTAAGTCTCCCACCAAAGAGAGAGGATCTCACCCAAGATGAGTCCTACCCAAAAGAAGGAGCAAAAGGCCAAAGAGCAAAAAGCCAAAAGCCAAAAGCCGCTGGAGCCAAAAGCTGAAAGCTGAGGGAGCCAAAAGCCGAAGGGGCCTCAAGTCAGTCCCTTATATACACCAAAGTAATCCAGGGAGGGTCATGTCAACAAAGAACTCTAAACAGAGTATATTGCCACACCCTTTTGCTGGTATAAACAAAGATTATGCCAAGGACTAATCCTGAAATTATCTCTTATGTAAAACACTGGTGAGAGAGAGAGAGGGCTGATATAAAGTAATACATCTTAATTTCATGAGCTTCATGTAATCTAAATGGTACCCACAAGGTCCTTCTTATTATTATTTGCACCAGGGTGATTCTGAGTATCTTCTTCTCATGTACTAAAAGGGTCACACTCTCCTGCTTAGAGCAAACTAGTATGATCCTTCCTATAATCTTCCTATAGTCTCTGTAGCCAGGGTAGTAATCTCCTGGTAAATTCTAACTGTCCCACTCTGGGTGCAGTGGGTATAAAGAGGAGCTGTGCCCAATCTAGAAAACATAGAAGTCTTAGTAGATGTATAAGTCAGAAGTTATTCAGAGTTAAGGTGACTTCTGTAACTGCCACACCCTCTAGCAATGTTTACATAGAAGAGAGGTCTCATTATAATGAAGCTTGGCTTAAATAGATTAAGCTGGGAGTGGGCAAAACAACAAAGCTCCCAGGTTAGCTAGATCTGTCCTCCAACAGGTAGCCTTGGCCTTGGTCCTATAAGCAGAGAGTGGTCAAGGTCTCACCTTTGTGTTGATACCGATTCCAGAAAAACAGAAAAACAGTAAAACAGTTAGCCTAGTCTACCCACCTGCGCTCCAGTTGATAAAATCCTAAAGAGAGCAGAGGGAGCTTGCCTGGAAGATTGAGGAGTGTGCAGGCATCAGGACCAGACAAAATTGTGTGAAGGTGCCAGTAGTGTTCTCCGGAGTGGCACCTGTGCCCTTCCTAGCTGGCATCTACTTTGGCCCCCTTGGACTTCCCATGAGCCCTCAGGGGAGAACACTCATGGTTATTGGTTCTCTTGCTTCCTTCTTTCCTCTCTCTCTCTCTCTCTCTCTCTCTCTCTCTCTCATCTCTCACTCTCCTTTAATTAACGTGGCTAAAGTGTTAGTTTTCATGGTCTTGATAAAGTTACTTCATCTTAACCACCATCAAAGTGACCAGGACCCCCAACCCCCCACTGTCCTATATCACTCGAGGCCCTCTCTGCTATCACCCTCCACTGCTTGGTTATCTCAGTTTTCCAATCAAACTCTAAGGGTTTATCTTCACCTGATATGATCTATTCCCTTACGTTTTTCTATATACTATGCAAGACTGGTATCATCTGGTATTTGTTTTCTCCCTCTGACTAATTTCCCTCAACGTGATGACCTCCAAGTTTAATCCCAGTTGCAGCAAATTGCAAAGATTTCATCTGTTCTTATGGCTGCATACTATTCCATTGTGTTTATTACATAACTTCTTCCTCCGGTCAGTGACCTGTTGCTGGGCCTATGGGAAGGCCCCTGGGTTGTAGAACCTTGATTCTTATCCAGACATCTCCATGGCAGTGCTTTGTAGCTCTTGTTGTTGTTGTGGAGCCAAACCAAATTAATCTGACACTAAATCTCAGATGCTTTTGTGATCTCAACTCGGATGAACTAGAGAAAATTCACTACATCCCCAACCTTCCATCCCCATTCATAGCCAAGTTCAACCTATAAGGTAAGAAAAGGGCAGTTAAAATATATACCATTTCTCCTCCCCATTTGAATGGATTCATTCCCTATTGTTCAGACCCTACGATCCTGGCTCCCCGCCCTCCCGTGACTGCCATTCACTGGGTGTGGCCAGGTCTCCCTTGACACTGCCCTTGGTTAACAGCCAGGTCATCCGTGGAGAGTATCGTGTGGCATTAATCATATTTGTACTTAACATACATGAGCCATGGCTTTCCAGGGTGTTTTTAATTGACTATAAATCAAACAGGGAACTTGAAAAATGAAGGCAATTAATGAAAAAGCAATGTGAGAGGTCTTTTGCATCCTAACGCAGGAAATACATCCACAGTGAATTAAATGTCAAAACAAAGGCCCTTTTGACCCTGCTGAACAGATTTCATTTGGATGGTAATAAATGGGTGAACTTTCCAACCTGACAGGTGGAGAAAAGCCTGTTCCTGAGTTCAGCTGCTTTGGGTTTAGTCTGTCTACGCTTCTGCGTCTTGGAGAACTTTTAAGTATCTTTCGCTTCTGTTTTCAATTTTGGCAGCTAAAAACCAGCAATGACCCTTTCTCTCACATTTTCTGTGTGTCCTTTGCATTATTAACTTGCATTTCTTCCTGAACTGGGAGATTGATGAGATGATTATTGAAATTATTGAAGACTGCCTACACTTGGGCCTGGGTAGAGCTGAGCAAGCTTCCAGTTCCGAGCCATGTATTTCTCTTATGCTCTTGTTCTGCGCAAAGGAAAATTATTCTGGTGTCCTTTAATTCACTGCATCCTGACAAAGATGCTTCTATTCTGGGTCAGAATCTGAGCTCCTCGCATCCTGAGTATAAACGAGTATATCCTATGTATAAACAGAGTCCTAGAGTAATTGATTATTTTTCTAGATATGCTCCCCCACCACCATGGATTTGCCACAATCATCAGTCAATTCCGATTTATCATAATCCTTGAATGCATTACACTAATGATCTCATTTCATAAATGTAAGATAATGTAACAAAATGGCTGCAGGGGAAGAGAAAACACATACTCGTGTAGGGAGGTGTGGCCAATGCTTGGGGGTCCCCATGGGACTTGGGTCCTAAGATGTGCTTTTCGGGATTGGAAATTGTTGAGATATCAGAGTGAGAGTGTGTCCCTCGGGGAGACCAGCACTGTCGATGCGGACAGGCACTCTTGGTGGAAGATTTCACCGGCAGAACAAAAGCAATAAATAGACCACAGGTACCATCCTGTCAGGCCTCAGGCTAAACGCCTCCCTGTAGACGCCCGCCTCGTTGTTCAGTGTGGGAGCCTGAAGTGTTTAATGAAAGGAATTTGTTGTCAATATTGCGGATTTTACTTTTAAAGCTTCCGAGGCAAGAATTGGGCCTCTAGAGCCGAGGAGGCTTGTTTCCTGGCTTTGCGTCCAAGGTCAGCCCAGTATCAGCTGAATAACTTGGGCAAGGTAAGCCGAAACTCACTGTACCGCAGTTTTCTCACCAAAAAAAAAATAATAAAAAGCATGTTATAATGGCAGCAACCTTGATAGGGTGTTAGAAGGTTCAATGTTTACTTTGTAAAGGGCTCCAAATAGCGCCATGTCTATAGTAAGTTCTAAACTTCCAGCTACCAGAAAGGGGTAGTAGCCTTGAACTAAAAAGGGAGACTTTTTTCACCCACCACCAGCCTCTATCCACTTCCTGTTGACTCCAGCTTTACTCTGTTCCTTAGAGGCATTGGGCTCGCCTCTTTGACATCTCCGTTACTAGCACACACTGTTGTGTGGACCAAATGCTAAGTCACACAAGATGAAAAATGGGTATGATCTTCATTAAATGATGGCGGTATTGACAGCCGCGACTGCTGGTGAGGAAGCCGAGGAGAGAGATGGACAGGCCCTGGATGGTTGGCACTGGTTGAGCCCTCAGAAGCCAATTTCCAGTTCAGTGACTGTGTTTCCACCCGGTTTCACACACAGGGTGTGAGCTGGCCAGAAAGTGCGGCTGGTTGTCTGGGCGTTCGAATCGGAAGCGGGTGACAGAGAAGGTGTTGACTTGCTAGGAGCCATTGCAGAGGTTTGGTGACAGTGCTTGGGACACAGGGGAGATATGACGTGACTGACAAAGGCCTGAACAGGGAATGAGGGTGAGAGCTGAGCGCCAGAGAACTCAGGAATCTCCATGGGAAGACATGAGAAAAGTTTCTGAACGGAAGCATCACTGGCGTCTGTCCCAGGACAAACCCTGGCTGACTGAACCTCTCCCTCTCTGGACTCTGTTCTTCCATTTGTGTAATGAGCTTATATTAGTCAAAACTATTTGCATTACAATCCACCATTACCCCACTCCAGTGAATTTCAGAACAAATATACAAACTGACCTGGTCACTGCAGTGATGGGGGGTTTCCCTTGAGAAACAGCCGCTTCTGGGCTAGCGATGGCCATGACCGCTCCCCCTCACTCTGCTTTCTTAGTGGTGGCAGCGCCCCGGCCTTGAAAGGGCTCCCGCCATGATGGCCATCGGATGGCCTTAACAACCTGGAGCACATCTCCCCTGATGCCAGCAGCTCATGGCACTCGCGCAGGTGGGGCGTCTGTGCCGGACATGCTGGGAAAAGGGAGGCGCCTCCCAAGCAAGTGCCGCTCCCTGTCAGCCCCATTCTGTTGGAGGCGTGGGAGTATTTGTGGGAACAAGCACGCAGGCATTAGAGACACCCTTGAGGTGCAGGGGAGGAGGCGGCCAGCACGCGCGCCTCTCACTGGTGATGCTGGTGAGCTGAGCACCTCATTAAGGCCGTTAAAGTCTAAACGCTGCCATCTGGCCCCTTTTCAACCTGTTGAGTGGCTTCCGGAACTGGTATAAATCTTTTTTATTTCTGTTTCACTTGGGGAGATTAAGAGCACAGGAGTGTCCGGATGTGACAGACGCTCTCTCCGCGTCTGAGCTATGAGAGCCTCATGCATGGGGCTGCAGAAAGGGCTTGCATCAGCCACCACCTGGGGAGAAAGAGCCAGTGCTGGGTCCTTGGCCAACACAGGCATCGTTGTGTGACTCCATCACGGCTGCCCTGTCGGAGCACAGTGCTGCCCCGTGCGTGGTTTCCCCTTGATTTTCCTGGATATGTTGTTCGCCTTGAAAGCAGACTGGCCAGTCAGAATATTCCTGAGCACTTTTGCATTTGATCACATTTCCTTTCTCTTTCTGGATAAAGGCAAGATTGGAAATAGAGTGACTTACACAGAGCCCCTGCCAGTCAGTATGCGGTTCTTCTTGTTTGGATTGTTTATTTGTTTGTGTTAGGGTCAAACTCAGCAGTGCTTAGCACTTATTCCTGGCTCTGCGCTTGGGACTCACTCCTGGCAGAGCTCTGGGGACCATATGGGATGCCGGGGATCAAACAAAGGCCGGCCCCAGGCGAGGCAAGTGCCCTACCTGTGCTTTCTCCCTGGCCGCGTGCTCAGAATGATCACCTACCTTGTCAGAATCAAGCCTAGTAGAAGCCATAAAGCCTTTTACTAAGTCAAAAGGACACCTCCTGGGCGGGCAATTTCATTCTAGTGGGAGGAGAGAGACACAAGCAAAGTGGAGCAAGCAAACCTGATGATGAGTTTAAGTACAACAAAGGAAGACAGGGCCAGGGTGGAGAGTCCAGATGCAGAATGGAAACCAATTTTTTTGTTTTCATGAGAAACCAAGACTTGCCAGCGAGAGGGAATGAGCCAAGTGAAGAGTGGCGTGGGCAGGGACAGGGTGCGTGGTGGGAAGCGGCTGGCTAAGGGATCAGGCAAGAACGCCTCAGGTGAGAATCGGTTGTTTCGTGTAAGGTACTCTGAACTGGGAAGCGAGCTTCTGTTTTATCCATTACTCTTATCAGTTACCCTGTATGACAGAATTCAAAGTATCATTTTAAAGATGAGGGCGAGAAGGTTAATTAAAAGATTCAGTCTCTCGAAAGGAGGGAGGCTAGCAAGAGCGAGAAAGTGCAAGCTTGGCTTTCTCTCCCTTTGAGAAGCCTGGGGCCCTCGGTGCCCCACAAGGAAGTGAACTTTCATTTGAGACTGGTGTGGGCATCCCTGAGCATGCCCCACAGTGGTCAGTAGGGGTCCTGAGCTGACCAGCATGAGTGGTCTCCCCACACCAGGAAGCTTCTTTCTCGGCCCCTTTGCTTCCACATTTGGAAAATGTGCAGAGCACGAACACAGCACCTGCAAAATGCTGAGCCAGGCCTGACACCAGCGAGCTGCCGAGAGTTGGGTGCATTTTATCATGTGAAAGGAGGAGACCGGAGAGGGGGTCGTGCCGCAGAATGAGGCTGTTGGAAGGGGCAGCTCTGGTATCTAACAAGCCTGGCACGGAACAAGCTTGGCTCCCCTGCACTGGGAGCTGGGTCCATCCATCCTCCCTCTCAGGCGGCCCTGAAGGCATCTTTATCTTCTCAGGGTGTGTTCTTCCCTGAAGCCACAGCGCCATCCACCCGACCTCCCACTTACATTGCTGTCCCCGTCTGGATTCCTGGGGATAATTGGTAAAAGGATGCTCCCTGACAAAGTACTTAAGTGATTCTTCCCACGCCTGGATCCAGATGTAGCTCAGAATTGAGGAAACTAATCAAGGCCACGTGCCTCATCTGCTGTGTCTGACCAGGGGCGTCCAAGGCGGCACCCTGTGATCCAACAGGCCATTCTGCAGTAAAACGTAACCTCTCGTGAGACTACAGGCCACAAATAAACTCACGAGCATTCACTCTCGTGGGACTACAGGCCACAAATAAACATGAACAAGCACTCTTGCAGGACTGCAGGCCACAAATAAACACATGAACGTGCACTCTCATGGAACTACAGGCCACAAATAAACACTCGAACATGCACTCTCATGGAACTACAGCCACAGGTAAACACACGAACATGCACTCGTGGACCTACAGGCCACAAATAAACACGCAAACATGCACTCTCATGGAACTACAGGCCATAAGTATCACTGATCAGTTGGGGCTGGTCATTGCTGTCAGGTGAGTAGGGAAGCATTGTTGGTATGTGACGGAGCCTCATGGATTTCAGAATTGTCGCCTGCACTGTGAAGTGACAGTCCCGGGTCCTGCAGAAACGTGTGGTTGCCTTCTTCACTGACAGCTGTATCTGGCGGAAGCACATTGCGTGGTGGTGGCCGGTCCTTCAAGAGCCAGTGGCCACTACCCACCCGCCGCATAGCTGGAGCAACTCGGTAGATGTTGACCTGCAGGCTGTCCTTGAGGAGTGGCGGCCCCGCACCAGTCCGTTTCATTCCCAACTGAAGCCAAAACGGCTGTCAGCCCTCCAGGTTCCCATGGACTGTGTCTGTCAGCTGATTCCAGAGACATCCCAGAGGCTCTATTTTTAGCTGAAACTGGGTTTAATTTTCATCTGTATACATCAGATTCCATGGGGGCAGGGTCAATTCCAAATGAGGAAACATTCGTTCTGAATAACATGAAAGAAATGATTAGTCCTCGAAAAACAGTTCCAAACAGGAGACAAAGCCTGGGGGAGTCTGGTTAGTGTGGCATTTCACGGCATTTCTCAGCAGAAGCAAGTGTTTGCATTTGCAACAGAAGGCCAGGGTGAGCTGGCACAAATCAGCACAGGGCAGGGACGTGGCAGTCTACAGTGGACGCTGAGGGATGGGGTGGTTGAGGCCGAGGGGGTGCTGGTCATTCCCAGGGTCCCAAAAGGCGCTATGTCTTCCTGGTCCCAGAGAGCGCTGAGAGCATGTGCTAGCCGCTCACAGAAGTTAGTTTTTGAGAAATGAGCTGCTTGTCCAGCTTGTCCACTGTCAGAACAAGCTGTAGGTTTTCACTACTTCAGAGCCTTAGCGGGAGCGGGTTTGTCATAATCAGACAACAAAAGTCAGGTGGACGCCAGAACTCGAGCTTCAGGTTCTTCCCTGAGCTGATGTGGAGGGTCTCAGCAATCCGCCCATGGTAATTTGATGCATTATAAGGCAGCGGTTCCTGAACTCATGCCTAGGGAACCTGCTCTACTGGAGTTGGCAGCAATGAGAGTAGCGGGGAGAGAGTGGTGGTGAGTGCAGGAAGATAAACAAATTTGGGGAATGCTATGATTTTGTTTGTGTTTTAAACAACAATGCCTGTTGGGTCCATGCGCTCAGAAGATGTTCCGAATGTTCAGACACTCCTCAGGATCTAACCCCCTCCCTTCCCTTCAGTTTCCCCATGGCCACCCAGTCCAGGTTTTAGTAACGCCTAGAGGGTGAGATTGAGGAAGACCTGGCACCTCTGGTATCAGCCCCCAACTTTCTTCTGGAATAGAGGGAAAACGGGAAACCTCCCTCTTTGTTCCTTCAGTTCTGCTGAGCGCCCGTGAGGGTCAAGCCAAACCCTGGGGAGACTGCACCTTTCACACAAGCCTCCACAGCATCCCAAGACCCCGAGGTCATGAGACTCTCCTGTTGCCTCCTGACCCAGCAACACCCTCTGTCCTCTGTGGTCAGGCTAAAATGGCTCCCCAAGAAATCCTGGCTTAGCCCTACCCACAGCTTACAGGAAAATGGTTGCCAGCTACAAAGCCCTTTTACTCTCTGAGACCTGGGTCTCATGTTCTCTTGCTCTGAAGTCACTTGGCTTCTGTAGAATCTTCCCTCCCTGAGCCTCCCAAGGCAAAGAGGGACAGGCCAGATGGGGGCATCTGAGAGGGAAGATGCACAGGTCTGCTTCCTGGAGAAGGGCCCCTTCACTGGCCAGGCAGCAAGGAGACAGCGAGGGTCGCGCTCCAGGGCCTCTCAACGTCACCACTTCTGGCCTGGCTGGGCTCAAATTTTCTCAGAAACAAGGTGGCATTGAGGTATTTGAAAGTTGGCCAGCCTGATTCTACCCACAGCTTCAAGGCAGCAAACACACTTCGGAAAGGTACAGAAGGTGCAAGATTGCCCGAGGCCCCAAGAGACAGTCTTGTCACTCAACTCTCCACTTTGCTGAAGTAGCCCCTTGGCCCCCCAAACCACAACAGGACCCCAAGATGGGGACTTCAGGATGGATCCCCAGGTGAGTGCAGGGTGATCCTGGGTGTGGGTGAGTCCCGGGGTATGGGTGAGTCTCAGGGTGTGGGTGAGCCGGGTGTGTGACCCCAGGGGTATGGGTGACCCCAGGGTGTGGGTGATCCCTTACCTTCTACAAGACTGAGTCCATACCACAGGCCAGTCCCTTCTCTGGATCTTTCTTTGAAAAGATGCATCATTCTAGGTGTTGCTGTGCCGCTGCTCAGTCAATGATTCTGTTAATGGATGCGATCTCATAATGGGTTTCTAAACCTCGCTCTGATGCTACAAGTGATGGTGCGTCCTCAATGTATGCATCAGCTCAGCTCCTCTGTACCATCACTCCAAATAGTGTCCTTTTGCGAGAGTCGCTCACCTCTGGCGGAGGAACCTCAAATGACTCACCCTAGAGACCAGCCCTCGACACAGGTATCCGGCTGAGGTGTCCAAATGTCTTCAGTGTATTGTGGACATGTTTGCTGTTCCCGTTGCCTGGCACTGGGCCGGTCGCTGCCTGCCAGGAACCTTCATCGAGTTCAGCCTGAGCCTATAGAAAAGTGATTTGAATGGGACTGTTTGCTCTGTTATTTTGTGATGAATTTAGGGAAATAGAAAGTAGCAAATTGCTCTGTTTTGGGACCCTTGCCAGGTCCATCCTGGTTATGGATGACACTTAGTTGGTTGATTGAGGAGGGCCAGCTGCTACATTAATAGCCTAAATCAATGACCAACGGTGCCTGTTAGCAAAGCACACATGCTTACTGTGGTAGAAATCATCCCATAATTACAAATTAATAACTTTCCTATTAAATATCAATATGATGCTACATTCTAAAAACCAATCAGTCTCCTTTAGGATATAGATATCAAGGTCAACCCGACCTTCACTTGGCCTGTGTAAGATTTAGGTACAATTCCCAACCAAGAGCGAGGTATCACTCCCAGAAAGTCCATCTCCTTGACCATGTAAACAGGCATGTGCAGGTGGGGGAACCCCAAGGAGCTGTAGTCAGTGAGAGAGTTTCCCAAGACTTGACCACGTCACTCTAGTGACCAGAGTCTTGTGGGGAAATATTCCCAAGTTTATGTCAGCTCTTCCCATGGGAATGTGTGGCTGCCATGGTGCTTCCAACCTCAGTTTCCAGGGGTCGGTCCCGGGAAATGTGTCTGGAAAAGGCAAATGGCAAGGGGTGACTCAATGCCTGCGTCAGTCTCCCGGGAAGGCATTTGGATCCCCCGAGGCTTCAGACGTCTCCCTTGAGAACCCCAGCCTAGGTTTGGGGTGTCAGACGCTGGGGTCTCCAGAAAGCCAATTCTGAGCTGGATTGTTCCACAGAAAGTTTGTTAGGGCTTGCGTGGGCATGGCCGGGGTCTATGAAAGGGGCCAGAGAACTGGGAGAGGCGAAACTACCTGGTGACAGCCCCACCCACGGCTCAGGGATGACTCAAGTCCTCCTTCAGGACCTGGCCGGGGTTCAGGCCTTTAAGACCCTGTGGGGATTCGTCACTGAGCACTGGGCTTCAACACAAGGGACAGCCTAGAGAGGGCAAGACTGCCCCTCCAGAGCTTAGAAAATAGGAACTGGAACAATCATACAGCAGGGAGGGTGTTTGCCTTGCATGTGGCCGACCCAGGTTCAATCCCCAGCATCCCATATGGCCCCCAAGTACTGGTAAGAGTAATTCCTGAGTACAGAGCCAGCAGTAACCCCTGAGCATCAGTGGGTGTGACCCAAAAGTGCCAAAATAAAGCTGGGGAAATACATTTTTCAATTCTAAGAATAACTAGCAGGTATGACAGCACCCCCACGATTGGGGAAGAAAGAAAGACCCCTGCTTTCTGCCATCACCCTAAGGGGCAGCGACAGCATCTCCCATCATTGGGTAAAGGAAGGGCCCCTGCTGCCTCCCTCACTGTAGGGGGCAATGACAGGGTCCTGAGAGATAGACCCCCATTTGCCTGGCCTGTTCCTGCACTCCTGTCCTTTTAGTTGGCACAGAGCACCCATAAGCCTACTTTTGTTGGTTGGCAGGGGTGGAGGCAAGTCCATGGTCTGACTGACCCTGGCGTACCATAGCTAATCACTTGGTTAGTGATCCGCACCCCGTGGGGCCCAGCCCTACCTTCGACAGCGCCCATATTTGCCTTGAGAAATTCCTAAGCAGCATATTCCATCCTGTAAGAATTCTGTAGTTCAGGTACACTATTGCTAACTTCCTTTTTTCTTTCTTTTTGTAATCCAATCACCAAACAATTACAAACTGTTCATAATTTGGTTTCAGCCACACCATGTTCCAACACCTACCCCTCCACAAGCTATTGCTAACCTTCATTTGTGCGTGCGTGCGTGCGTGTGCATGTGTGTGTGTGCGAGATCACCTGTCTGGGCATCTCTGCGTTTGCACCATTGTGTGAGCTCTCCACCTACAATTCTGACTAAACTACCTTTAAAGCATCACAAAATAGACACATTTTAGTGTCTAAAGCAGAAACATTTTTTAAAGCAGCAAACATAACATTTAATGTTTTTTAATGAAATAAAAGACAGCTAAAATGTTCTGAAAGAATGTAATAAATAGAATGCTGAGATCATTAAATTTAATTTTCTTGCTCCATCCACCCAAACTCTTGAAAATGAGGGCAGTATCCCTCTCACAAGGATTGAGAATGGAAATTAATTATGGTTCTATTGGAACTTTTTTAATGTGCATTAGCAGATTCAGACCATCTCAAGACAGGGGACAGAGGGTCTGGGGAGTGTTGGGAAGTGCCCAAATCTTTCCAACAGCTCTTTCCCCTTGCTCCTGGGGTTCAATATTCAGCCTCATATCCCCAGCAGAATAAATGCTGAAGCCGAAAAAAGACTCTTCAAAGAATAAGAAACCTGGAAATCTCATTTACTCAGTGCTTAATGGGGACCCGGTTTAAAGCCACCAGGTGACAATGGTGGACAATTATGATTGTCCTGTGGGTTCACTTTGTTTTCTTTTATTCCATTTGATGGTGTGCTCTGAACCTCAGTGTAAGGCTTTCAGCTTTGTATACATATGTATGATTCTACATAGGGATGTGTTACTTGCAGCCTGATTTATATAGGGAAAATTCAGAAACAACTCAGGGAAAGTCTGCATTCGGTGACATCCTAATGATTGAATATTAGGTAGCCATGAAAATATGCTTATGAAAAGCATTTCAAGGCATGGAAGGGTGTCATGATTGAATACTATGTGATCCAATTGCAGAGTGCCCCACACCACACTTATGAAACCAATTGAATTGTAAATATCATATTTATTTTTAATATACCTACCAGGATATTCTCCCATGGCAATTCTTCAACATTAATAATATTTATTAAACATTATTTTAATGAAATATTTCACGTTTCTGTAGCCGGATGGACACGTGCAGCTGCAGCATAGAACGCTTTTTCTTAATCAAAGGTTTCGGTTTCAACGTGAGACGAGACCCACAAGCATTTCCTCTCCGGACCTTTATTTTTTTATTTATTTATTTATTTATTTATTTTTTGCTTTTTTGGGTCACACCTGGCAAATGCTCAGGGGACCATTTGGGGTGCCGGGGATCGAACCCAGGCTGGCATGAGTCAGCCACGTGCAGCCCTACCCACTGGACTATCGCTCTGGCCCCATCTCCAGAGCTTTAAAGCTGAGACTTGCTCTCCCTTTTTGGTCTTGGCCCCTGCTGGGGGAGCTGGAGGGTGGCAGAGGGGAAACAGGAGGGAAGAAGAGGGGAAGGAGGGAGGCAGAAGTAGGGCAGGTGGGCAGAGGGAGACAGAGGATTTAGCCCAGCTAATCTGGCCGTGCAGGGGTCTGTCCAGTCCACGCCCCTTCAACTGTGGGACCACAAGTTACCTGTGGCTCCCTGAGCCCCGGCTTCCGGCCTGGGTGCTGGCACACCGCCTGCTCGCCTTCTCCTGATGGGCTGCAGACAGCGTGCAGTAGCCTCCCGCCAGCCCCGCTGGTCAGGGCCACACAGTGCATTTGCCGTGCAGGTTGCTGGTCGGCTTGTGGCGTGGAAGCCACACACATGCGGCAGAGGCCGTGCTTTGGATTTTGAACCTCGGTCTTCCCGTGCTGCACAGCAGCAGTGACTTCTGGTCACCAGGCAGTAGCCCGCGTTCTCCAGACTTTTCCAGGGTTCAGTGCCTCATAAGACAGTCGACGCTGCCTTATAAATAGACTGTGTGTGGGCTCGCTCTGACCCCTTCAGGCTGCGGTCAGAGCTCAGGTAGGTCAGGTGAAGGCTCTGACATCCCACAGATGAGTCACAACTTATGAGATTCTCAGTAATGTTTTCAGACGGACTTATCTGCAGTCACCGCCAAACCGACAGAGAGCTGCAATGTTTTCTGAATGACTAGAAGCGCAGTACATTGTTAGCCATCACTTGATGTGTTTAGAGATAAGTGGAGATTACTGGAGGCAAGAACGAGGTCCCCAGGATGTGTGTCTCTTCCCTGCTCCATGACAGGTCAGACCCCGCAGAGCTGAGGCTCCTGGGAGGGCAGTGGCTTGGTTGGTTTCTTGCTACAAAATGATGTGGCCCTACAGCGCCATCGTGAAAATGCCCTGAAATGTTCTCTGCTCACCTGCTCTGTGCAGATGTTCTCTGCTTGCCTGCTCTGTGCGGAGAGGAAGGCAGCCACGTGCCAACGGTAGGTCCGTGAAAGTAAACAAATAAGCCTGTAAAGAGGTTACCATTTACTTGGTGGCATGTCACCATTAAATTGGATTCTTCTGTGATCTGTCCTAGCAGTGGGGACGGGCGTCTCCAGTGAGGTTGTACAGCGGCGTCTCCATCAGGCAATGCTCCAGATAGACGCTCAAGATTGGTGTTTTGTCATTTCCTTCACAGAAATAGCATCATATACATTAAAAAGGTGATAGAAGGCAGGGAAACTGCATGTCAAAATATTAGCAGATGTTATTTTTAAGTGGTTGAATCACATTGCCTTGAATATTCACTTTCTTTTATGACTTTCCTTTATCTTGTGTTTTCCTTTTAGCGAAACTATTATTTCTATCTTACAAATAATGGGACTTCTTTTAAATATCTCTATAATAATGAGAAACACCTGGTGTTCAGCAAAATTCTATTTAGAAGACTGAATACACATATCCACACGTGTGTGTTGTGCGCTAAGAAAATAATTACAATTTCTTCCTTATATCACATTCACATTAAAGCTTTCCAGACCCAGGCAAAAAGAAGGGGGTGCGGAGGCGATAGCACAGCAGGTGGGGCATTTGCCTTGCATGCGACTGACCCAGGTTCAATCCCGGCATCCTATATTGTACCCTGAGCACCACCATGAGTATTTCCTGAGTGCAGAGCCAGGAGTAACCCCTGAGCATCGCCAGGTGTAACCCAAAACAGCAACAACAACAAAAAAAAAATAAGGGTAGCAGGAATTTCTAGGACAGGTAAAGCATTATGCAGTAGACACCTCTCTCCTTAAGAGTCACTGCCATGAACTAAACGGGCTTCAGTGCTGCAAAGATATTAGCAGCAAGCTGTGCGTGTTGGAAATGACACTGGAGAATCTCGTAGATGCTGGGCAGGTCCAACTGCCAGATCGTGACTCCTCCAGCCTCCGAGAGGGGCAGCCTCTGACTCCCCTCCCCCATGACATGCCTGAGATCACGCCCAAGGTCAAGTTTTAGGGAGTCACTTACTTCCTCCTGTCCCAGACAGTCGCCTCCATTCTCGGCCCTGTCTCTGAGTCTGTGAATCCAAGTGGGACAGCCATGGCCAGAGGTTCACAGAAGCCGGCCTGGCAGGATGGGGAGGAGGCCTCAGGGGCTCCAGTTCTTACCTTAGCTGGAGAATAGATGTACTGGGGCTGGTGGGAAGATTCCTCCCTCCCTCCAGCCCTCCCCTCCCGCCTCCCTTCCGCCCTCCCTTCCTTCTTTGTTCCCTTCTCTTCTCCCTTCCCTTCCTTCCTTCTTCCCTTCTTTGCTTCCTTCCTCCCCTCCTCCCTCCCTCCCTCCCTCACTTCTCCCTCCCTCTCATCTTTCCTTCTCCTTCCTCTCTTCTCTCTCTTCTTTCCTTCTTCCTTCTTTCCTTCCTTTGCTTCTTTTTCTTTACTGTTGCCTCATCGTTTTCCTTTGGGAAAACACCCAGAAGACACAGAAATTGCTTTCTTTGATTCTTACCCCTGGATCATGCCTGATCTCTCAGCATGTTCAATAGAAAAATGCCCTCTTAGGTAGGGAAATGCCATTTCCACTTTTCAGGGGAATTGTCTCGAGAAAGCCCACATGGTCCGTGCATGCTCAGAAGCTCCTAGCCAGGGCTGCGAAATGTTCTAGGTCTATCCTCTGAGAGAGTTCACTAATTTCAATTATTATCACCTTCCTGGGGTCACAGACTGCGAATTTTATAGAATACCGTCACCTGCACCTGTGACAATGGGGTTTCACACCATTAAACCCAGAAAGCCTAAGTGAAGGGATAAGAAATGAGAGGCTTAAAAAAGATATTCCGCGCCATTGTGGAAAGTGTGACCAACTAAGCCTCCTGAGAAATAAGCATGTGATGTCCACTCATCTGTGCCTGCATGGGAAACGCTTTCTGTGTTATTTCTCACTAATTAGCAACAGCCCAGCAGCACCTTACTCTGACTGCGAATGTGTTTAGTGCAGGAAAAGAGCAGCTGCAGACAGGAGGGAGGCACAGCTCATGCGGATCCGAACACTCAACAAATACTCAACAAGTGTGTGTGTGTGTGTGTGTGTGTGTGTGTGTGTGGTGGGGGTGGGGCTTAGCTGATGCTAAACGCAGTGTGCCCAGCTCCGCCCCAGTGGTTCTACTGAACATGATTCTGGGGACCCTGGAATCCGCATCTGGGTTCACAGCTCAGGTGACAATGATGCTGTGGGACTCAGATCACCCCCAATACAATCTAGCACCTGTGTGTCAGCAAGGACAGGCCGCCTCTTCCGGTGATGCCATGAGCCCTGTGTTCAGTCTGGCTCTCAGCTTCTTCTTTCTGCAAGGCAACTACAGAGCCACCCTGTGGCCACCCCGCTCTCTGTGGGGAATAAGCAGGAGCCTGTCTGGGCCAGAGGAGCCTCTAATCCCGTGTGTAGCAGGGGAGAGGCACAGACTTGATCACCTTAGACCCCTGCGGCCCCAACCCCTTGCTCCCTGCTAGCACAGCTCTGGAACCTAAGGACACAACACACGGCTCAATTGGCTCATTCCTTGAGCCCAACTCTTGGCTTTCCAGCTCTTTTGATACTGGGCAAGGGAGTTAATACCCTGGAGCCTGGGTTTCCTCATCTGTAAAGTCGTCATGATGATTGCATCCACTTAATAAGATTTTTTTTAGAATGTGCAGGGAAATTCCTCTATGAAAAACTTGCAGAGCAGTATCTGGTCAACAGTGGAGTCTCATCTAAGTGTTAAATAAATGCCAACATTGTTAGCCAGGGTGCCTGTAGAATCGAGTGCTGTGTTTCTCTACTCTCTTTCTCGTTTCCTTAACCTATTTAGATGCATTCTAGTAGCTGACAGAATTTTAAGTTAAAGAATACTTTTGAGAGCCAGGAAAAGGCAATCTTCTGGTATTCAGTGGGTTTGGCAGCCAGCAGAGGAGTTGAGAAAGCTCCAATGTCTGTGAGTGTTAGGGCAGGGAGCTGAATTCAGCATTCGAGCTCAGAGAGGCGCCAGGCAGTGAGAAAAGCCCCCTCACCAGTCTGATGTAGCAAAATACGGTATTTTCAAGTCCTTGGAAGCAGACCTGTCTGCCCAGGAGAAGCCAGAGGACGGAGGCAGGGCATGGGAGGAATCAGGAGGAATCTATTTCCATGTCCCTTGCTGAAGGTGTTTACTTCCACCCAAAGTTATCATGAGTAGAACATTTGCACTGAAATGTCATCGCTGAATCAAGCAGATAAATTTAAGCTCTGATTGCCTCAATGTCTTTGATAAGTAACTGGACACAGCTCACCCTTGAAAGTTTTTTCTTTCACCAAGTTTTTTCTGTCAACAAGTCACATTTTTCTCAGAATTGCTATCCTCGTCCAGTTTTTTGAAAGTTCTTTTGGCTACTTCAGTAGTCATGCTGACTTCCCTTCCATAATAGACTTCTGATACATGAAACCAAGTCCATTGAAACAAGCAAAAAAGGGTTTCTTTGTATCATCATTTCAGACTAACTCTAATATGAGTCTGTGGATCTCTTTGGGGAAGAAAATTCCATTTGCATGTTTTCTTTGGGTTGGCTGGATTCCCCCATAGTTTCTTGGATGCTATTCAGGAGGTTGCTTTGTGTTTTGGTTGTGTTGTAGTTTCTCTCCTGAGTCTATATATAGCTGGAGAAGGGAGGGCGGTTGGCTCCTGCCCAACCTAGAGCTAAATCACCCTTCTGCAAAAAGATGAACACAAAGCCATAACATTTTATGGACTAATTTTTGCTTTGCATTGTAATTTATTTTAATATAAAATATATTTCTGTAGTCTGGTTACCGAAGCAATAGATTGCAGGAAAATTTGATTTCCTGAAAAAGCACAGGAAAGGAAATAATACCATAAAAGAACCACTAAGAAATAGCTAGCTTTGCTTTCTTCTTTTCTGACTATCTGTATTTCTGTTCGTCTGTTTCTCCATCTACTGTTCTCTCTCTCTCTCTCCATCCACCCACCTGTCAATACACCTGGCCTGCTCTCCCATGCATCTGTCCTTTCTGGGACGCTGCAATCACCTTTCCACCTGTTCATTCATGCATGCTTCTACTTATCCCAGGAAGCAACCAGCATATTTTAAGAGTATTTGATAGTGGTTAAGAGCATAGCTTCTTCCGTGACTTGCTTGTGTCTCTAAACCCTTAGTATAATTTCTACTTAACCTTGGACAAGTTGTTATGGTGTTGCCTATCTGTTAAAAAAGTGACAATAATAATGCAAACCTCATACTCTTGTGTCAGCATTTAATGACATAATCCATAGGAGATGGCTGGCAAGGTGCCGAGCATTAAGGAAGTTTTCACTAAATATTAGCTATCTTTATCATCATTATTACTCTTGCTTAGTTAATCAAGCTGTCGAGATCTGATAAAAAACACAAGATACTTATTACAGAATGAGCTATTATTTTAATTAAAAATGCAGGAGTAGATATGCACATTTGTATTTTTTGCTGCTAACATCCTTCTGTTCTTATAAACTCCCTTTAAATGCTTCTCTAATGGGTGAAAATATCCCCCATACAAGTGTTGCTCCCCAAATTGTCCCCGCTATTTTAGGCTATATCAAATATCTGTTGTTATAATAACACTTTTGAATATCACTGTCTTCATAGCGATTTCCTTGGACGGAATTCCTCGAAGTAGACTTGCCGGTTGTGTGTTGTATACATTCAAAAGCTTCGCAATATTGCCACAGTGCCTAGCAGAAGTCTGCAGCACGCTGCATTTCCATATGGATCCTGTGGCCTGATTTTCTACACCCTCGCCAGCCTTCTGTGTTATCTCTGCAAACGTTTGCAGCTCTAGCAGACAAAACATAGGCTCTCGTTGCTATTTTATGACTTGTTTTTATTTAATTACCAGCAGAGTTGAACTTTGCCATATGTTTTTGACCGTGTTTATTTCTGTTTCTTAAAGCTGTCAACTTCTAATATTTGTGCATTTTTCCATTGGGGTGTTTGTTCTTAATGATTCTGCCAGAGCTAAAAAAAATTGACTTTTTAATGAGAAAGTTTGGAAACACGCTCCTTTTCGTTGTGAGAAATTGGGCACGAGCCATGAGCAGAGTTCTGGACTTTCCCTCGGCTGGTGCGAGTCCCTGAGCAGGCCTGGCTGTATCCCTTCAGCCACTGCCAAGGGTCTTTGATTCAAATCCATTCCTCAGTGTGTCAGAGACAGGCTTCTTCAGAGCTTGGATAATTTCCTTCTAAATTTCAAGTTCATTTTGCTCACTGAAGAAAAGTAGCAGGTAACAGTAGTGATTTTTTAAAATATTTTGGGGGGTCACACCGGCAGAGCTCAGGACTAATTCTTGGATCTACACTCAGGAATCACTCCTGGTGGCTGTGGAGGACCAATGAGACACTGGGGATTGAACCCGTGTTGTCAGGAAATGTCCTCCCTGTTGTCCTGTAAAACTGCTAAAGGGGCCTCTAACATGTTGAAGAAAAAATAATCTTGTTGCATCTGTGCCCCCAAATCATCTTTACTAATGTTCTGGTGACACATTGGCCAGTGTCCAGTGAAGGGTAGAGTCCACACTGCCGGCTTTCCATTGAAGGGGGTGGAGTGATCTGTGTTTCCCACCTCCCGTCCCTGTTTTTTAAAGCTGCCAACTCCTAATATTTGTGCATTTCTCCACTGGGGTGTTTGTGTGGCGGCAGCTCAGCCTGGCTGCTGTGGCTGTCAGTCACCATGGACTGCTCAGGAGCAGGCCACATTGGGTTGACTGCAGTTCAAAACACCAAGAGAGAAGGGCAGGCATATGGATGCTGCTGGTACTCTGTGTGTGTATGTATGTGTATGTGTGTGTGTATGTGTCTATGTGTGTGTGTGAGAGAGAGAGAGCTTCCAGGCAGCCTGCATCTGGGCGGGGCTCCCTGCAGAGCACCCCCAAATGTGAGCGCACCCCCCCACACACACACAAAGCAGGAAGACCCAGGCAGGAAGCACTTGCCAGAGGGAGAACAGAAAAGAACGAAATTCTGGGCTCATCCAGCAGGACGCCCCAGCCGCTCGCTCTAACTGGAAGTCAAGGGTGAGCCTGAAAACAGGATGGTCCTGAGAGGGCATGGTCAGTCCGGACAGTTCAGGAGGGCTGAGCTCTGAGTCACACCGTAGCTTGGTTCCCCTGGGTGACAGGGTGGTTGTCTGGAAAAGTCTGATTTAATCTAAGAGGGGTGGGAAGGCAGGTTGGTCAATTGCATATATTTGCTGGGGGTTATTTGTTTTGTCTTTTTGATTAGCTCCCTGGAGCTTTGTGTTTCTGAGACTCCAGATCTCAAACAGGCGTAGGAACATTCTGGAAAACAGTGTGTGTTCCTTGTGGGTCCTCCCTGCCTGTCCCTCTCCACAGCCTGTTGTGGAAAGGCCTGTCACACATCTCTCTCTCTTTCTCTCTCTCCTCTCTCTCCTCTCTCTCTCTCTCTCTCTCTCTCTCTCTCTCTCTCTCTCTCTCTCTCTCATCCTGAAATACAAAGAATCCCAAGAACATCAGATCTGTGGCAGGGACTGGATAGGGGTGGTCAGAGGACTCGGTGACTGATCAGATGCCTTCTGCTCCGTCAGGTGATGGACAGGGTCAGAAACAAGCTGAAAGAATCGCAGTGGCAGAGAAGCTGGAGCCTCTCCTCAGGGACAGGCTGACTAGGCCGCAATGGCTTCCCTGTGAGGCGCGTCTGGCCTCCTGCTCAAGGGCTGTGAGGTGCAGCTCCCCAGGACTTCACACAGGCCCAATCCATTGTTTCAGGTCACATCATTTCTCTACACAGAGTCAGTGTTGAATTGCCATCCACCTTATGCTGCCTCTACATAGATTTGTCTCTTGAAAATGTAAGCTCCACCCAATGAGTGGACAGCCACAGTCTGCTGTTTCTCAGGCACACGGTTTTTCATTTTCTGCCTGATGGCTGTTCTAAAGTGTTGTCAGGAAAGCTCTGGGCTGGCTTTCCGTCGCCTGCATCTGTGAGCACCTCGGTGCCTGGTGTGTTGTAACTCTCAGGGCCTTAACGGATGTCCTCAGCTCAGAGTGGGCCTTACTGGCTTCCCTGAGCCATGACTGCTGTTGTAGCTGACCTGGCTGCTGAGAAGCTCCTCCTGTGAGGCCGCGTCCTGTGAACGAGTCGCTCTCAGTTGCCCTCGTCACCTGCTCCTCAGTCACAGAACGTCATTCCAGCGGGAAGGCAGTCCTTTGTCCAGAAATACTCCTCATCTTCTTATGTGACATCATATTTTCCATCCCAAAGAACTTTGAATTGATTGATAAGTGAAAATAGCCCCTGAACACCCGATTAAGGAAATGTGTTCTCGTCTATCTACCCAGCTCTCTTCTCTCCCTCCTTCCTCCTTTGCTCAACTTTCCTGGCTTCACAAATACACATCAGTGACTCACT
Source organism: Cryptotis parvus (assembly GCA_021461705.1). Lineage (NCBI taxonomy): Eukaryota > Metazoa > Chordata > Mammalia > Eulipotyphla > Soricidae > Cryptotis > Cryptotis parvus. The sequence continues at coordinate 179,358 of JAJIBD010000211.1, forward strand.
TTCAGCAGAATGGAGGGGAAATATAGTTGGACACAGGTGGAACCTGGGGAAGGTTGGCACCATTCTGCCAAGCGGGTATGAGGGTCTGTCCCCAAGATCCTACCGACAGCCACAGCAGGGTAGAATGTATCTCGCCCTTTGAATTCACAGATCACTAGGACGAGACTTGGGGCTAAGACCGGAGAATTATTTCTACCCTGGGCCCTGCCATCAGCCTGTGACTTCCGGCTCAGTCGTGGGGCTGCATGAGGCCAGAAGCTCAGACCTGCTCAGACCCAAGCCAGGTGGTCTCTGTTTCAACCTCAGCTTGACCCCTAACAAGAGCAAGAGTTGACAGTGAGCCTGGACCTGGCAACAATTAGCCCTGCACTGTGGTTTACCTCTGTGAAATGGGGCTGGGGATTATCCCTGCTCTGATTGTCATGAGGGAAGAATTTCATGTTTTTATAAAGCTTAGAGCAGTGGTTGGTGTGGAGCAGGGGACCACGCTGTGAGCCGGCACCGTCCTGGCGCTGCCTTTTCATCTCTGCATCAGTCATGGGCCTCACCCTGCTTGTTGATCATGACTCATTCTGGATAACTTCTGGCTATTCCAAAACCCAGATCCATTTGTTCAGGAACAAAGCCTTTCCTTCATAACAGTGAGTCAAGGGGTGTGCGCATTGCTTCCTCTGAATACAGCTCGTGTAGAGGAGAACAAAACTATTTTTGGCAAATAAAATTTTGGCTAAAAAGTCTGGTTAGAGTAAATGAGTCATGTTGCTAAATGTCTACTTTGAAGGGGAAACAGTCATTTCAGTCTCTAAATTACTGTCTCATTACTTCATTATGTACACCAGAAGAGATTTGGGGCTGAATGCCTAAAAAGTTGTGTGTGCGCGTATACGTGTGTGTGTGTGTGTGTTTTAAACCCACACTACAAATTGTTTTGTCATTTAGCATTTAATTTAAAATAGAAAAACAACTAATTGAAATGCTCAGTGCCTTTTTTTATGCAACAATATGTTGACTGAGTTTTCCAAATTACTAAATGCATTCAGGCAGTTCTGGGAGTTGGATCTCATAACCCCACAGCTCTCTGTACTGAGCATGTCGGCATGTCACAGTGGTGCCAAAGATGATAATCATTTTTCACAGAAATTGAACTCAACAGAGTAATTGCTAAATACATTTGCACATTTTCCTCTCTAAGACAAAGTTTTTTGAAATCTGTGAGCTCTTCTCTATCCTTGCCTGACAATTGTCTAGGGAATGAGACCTCCATGATTTGGGGGCCTCAAAGATAGGCCAGATGAGAAAGTCACCCAGTTTCCATGAAGACCCCTCAGTCTCAGCGCCATGCAAGTTCTCATCTGAGATGGAGAACTAACCTACAGCCCAAACCAGCAAAAAAGCACAAACACTAGAGCCCATCAGACAGGAGAAGAGAATTCTCAGTCCTTCTCATGTTTCATAAGCCTAGATATGTGTTGGCATCAGCCATTTTGACAGATGTGGCTTAAAAGAGGAAAAAATGTAAAAATAGCTCTGGCAATTGTAATGGTACCTGAGAAGGAGCAAGAAATATCAAGTATATGCCGAACGTTTGCTCCAAAGGAAATTACTGCAAAGTAAAGGAAGGAGGTGATGCAGAGTAAAGGGAGGAGGTGATGAGAGAAAAGGAAGCCAGAATGAGTCTGAATGGAGCCGGGATTCAGAGCAGAGCCAGGTCACCAATGTGACTGACTACGGAGAAGGCACATTTCTGCAGAGGGTAGCTGGTGCCCATGACTCTTTGCATCCATACAAATTCTTGTACTAATGCAATGTGATCACTTGGTGAGCTTGGTGGCAGGGTCTTTGGAGGGTCCCTGGGTGGCCTCGGTGAAAGGGCCACCGAGAGAGATGGTCCCTCAGGGCAAAACAATGGATGGGATTGTTTTGCCCTGAGGGACTCATCTCTCTGTACCGTCTGAGGTCACACAAGCCAGGGCAGGCGGCAAACCAGGAAACAGGCTCTCACCAGGAGCCATGCCTGCTGGCGTTTGGTTTTGCTGTCGAGCCTCTAGAACTGGAGGAATAAATGCTTCCATCCAGGTCACTGTCTATGTTGTTGTAGAAGTGTAAATAGACTAAGACAACAGTATATGAGTAAGAGAGTGCAAAGCATTTCCGACGTATGCTGAGTTTCCAGAGTGACCCAGTGGGTCTCCCGGGCACAGTAGAATCAATGCCTTTAGAGTTGGGGAGTGACCCAGTGGGTCTCCCCAGCGCAGGAGAATCAGCTCCTTTAGAGTTGGGGAGTGAACCATAGCATGAAGAGCCTCACAAGCGGCTGGGGAAGCTGGAACTCGGCTCACCCGGACCCAGCTGACTATGGGGCTCCCGGGAGGACAGATGGGTTTTGGGGTGGGCCCATCACCTCTGGGGGGTCCCGGAAGCAGCCAGATGAGACTCGCCCACCACACTAGCCACCACCTGCGCTGTCCGGATGCTAGAAACTGCTTCACAACCAGATTAACAGAGCAAAAACCAGTTCGAGCCCAGGTAGGCGGCTCCCAGAAGCGGGAATCACTGGAAATTTGTCAGATGGAGTCAGGGGTCAGCCATTCCCCCTCCATTTTGTCGAGCCTGGTGGCCCCGCCCAGGAGCTGCCCTGGGGCCACCAGCCATAGCATGAAGAGCCTCACAAGCAGCTGGGGAAGCTAGAACTCGGCTCGCCCGGGCCCAGCTGACTATGGGGCCCCGGGATGACAGATGGGTTTTGGGAGTGGGCCCATCACCTCTGGGGGTCCCGGAAGCAGCCAGATGAGACTTGCCCACCACACTAGCCACCACCTGCGCTGTCCGGATGCTAGAAACTGCCTCACAACCAGATTAACAGAGCAAAACCAGTTCGAGCCCAGGTAGGCGGCTCCCAGAAGCGGGAATCACTGGAAATTTGTCAGATGGAGTCAGGGGTTGGCCATTCTGCCCTCCATTTTGTCGAGCCTGGTGGCCCCGCCCAGGAGCTGCCCTGGGGCCACCAGCCATAGCATGAAGAGCCTCACAAGCAGCTGGGGAAGCTAGAACTCGGCTCGCCCGGGCCCAGCTGACTATGGGGCCCCGGGATGACAGATGGGTTTTGGGAGTGGGCCCATCACCTCTGGGGGGTCCCGGAAGCAGCCAGATGAGACTTGCCCACCACACTAGCCACCACCTGCGCTGTCCGGATGCTAGAAACTGCCTCACAACCAGATTAACAGAGCAAAACCAGTTCGAGCCCAGGTTGCGCGGCCACTTGTGGCCGCAGCAGTCCATTAAAATAGTGGAAACAGTAATGTCCTTTAATGCACTGCATTACACGATGTGCAGGAAAGTTTGGCGGGAGGGAAAGATAAAGAGGAGAGAAATGACATACAGAACCCGCCAAGTAGTTGAGGTGTGGGAGGGGGGAGGGAGGTGGGGACATTGGTGATGGGAGATGGGTTTGGGTGGAGGGATGGGTGTTGGAACACTGTAGAACCAAAACTCTACATGAGCATCTTTTAATTGTATGTCTAAAATGATGTAATAAAATTTTGGGGGGAAAATAATAAAATAAAATAAAATGGAAAAAAATAAATAAGTGCACATAACAAAAAATATTCAGTAACCTAAGCCTAGGGCAATGGTACAGTGGGTAGGTGCTTGCCAGGAGTGATCCTTTACCAGAGTTAAGAGTAAGTCCTGAGCACCACTGGGTGTGGCACAAAAACTAAAACACTTCCATAATCTGTATTGAACCTCTGTCATATTTTGAATTAAGAGGAGCTTCCTTAGTTAAGTTCCTGATTAAAGCATTATCTGTTGTGTTTACAAAAATAAATAAATAAATAAATAGATAGATAAATAAATAAATAAATAAAAAATAGAGTTGGGGAGTGACCCAGTGGGTCTCCCCGGCACAGGAGAATCAGCTCTTTCAGAGTTGGGCTGTGTTTCTCAGCAGTGACTCACTGTTATGAAGGAAAGGCTTTCTTTCTGAGCAAATGGATCTGGGTTTTGGAAGGAGCCAGAAGTTATCCAGAACGAATGTGGTCAACAAGCAGGGTGAGGCCCATGACTGATGCAGAGACGAAAAGGTAGCGCCCAGGATGATGCCAGCTCACAGTGTGGTCCCCGTTGTCTACACCAACCACTGCTCTAAGCTTTATAAGAGCGCAAACTTTCTCCCTCATGACAATCAGAGCAGGAGATAATCCCCAGCCCCATTTCACAGAGGAAAACCGCAGTGTAGGGCTAATTGTTGCCAGGTCCAGTTCTGACACGTCAGTCCCTGCTCCTCCTCCAACTGGTCTTTGCAACCACCTGATCTTCACCACCACCTACACCATGGCGTCTGCCCAGAGCAGATTCCCCGTTGTTCCCCACCTTCCTCTGCAGAATTGCAGCTCATTTCCTGAGCCCAGGATGCGGCGCAGAAGCAGCATGGAGACACCTGGGCCGGGGGCATCCTCCAGCCGTCCCCGCTGCAGGCAGTGGGCCCACGTGTGATGTGGCATCTTCACGCTGAGCTCGCACAGGGAGCCAGCTGGAGCCGGAGTGCCCGCAGCTGACATTTGAGTGTGGCAGCTGGTCACCAGCAATTAATAACGTGATTCTGGGCAGTGCATGTGTCAACAAGGAGGGGCATCAAATAGGGCCCTTCAGGACTGGCTCACGTTCGAGAAAGACTGAAATGAAGTGGGGGGGGGATGCAGGGCTGGGGAGAGGGGTGGCTGCTGCCTGCTCTAACTGGAGGGGAGGCCCAGCGCCTGTGGAACAGCCCATGCATGTCAAGAAAGAAGCGACTGGGGAGTAGGAGGAAGGGGAGAGGCAGGAGGGGACACAGAGGTGGGGTGGGGGAGAGAGAACCATGCGGGCCATGGGAAGGGAGGCTGGGTCTTCTCTGACTTTTTCCGTTGAGATGAAAATCACATGTTCTAGAACTCCTCATTTTGTGAAGAGCGAAACAGGGACATTCTCTTTGCTGTGCACCCTCAGCCAGCTCGAAAGTAAACCTCGTGCGCCAATCTTACTCCTCCTCCCTCCGCCCCAAACCACCAGTGCTGCTTTTTGGTCTCGAGGCAATGACCTTTCCTGGACACAGTCTCGTCACTCTCAGTATCATACCCCTTGGCCATGAATCTTAGGGCCCATATCACATCCTTAACAGCCCACTGGGCTCGTGTCCGTCTTTCATTCTGACTGGGGCTAGGCCTCCTGCCACTAGCAGCCAGTCTTGCTGGTCCTTTCCTCTGCTGGACACCCCCTTCCTTATTGCTGCTGGTGACTTACATCCTACTTGAACTTTTTTGTATGGCTGGGCCTCCTCCCAGTCCCAGATTCGGTATCACCTCCTAGAAAGCTCTTCTCTGATGTCCTTGACATCAGTTTGTTATGCTTCGCTTTGCATCTTGCAATTGGGCCTTTTTTCTAATTTCCTGCATTTAGTAGCTGTCTCCAAGAACACAGACTTTCTGGAGCCCAGCAACAGCCAGTCTTTCTCACTCTTTTTTTTCTAGATGCCCAGTGCCAAGGCATCCTGCAGGGTACTCTAGGTCATCACAAAAGCTGATTCCAAGATAGGGTGATAGGGAGATGCTATGAGAGAAAAATGAGAAGGCGCTGGAGGCATCTGACAGTGAAACGCAGGTGTGAACTTCAGCGAAGGATAGAGGGAACCAGGTGAGGCTGGAGAGCACTTGAGGCTCTGGGGCCATTCCAAGTTTGGCCACGGTGTTGGGGCTGCCCAGACTGTCTGTCCACATCACTGTCAGTCACCCAGGAGTGACACTGCCTTAGAATATCTGTGGTTCTCAGCAGGGGACTGAGGGGGAGCACATGTGAGCAGGACCTGAGCAAGAAACGTGAAGTGGTGATGGGGTGCAGTGAACGGTAGCTGGTGTTGTTGGCCAGTGGACCCCTTAGTCCAGTGATCTGAGATGGGAAAATTTGTGGTCATCAGGAGCTTTGTTGAAAACACTTGTTCCGGGGCCAGAGTAATAGTCCAGTGGGGAGGGCATTTGCCTTGTATGCAACCATCCTGGGTTCAATCCCTGGGATCCCATATGGTTCCCTGAGCACCACCAGGAGTAATTCCTGAGTGCAGAGCCAGGAGTAACCCCCTGAACATCGCAGATATGGCCCAAAAAAGAAATAAAAAAGGAAAGAAAGAAAATATTCCACGAACAGCTCCACAAACAAACAATGAATAATTGCGTGAGAAAGAGGGAAACCATTGTGCTTTCCTGCCACTTCATCCCTGATTCTCCTCCAGGTTTCAGCCCCCCGCCTCCCCGCCTTTTATCTTTGTAGCTCATTTTTCAAAACTACAGGGACTCCATTATGTATAAAGTCCTGTATCTGCACTGTGTCGGTTGCTTCTTACAGCAAACCTAGGTATCAGGTGAGGAAAATGAGGCCCCAAAAAGGTTAAGGAATTTGTTCAGACTCACACACTACTAAATTGGCACAGATCTGTGAAGTTTTGTTTGTTTTGCGAAGTTTCCACTTGTAGTCCAGACCTTTAGTGCTCTCGTTGGTAACCCACAGTACTCCGTGTAGTACTCCATGTATTGTATGTTCTTCCTCCCCATCGCTTCTGCTCAGGGGGCTCCTGAAAAGCACATGGGGCAGGAACTTAGGCCTGAGCCCCAGGCTTTGGTTACTTGGCCAAGATGTGGGTTCATAAATTTGTATTGATCATCCCTGGATGCATTTACTCACCAGTGGCCCTTCATTCATTCAGCAAATAGTTGCCAAATGATTTCTCATGCCAGGCCATGGAATGTCTTAATCTTTATGTCTTGAAGGCCATCACCATCTTCTCTGTCCGATAGAGTAAGAAACTCAGGGTAATCAAGCAACCGAAATGGCCAACATTGCAATCTGCCAAGTGTCAGATTCACGCAGTATTTGAAGAGTTCGTAGGGAGAAAAAAAAATCATGAATAATTTTTACATTGATTAGCTATTGAAATGACCATTTGGAGTTATACAAAGTTAAAAAATTACTCTTAAGCCTAATTCTTCCCATTTCTTTTTAGTTTCTAAAGAGGATATTAGATTCTAGAATAGAGAGCACTTGAGGTTTTGGTGCCATTCCAAGGAAGTTTGACCACAGTGTTGGGGCTGCCCAGGCTGTCTGTCCACATCACCGTCAGTCCCCAAGAGTGACACTGCCTTAGAATATCTGTGGTTCTCAGCAGGGGCCTGAGGGGGCACACGCGAGCAGTGTGGGAAGGGCCAGACTGCTCTGACCTTCTTGCCAGAGAAAACTGAAGGGGGCATGTGCAGAGGTGAACCCCTGGGCACTGGATCTGATCAGTTTGGCCCAGAGGGTTCGTGAGGAGACATCCCTGCTGGACGCTGTGGCCCTGAGGGGAGAGGCGGTGAGGATGAACGCTGCTGCCCGTTCATCAGGGCTGAGGCTCTCCTGGGGTTCTGGCCAGGGAAGCAAGTCTGAGCTAGAACATCACAGGCTGCTTTATTAAAGCATTCATACCCTGGAGTGTCCTGAGTTTCCAATAGTATTTGCCCGTGGGATTGCCCAAGGAAGGGGCAGAGTTTTGGAGAGTGTGGCTCTCTGTGGAGACAGTCCCTGCGGTCCGTGGGGAAAATGACCAGTGGCTGGAGCACCAATGGCCTCCTTGTAGTGAGAGCTGCGGGACAGCACATGTTCCCAACAGTTATCTGGGGAAACAGGCCAGAAGACTTGCAATGGCCCCTCACTCCACTCAGTGCCCAGGCGCTCAAGGTCGCTGATCGGGTGTGAGGAGAAGGCCCATCACCGCTGCGGGTTGGAGCTTGTGTGAATGATCACGAAGGTAATGGTAGATTTGTCTGTGTAATGCATTTACCCACGGCCCCTAGAGTACACTAGAAGACAATTTCTGGGTGTTTAAATGATCATCCTTTTAATAATTCATTGATCTTAACAACACAATATATCAATGGTTTGTACCCGAGCCTTGCTTTATCTGCATCGCACTTCTAAATTGAAAGGTACCATAAAATAGCTCTTAACTCTGAGAATTCTTATGCGATTTGAAGCACAGTTCCAGATTTGTTGGATGATAATGAATATTCTGTCTTGTTTGTTACCTGGCGCAAACTTTAATTTAGGAGCACGAGCCTCAGCCAGGGGTGGCGCCGGTGGGCGTGGGCGGTGCCTGTACTTCAGAGCACATGTGGGTTTGTCCCGAACGTTTATTTGTGAGATTTTTATATCAATTGATACTAACACAGTTAAACATATTTGCATTCCTGTCTCTGTTGGGCCGTTTGGTGCAAATGAATTTCAAAGAAAACTGTTTTCTCTACATACCATGCTTGTGACACCAAATAATACGTGATTTTCCCGGGCAGCAGTGTCAGCTCTGCGGGCACCGGCCACCTCCCTCCTGTGCCCCCCAGTTCGGTCACGAGGGCCCCAGAATCAGCTCCCAGCAGCCATCAGCTGGTTCCAGGAAACTGGAGACTGGCACCAGGTCCTCTTGGTGCCAGTCTCCAGGCGGAGTCACATCTGACTTGGCGACACATTGGGGCCCCAGCTTCTCTTCTTATGTGTCGGATCGCCCAAATCACTCAAGAAAACCTGACTGAGAACGTGTCCTGGTTAGCCCACCAGCTGCCACGCTGGGCCCAGAGGCGCAGAGGAAGCAGGCTTGGGGGCTCTTGACTTCCCTTTCCCTGTGGAGCTGGCTGGTGCCACCCTTCTGGCAGCTGAATGTGACACCGACCTGGCAGTGCTCCAGACACTGCAGGTCTCCCTGTGGAGCCTTTCAGTCCTCACTGCCTGGGCATTCACACTCTCCGTTGGCAGCACCCCCTTTCCCAGGAGATGGACGCAAGGGGCTGAATGTTCTCACGCTTCTCACCGGGCCTTGGTGTCTCTGAGGGCAGGAAGCCCCTCTGGAACTCCCCAGAGCATGCTGAGAACCACAGAGGGCGCTGCTTTGTCTCTGGAAATGCCATGGTGGCGGGGAGGGAGGAGGGGAGCTTCGTGGAACACATTCCCAGTGAGTCCAAAAAGGGAATGGGGCAGGTTTAGGAGCCTGTGAAGGATCTGAGGCAGCAGCAGATGGTGCTCAGTGTCGTCAGCCTCGGACAGTGAAGGGTGCAGCTCAGACCACACCTGCTCTGAGGGAAATGGGCCACACGTGTTCTCAGCAACACCACAGTTGGCATCTGTGCGGACCGCTGGGGTCCCCAACAACACCAGGAAACGAGTTCCCTTCTACCTCCGAAGCCGGTGGGAAATGGATGAAAGCTCAGGAATCCAGCACAGTTTTAAAAAGATTTTACTATCACAGGTTGTGATATCACTTGATCACTTGAATCCCGTTATTCATCGATTTGCTCGAGCGGGCACCAGTAACATTTCCATTGGACCCTATCACGTGCCAATGTAGCCCAATGGCATCTGGTTGATTCAGGAATATGAAGAGCCTCAAACCGTTCCTTCAGGGTCATGACAAGGAAGTCTGACCATCTTGTAGGTGGGCGGCCACGTGATCTTTGACATCCCGTGGGATCCAGTCGGTAATGGCTCTAGTCCAGCGGTTGTCTCCAAATCGCATTACATGTCCAGCCCATCTGATTTTCGATGCCTTGGCAAGCGAGACAGTGTCCCTGATTCTGGAATAGCGATGGAGGTCAGAACTCCGGATTCCTTCTCTCACTTGAGTGGAGGTGTGATATTCCAAGCATAGCTCTTTTGATTCCTCTCTGGGAGACCCGAATAGCATTCTCATCCTGCTTTGATATACAATCCAAGAACAGGAAAAACCCTGGCTCTGGGTTCCTTGGCCATGTGTAGGCCAAGATGGCTGCACCTTGTGTTCAATCCCAACAGAGAATGGAGAGGACGGAAAGGTAAAATGCCAAGGAAAGCCAAAATGGCAAAAAGGCCCCTTCTTCTTATCCTAGCTTATTTTATAGACAGAAGCCTGCCAAAATCTGCTGGGCTGAGCTATATAGAAATGAAGCCAGGCAATGACCCTTTTGAAATGTAGAACTTTAGGTGGGCCTTTGGCTCAAGCTTCTCAAAAGCCAGAGCTGATTCCCTGAGGCAAAATCTCCCTTGCAGAGAGGAGGAGGGCTGCATCTCTGAACCAGAAAGCAGTTCAGAATGTAATTTGTAGGAAATGGCATTAATACTTTTTACTATGAATATATAGCTAGCAGATCCCAGACTCTGGATCCCACTAAGGTCCAAAATCCATCAGAATAATTCACTTTGGCATTACCTTTAAGATCAGAGACACGCCAGTTTGCCCCAAGATGCACTGGCATGTCTCTGAATTAAGAGAATTGATTACATTATGGTTGATCCAATGTGGCCAAGTATTCTTGGAATATCTACATGTATGTCCCACGCAGGGACCCGTGCAAACAGAATATTGATCTCGGACAAGCGAGATTCATGATAAAAATATTTATGCCATATAAAATTATGAAATTGATCCAAATCTGCCCGAACTCCCATTGTGTCTGCTCGGAGATTCCCCAAAAGGCAGAGCCCAGCTCTCCACATAAGCTAAGTGTAGCTGGAAGCTAAGTCTCAGTAGGGTAGGTCACCCAACAGGCTCTTGATTTCCTGTGATTTGTTCTTACTAGTTCTGCTGTTTCCTGGCATCTGAGTTCTGGATGTTGACTGTGTGCAAGTGAGTTCAGGGTTGCTCACTGCCAGAGAAAAGGCTAGAAGCCCTCCACGTGGTGGGCTGTGTGCTCCCCTCATCTCCCCTCATTGTGCTCCCTCCCCACTTCCTGTGATTCTGTGCTCCCTCTCCATCTCCCCTGACTGTGCTCCCCCATCTCCCCTGACTCTGTGCTCTCCTCTTTTACCCTGACTGTGCGCCCCACCTCCCCATCCTCTCTTCCACTCCTCACGCTTTATGATTCAGGAGCAGGGTCCAACCTTTCCAAACATGTCAGCATCTTTCCTGCCCCAGTGCCTCTGGATCCTCTGTCCATCTGCCGGGAGCACCACAAGATCCTCCCAGTCCCCTGCTCTGCCTCGAATGCTCATGCCCCGAGGAAACCATCTCTGCGCTTCCAATGGCCTGAGGCTGCCCCACAACATAGCCCTGCCCTTATGGCACTCGCCAAGGTCTTCCTCTCAAGGTACAGGACAGACCAGGGGGCCCCATGATGGTCAAAAAGCAAAGCCGTGTTCACTGCCTCGAGAATGAATAAGTGAATGGCCATAAGAATAAATGAAATATCACAAACAGACCGAGCACAATAAACCCTGCAGTGGAGTTTTACTTTGATATTGATGATCTTTGCTGCAAGAGTTGGAGCGAATTGATGAGGCCACTCGGCGATTTGCCCTGGCTCAAGGCATCCACGGGCAATGGCGGGAGAGAAGACAGATCGGAGCGAATGTGGTGAAAAGCTCGGCTGTGGCAGGAAGGTACGAGAGAGGAAAATCACTTCAGAGCTGGGTAGAATTGAAAGAGGATCTTTACTGTTTTTAGCTCCCCAGAATAAATAAGCTTTAAACATGTTTGTAAGCTGCCAGGAAGTAGCCGATGGAGAGGAAGTGATTGAACTGGAAGAGAAGCAGAGGGTAATTGATGGAGCGCTGTCCCCGCGGAGACGGAGGGCTGGAATCAAGAGCACAGGTCAGGAGGTGAGACTGACAGAGGCCAGCATGGCAGGTGATATTTCTGCCCAACCCCTCAGCTCCTGTGCTGTGAAGGAAGCATCGATCACTTCCTTCTGGCTGGGGAACTGCCAGGAAATTCTCGGGCAGAAACTTCCTCAGGCAGGTGGAGGCTCAGAATTAATTGTGAGGATTAAGCATAAACCAAAAGGAACAGGGACATCCTAAGCACTAAATCTCAGGAATAGGACATTTTCAGACCATGGCTATGCCTTCCAGAATACCCAGTAGCCCAGGAGGTGATTTGCGTCTCCCTGGGCACTTCAGAAATAATACTCAGACCTCTCAGGAACCGGCTGCCCACAGGCCAATATGTAGATCTGTTGTTTTGCTTGTTTGGCTCAGATTATGCTCCAGAAAGAGAAGATGATCTTTTGAAGTCTGCCTTGGGAATACTACTGTCTGTCCAGGAGAAAAGACAGTGTTTGACCTTCTGCTGGCCTTGTCTCTTTGTTCTTGACACCCTCCGTTTGCAGACAGTGATGGTGGAGGGATTTGCCCCAACCAAAAATCGCCTTTCAGTCCTTCAATGATGATGAACAAAATCCTACACTCTGGAGGGCTGCAGAGTGGGGAGGGTGGGGGATGTGGCTGCGTTTGGGGTTTGGATTTTTTGCTTTGTTTTGTTTTTAATTTAGAATGCTGGCAGTAAGCTGACTTTGTTGTGTAGAACCGAAATCTACCTATTTGGTAGCACACATGAGAGAGTGCCAGAAAGAATGTGTGGACCAGCCCATTGCAGGCCAGGCTTTGCCAGATTTGGCTCCACAGAAACAGCCTGCATTGAGCTTAGCCTAAAAAGAAGACACCAACTACAGTCACCTGGGCAACACACAGCCTTTGCATTAACGAGATATCCCTGATGAAAACTAGAACCTCCGGTGTTAGGCGCAATATAGTGGTCAGTAAAAATGGACACGAACTCCCGCCAGGCGTACGGTTGAGGTTAATCCAGTGCAGATGCGGAGGTGCCTGGGAAGCTGCCATTGGCGCTGCCGTCATTGCTTCGCATGCTTCCATCTCTAGAGCATTTTCTGGGTCAAAACCATTCACTTATCTGGCTCCTACTAGTCCTGGAAAATCTGAGAGGTACAAGCAGACTTAATTGTGAGCTAAATCTGATATTTATTTTAGGGATTTGCCTACAGTCACACAGCTATTAGCTGACAGAGCTAAGAATCAAGCAGTCTTTCTGATGCCAAAGCATGGGTCACTTTGCTCACTTAAAATGTCTTTAATTTCCAATTTACAAGAACTTAGAAACATGTTGAAGTATTTGGAAAGAATTGTGAAAGTTGAGGAGACGGCCATTTCCCTAACTCCTGTAGACAGCCCACACCGCCCCATCCACCCTCCCTCACTTCCTGTCCACGTAGCCCCGTACATGACTTCTTTACGTGCTTTGAATATTCACCTTCTAGATTAAAAATGATCAAACCTATTGGGAAGACCTCCCTGAGGATTTGCTTTATAAAATAAACAGAAATCAATTTTGACTTGTTTTCTAATCATGATAAATGAAGCCAGGTTAGGGGGGGGAAGTTCTAGCATTAGTCGAGGATCATTTTGCCAAGATGCATTGGTCTTTGACAAGCAATTAAGAAGCTCTCTGATTGTGGCTGGCAGTGCCACGGCTCAGCACACTCCTGATTAATTCTCATTTTCATTCTTTCCTTGGAACTTATTTACTCATTTCACCTGGAATGTGTTTAGCTTCTTAAGCTACCCTACCCACTTTCCTCATGTGATTCTAGACTTGGATTCATGGAATGTCAACTACCCATTAATTGGTGCCATATTGATTCTTGTGGACACAATATCATACCCTGCTGGCATTCATTCATTCATTGTACATTTTCCCCTTTGTTACTGTCATCGATGATGTTTTTTCATTGTAGCCTTTCATGGTAGAGTTCTCCTTCTAAAGCCCACATTGGGTGACTTCTTTATTGCCACGTAATCATCTTTGAAAAGTCCACATAGGTCTGCATTGGGCTAGTTGGTGGGGGACAGACTATTACAAACTAGTCATCCACGACTGCTTCAGACATACCTGTGGGATGCCAGGGCACATCAGCAGGATCCTGTAGAAGCGACTAGAGAGAGAAACAAGGTTGTCATCTTCATCTTCTTGATGCAGGTGGGCCCCATGGGTGGCTTATGTAAGGCAGGAAGGAGAGAGAGATGGTTGCTTTCTCCCCAGCCTCCTATGCCGCCCGGGACCCGCTGAGCAGGCTTAGGACTGATAAAGTCTGTGATGAGCCCCTGCACAGCGTGGGCCTGAGCCCCACCAGCCCCACGAGGTGGCCGTCAAGCCACACCTGATGTCCGCTTGATCTCTAGGCACGGGAGTTAATCCCCACCACCCGAGGTTTCTTGGGGAGCCACAAACTCAGGCTGGAGCGAGGAATTGCTCTTTGCAGGAAAGGAAAGTCAGTCCTAGGCCTTACCCAGGGTTGCCTTAGGGTTCTTGTCTTCCTCGCAGAAAAAGAATTTTCAGGAGTCAACGAGCAGTGAAGTTTTACAGACTTTATTAAGGAGGGTTTAGGAGAAGGGGAGGGGATAGAAAGAGAGAGGCTACACATCTCAAGAGGGGAGATCGCGGCTAACACACGTGCTCAGGCACCACATGTGCTTTCGGCCACATGGGCTCAGGCAGCATGTGTGTCCATGCAGCATGTGCGCTCTGTCCTTTGATTAGGACATCTTTTTATAGATTTCTCCCCAAGTTACTCCTATATGGGGCTTCAACCTAGGTTGCTAGGGCCGTTGCCAAGGGGGGTAGACTTTGGGAGTGGTCTTCTTTGACTGGAATGCTTTGGAGTATTCTATGAGCTGGGTCCTGGGCTGGAAGGCTTATTTATTTCTCTTAGGAGAGTTAATTATCTAAAGCCTTTAAAAGGGAAAGTGGCCTATGGGCTTCACACATTCCCTTTAGGCCTTCCCCTTCCCCAGGATTATTGTTGATAATGGTCTTGTCAAGTTTGTTTTTGGTTTTCAATCAGGTGTGGCTCTGGATCTCTTCTTTAGGAATTTTATTGCCATGTGGTGCCCCCCGTCTGCCTGCCTACAACATTCTTAGTTACCAACTCCTGAGTCCTCTCCCTGTTCAGGCCTGGGGCCTCGCCACCACCCCAGAAGTAGGCAAGGGTGGCTTTGTCTTAGATGAAGTCACTGGGACTCAGATAATTAGAATCCCTGGGCAGAAAGTGGCAAAACCAGTCCCTGAGGCTCTGTCTGCTGAGTTATTCGCAGGGGAAAAGTCGTTGACATTGAGTCACATGTGGTACCACAGCGGTTCATCCCTGCCCTTTGACCCCTGCCTTGGTAGGTGGAGTCCCTGCTGGATTGTGTTTCCAACTGGTGAGAGCCACCTACACCATCCCCCTCTCAACCCGTTTCACCTGGGGAAGAGTAACATGGAGCTATATGACCTTATAAAGGGTCTTCAGTCTCCCTTTGCCTCCCCCCACCCCCTTCCCTGACCCATGCATGAAGTGAGAGTGAAATGAGTCTCTTAACCTTTGACCTCCCCACTCCACCCACCCACTGCCTTTCGTGTTCTGCCCGGCTAGTCTGAGCCTGCCGTTTCTCCTCTCCCAGCCTTGGGATTGGAGTCGTTTCCTCCTCCTCCCTTTGGAAATTTCTGTCTCCTTGCATTCTGGGAAATGTGACTCTAGTTCAACTGCCCTGGGAACTCCTTTATTCTGATGTGGTTTTTCCCTGCTTCTTTTGGGGAACAAAAACTGCATCAGGCAGTTCTCCATGTGCTGGGATTGCATTGGAAATATCCTTTTCACAACTTAGGAGGATTTATCATCGGTGTTTCCTACGTGAGGTCATAATAGAGGGCTGGTGAGGTCAGGTGCTCATTCGAAGTCCTTTGCACAGGAAGTGATGGGTCACAAGTGGACCTGGATGGGTGCAAAGCACAGTCTCTCTCTCTCTTTCTATCTATCGCCTCTCTTTCCCTCCTCTCTCCCTTTTTTCCCTCTCTCTCCTTTTTCCCTCTCTCTCCCACTCTCCCCTTCTCCCTCCTTATCTCCCTCCCTCTCTCCCTCTCTCTCTCCTCCCTCTCTCTCTCTCTTTCTCTCCCTCTTCCTCTCTTTCTCCCTCTCTCCTCTTCACTCCCCTGGAAGCCATAAGATTTGTGATTTTCTTCTAAACTGATTTTTTCTATTAAAATTATAACCTGCCATTAAAATATTTAAGCACACAAATTAACTGGTGCTAATTATGGTATTTCAGAAGGTGACAAGCAATTTAGAGTAAGACTTAAAGGAAAGAAAACACCTAAATATAACTTGGCATTATTCTTAATAAATACAAACCCTTGTCAGTCATGACTTTTCAGAACCTGTTAGCCACGGGTCAGCCCTGAACAGAGCATTCTCGGGCACACTCCCTTCCTCCAGGCTCAAAGCAGAGAAAAGGTTTTCAGAAATTCTGCTACTTCAGAACTTTCTGGCATCCAAACTCTGTGCGGGGAACTGCCTGCTGAATCTCTTTCTGCCCAAGACAGCTGGAAACACCACCTTCCATGCTGAACCAGGAGACCGCGCTGCTTTTTTCTTAGATGTCCGTCTCCATCCCTCCGGGTTCCCTGTCCATTCGCACCTGGTGGTAAATGAACAGGAAGCATGTCTGAGAGGGGAGGGGCTGGGGAATGGCAGGAGGAACTCTGGGGCCAACACGTGTCACATTCTGGATTTTGATCTGCAGCAACAAACACAAAAATACAAACACTATAGTTTTCAGGCCCACTTTTCTAACTTCCAGACTCCGTTTGTTAGAGAGCCACTAGCTGAAACATCAATCACCCCCTTACCCCAAGATGGTGACCCTGAAGGTGCATTCGATATGATGGGTCCAGAGACTCAGGACCCATCATATCGAATGCACCTTAACCTCAGCTTGAGTCCCGAGCTTTGAGAAGTTGGTTTTGTGATGCCATCAGAGCTTTGACCATTTGTGCAAGAAATCCCTCAAAGCAATTACAAGTCAAGTACCACTGTGAAAGCTGGTATTTACCTTGTCCTGAAAAGAAATGAGACACCTTCAAAGGGTATTTCCTTGCTAAAGAACCCAGGGAAAAGTGTGTGATCAAAGTGGGCTGCTCGTGGCCAGGAATTTCAGGTGGGCATTCCTGAGAGTGCTCCCGAGTGTCAGTCAGGGGCTGGACCTCGAGAGGAGATGGATCAGCAGGGAAGGGATCCTGGAACTGCTCGGTGTATCCGTTAGAGGCTGGCACTCGTGGGTGAGACCCAAATCCAGACGACCAGGTCAGGGATACCCTATAGACTCCAGGGGAGGGCCTGATCTCTGCCCGGCCGTGGGGCTTCTGGCCTGCAGGAGAATGTCCTTCCTGCTCTCATCTCTGCACCATCCCTGGGGCAGGGAAACTGTCTGTGGGGAAGACAGTCATTGGCTGTCCACCCACAGGGACCTAGCAGGAACCTGGTCGCACCTGATCACCTGAACACCTGATCACCTGAACACTCCCTATGATGCCACCCCTCACTGTTTGTCTATCACTGTTTTCCCATTGTTCATCAATTTGCTCGAGTGGGCACTAGTAACATCTCCATTAGTCCTGTTACAAGCAAGTGCAACCCAAGGGCATCTACTTGCTACAGGGACAGGAGGAGCCCGAAACCATTCTTCAGGTTATGGAACTGAGGTCCATAATAGTTACTAGTCATTGGCATAAAAAGTAAATAAAACACTGTAGCTTGCCAGGCTTTACTGTGTAGGTGGTATAGTCTCAGTAGAAGGCTCTCAACCCAAGCATTTACTGATAAAACTTAAAGGGTAAGATCAGGTTTTCTCTTGGATAGAGCTCTGGAGTCTGGATGTTGAGAATGACTAACTGCATGATGTTTGGTTTGCTCTGGCTTCTTGCCAGGCTTGTTGGTATCAGTTAAAATATGTCTATAACTGTTTACTATGTATAAATGTGAAAGGAATTGGGAAGAACCTTATGCAAAATTCAGTATGTGATAAAAATATTGCGCAGCTGCAAAGCGGCCACGTGCCAAAGGACATGTCGGTCTGGCGTGGGTGGGCCTGCAAGGAGGCGGAGGAAAGGGCAGGGCCCAAAACTCCACTCTGAGTCCAGCCAGCATGGTCTCTCCCCACTCATGAGAGCAAACCCTTGGAGCCATGTTGGACTCGGCCAGGGGCTGGCCAAGCCCCTTACCGGGAGGTCAGCTCCATGGGTTGCTTCCCACATGGGGTCAGCCGAGCAGCGCAGCTGTGGGTCTGAAGTGGATGGGTCTGGATCTCTTCCCGGGGTTGCAAATTAGCTGAATCTGGAGTGGGTGGGTCTCTCTCTTCCGGAGCAACTGGCATGGAGGCGGAGGAAAGGGCAGGGCCCAAAAACTCCACTCTGAGTCCAGCCAGCATGGTCTCTCCCCGCTCATGAGAGCAAACCCTTGGAGCAATGTTGGACTCGGCCAGAGGATGTCCGAGCCCCTTACCGGGAGGTCAGCTCCATGGGTTGCTTCCACATGGGACCGACTGAGCAATGCAGCTGTGGGTCTGAAGTGTATGGGTCTGGATCTCTTCCGGGTTGCAAATTAGCTGAGTCTGGCGTGGGTGGGTCTCTCTCTTCCGGGGCAACTGGCATGGAGGTGGAGGAAAGGGCAGGGCCTAAAACTCCACCCTCAGAGGTGTCAAATATGGTGAGTAAATAGAATCTGAGAGAAGAGTCACTTTCCCCCGAATTAAAATTCCAGAATGTTTCAGGAAGCTCTAGATGCCACATGTGAGTAGATAGTGGTGAAAATTCTTTCTGGATACACAGACTTGGAGGTCTTGTTAGCTAGCATAGCTCCCGAAGGTCGCAAATAAAGGCCTTTACAAATATTTATAAACAATTTTAAGACTATCTGGAAGATCATGTTCATTGCAAATAATTTGGGTAATGTAAGTCTTCCTTTTTCTCTCATTAGCATATTCCTCGCTTCTAAGTAACCATCTTATGAGTTTGATGGATTCCCTTGAAATCTTTGTCTAGCCTTGTAGATACATTTACAAATATACCTGTGGTTACTTGGAATTCTATTTTTGAAGTTTAATTCTTTTAATTAACCTTTACTGCTAGCCATTATTTCATACGCCCCATTTCCATCTGATGTCTAAATGAGGAAAAGCGTCT
Source organism: Cryptotis parvus (assembly GCA_021461705.1). Lineage (NCBI taxonomy): Eukaryota > Metazoa > Chordata > Mammalia > Eulipotyphla > Soricidae > Cryptotis > Cryptotis parvus. The sequence continues at coordinate 198,169 of JAJIBD010000211.1, forward strand.
CTCTCCTGGTTTGTCTGTAGACTTCGGTGTGCAATATTAGGTTCACCACTCCCTCTGTAGTCCTCTTCTACTTCCTGGCCTTGGGATGATGCTTCTGCGCCTGCTCCCTGTCAGCCACCAGCACGATGCTGTGTCTAGCACCTGAAATGTCTGAGGAAGTGGCAGGATCACTTCCAGACCAAGCATAGACTGGCTGGATTCAGTTTTCTACCCAGAAGTTGCTTGGGGCTTAGTCACATGAGTGTCTGGGTAGCTGCAACCCTCCTAGTTCAAACACCGCCCTGCATGCATCAGGGGAGCTAAGCAAGGAATCAGCCCTGCTGTACCAGGCCTTCTGTTTCTTTATCACTGTATGACCTGATCCCTTCGTCTGACACAGCTGAGAGCAGCCTTGTGCTTGCTTCTGTCTAAGCAAGCTAAGTGACAGCATTTCTCCAGCAATGGATGTCTACTGCAAAGTCAAAACATTAAATTGCTTTTAAGGCATCTTCTTATACATCCAGCTCTGCCTTTTGTCCCCCTGACTCCTCTGCGTCTCTTGACTTTATATGCCCTTCTATTATTTATTCATGGTTTATTAGATAAACGTCTTCCCCAGACAAGCCAGGCGCTCCCTGGAGTGTGCCAGTTCTTTAGCCCAAGACTCTAGAGTTAGCGATTGTTTCATTAAACTCTAATCTCAAGGCTAATCCCTGCTGAAAAATGTGTTCTGTCCCCTACGAAGGCTCTTGGGCTCCAAGTCTCAAACCACTAGACAGGCAATGCAGGTGTTTAGTGGCACTTATTGGCGGTCACATGATGTTGTTACTTCTCTCTGCACACTTCTAGTATGATTCACACTGTTTAAAAGGATTCCCCTTCATTTAGGGAGGGGCTGGTTAGAGAATGGGATTTCCACAGCCATCATGTCTTGCCCGAGCACCACAAGGGCGCACATTCCCTCTCTGGGGCGAAGACCACTCAGACTTCTCAGCTGAGGCGTTTCTTCTAGTCGGCCAACAGATGGAGGGGCAGCAAGTGGAAATGGGGGTTTCTTTAAAACAGCTCTGCTCTCCACTGGCAGTCTCTGCAATTGGGCAGCGATGCAAGGTTGATGTAGACTTTGAGTTTATCTGTTTCAGGACACGGTCAGTTCGGTCCCTCCAGGACTCTGGGAGGTGGGGGAACCTGAAATGCTATGTTGACAGAAAGCCCAGAAGGGCAGAACAAAAAGCAGAACTTGGGAGTTCTGTACCTGCGCATCAGCGCATGCTGTGGGCGAAAGTCTTTGCAGCTGTCATTCATTCGCATGTCTCCCCAGGAAGTGAGACAGGCCAGTTTGTGTGAAAGAGAAACTCCAGCCAAAGCAGGAAAGCCAGGATCCGTGGTAACTTCTGGAGATGGCTGCCAAGTCCGCAGAAGCTTTGCACTATGTCATTTCCTCTTGGTCCTGCCTCTGCCCTTGCCAATTGCTGTGCCTGCTCCTCCGTGTCTGCAGCCTGAGACCAGGGGCTTGGTGGCTGCCTTATGGGTGCTGCAGTCTGCCCTGATGGCACCTCCTGCTTCCTGCGCTGTCCTGGGGAAATCCTCCTCTGCCCCGACTGTCTGCATCCAGAGAATGGGGAGAAGAGCAGCACTGCACTGTTGAACCCAGTGAGCTAACCCCAGCATCCTTTTTGGGGGCAGCAGGGTTCAGACCCCAATGTTGACATGAGGCAGCTGCCCAGGGTAGGCGCCCAGAAGTGTGGTTTTCCTCTGCGGCTCCTCTGCACGCTGCCATAAGCAGTCAGGGGACTCCTGAGCTGAAATCCTGGGCATGGCCACCAAAGCTGCCCCAGCCCTCTCATTTGCCTGCTTTTAGCTCTTTCCACTTTTGGAGTCCCGGAGCCTAAGCTGTGACCAGCCCCTGACCTTTGCACCTTACCTGTGTCCAGCCCTGACCTTTGCGCTTGAGCTGTGTGTAGCATCCTAACCTTTGCACCTTACCTGTGTCCAGCCCCTGACCTTTGCGCTTGAGCTGTGTGTAGCATCCTGACCTTTGCGCCTTACCTGTGTCCAGCACTCTGAGCCACCCGGACTTCTGTAAGTGCTGCCTGATGGTGTATGGTCCACTGTCCAACCTGATTCCTCTGACTTCCCAGTTTGCATGACTTTGACCCTCAGCTGTTGGCGCCTCTCTAGGCCTACCCACCACCACTCCACGGAGACCCACAGGACTGAGGGTTCCTCACTCCTTTCTTTCCCCGCCTTGACTCTCCTTTCTGTCTTTGACTTCAGCTTGTTCAGTCACTGCCTTTTCATGTTAATAGTTTTCCGTTCACATGTTTGCCTTCTTTACTCTATAAACGCTTCTCAGAGGGCAGGAGATCGGCACCACTGGAGCCCTCTGTCCCACATTAGTGAATGTGAGGTCATCTAAATAAAGCCCCTCTTCTTAAACTGAATTCTTAAACTTTTAAGGTTCTCAGACTGAAACTTGGCTGCCACTTGCTTATCTGGCCCATGTGATACCTGAGTTCAATTTATGCCTCCCCCAAACAAATGAACCAACAAAAGCGTACCTTTATGGTTCCTCACAATATGGAGAATTTCAAGCAATTATCAAGCCTGTGCATGAGTGAAAGCAAACAAGTAGACAGTCTCTCAAATAACTGGGCCTTCTGTTCTATGTAAAACACTCTTCTAGGTCAAACACTTCTTCAAGTATATGAATGATTCATATGAAAGATAGGAGTGGATGCAATAGAGTTTGCATACAAAACCCTCTTAGCTCAGCTCACTCATGCATCCCGCCAAGAATAAAGTATAATTTGTGTCTTTGATTACTGCCTTTAAGGGCATTTGTGCTTGAGTGTGTCTCTGAGAGGACCGATGGCTCAGAGCACTAGAGTACATGCTCTGCCTTAAGGCGCCCCAGGGCTGATCCTTGACACCACATAAGAGCCCCGACACTACCTGGAAAAGCCCCAAATATGACACTGCAGCTCATCCCACGCCCAGCCAGGTGTGGTCAAAGCAAACAAAATAAGCATCTCTTCAAGCATTTGCTGTAAGCCTGTAAATTTAGTCCTAATTAGAAATTCATGCGATTGAAGGCAGGGCCAGAAGCCTCAGCATTTGCATGGAGAATGGGACCAAATCAATGTTAATTTAATACTAAAAGGATAGGTCCGGGGCGATAGCCCAGCGGGTAGGGCGTTTGACTTGCACGCGGCCGGCCTGTGCTGGCCTGGGTTCGATCCCCCGGCATCCCATATGGTCCCCGAGCACCGCCAGGAGTAATTCCTGAGTGCAGAGCCAGGAGTAACCCCTGAGCATTGCGGGTGTGATCCAAAAAGCAAAAAAAAAAAAAAAAAATACTAAAAAAGGATAAACTCAGTAAAATGGAATCCAGACTTTAAAATGATCTTTAAAAAGGTTTTCTTACTCATCAAAAATTGCCCTTAGCAGCATACCCTCTGAGCATGCCTACCAGGGCTCTGTCAGCGTTTGGGTCACAACTCCGTCAGCATGCTTGCCAGGGATCTGACCAGACTATGGGGTCATCCCCTGAGTGTGCTTGCCTGGGCTCTGGTCAGACTGTGAGGTCACCCCCTACCCTGCACATACATACTGGGGCTCTGGTTAGACTATGGACAACGTTTTTAGCTGCCTTCAATGCCCACCTTCCCAAATATGAGAACATCTGGAGAACCCGGCAGTGCCCAGTCAGAACCCCAATACTTCCATGGCCATGGCACCGATCAGACACTCACCTTGATGGCTTCTATTTAAAAGCGTGATTAAAACTTAGCAAAGCAGCAGTTAGTGACAATCCTCTGAAAGCGAAAACAACTTGTGCAGTGAAAGCACAGTCGCTAAGTCAGAGCACTCGGCCCAGAGGCCTCCCAAGCCAGAAAGCAACGGCCTTGAAGTCTACCCACAGATGTTGAAAACGTGTTCGCAGATACACTGGCACCAGCTGCTCTTCAGCGGCTACATTTACAACTGCCAAGTCTGGGAAGCAGCCATGGCGCCCTTCGGGAGGCGACTAAATTGTGTTCTCTCCAGACAATGAAATATTCTTTTTTTTAATGAACTATCAAGCCATGAAAAGACATGAAAGAAAATTAAACACATGTGAGTAGAGGAAACACATCGGAAAGTATCTCTCACTGTGATTTAGGAGGCCCCAAATATGACCTTCTGGAACTGGCAGCATGAAGCAAGGATAAGATTGTTGATAGTTGCTAGAAGTTGACAATGGGAAGGAACGAACAGGTGGAGTGGGAAGAGCATTGAGGGGAGCAGAGACACTCCACTGTATTCAGAGGTGGCAGCATGTCCCTGTTAGTCCAAACCCACAGGACACATGATACAAAGATCCCTAAGGGCCATGATGTTCTAAGCAACCTGTGGGAATGTTGAGATTTCTCCTTATTTGTGGAGGCAAGATATCACTTGATCACTTGACATCCCATTATTCATCGATTTGCTCAAGTGGGCACCAGTAACTTTTCATGCGATTCCGATCACATGCCAGTGTATCCTAATGGCATCTGCTTGCTCCAAGAATACGAAGAGCCTCAAAATGTTCGTTCAGGCTCTTGACGAAAAAGTCTGACCATCTTGTAGGTGGGCAGCCATGTGATCTTTTGATGTGTCATGGGATCCAGTCATAAGGGCTCTAGTCCAGCAGTCAGCTCCAAATCACATTACATGTCCAGCCCACCTGATTTTCAACACCTTGGCAAATGAAAGATTTTCGACGCCTGACTCTCAATCGTCAACGGAGGTTGGAACTCTGGATTCCTTCTCTCACTGAGTGAGGCTTGATATTCCAAGCATAGCTTTTTCGATTCCTCTTTGGGAGACCCGAATAGCATTCTCATCCTGCTTTCGTAGGTCTCTGTATGTTAATGCAGGGAGAATGGTGGAGTTGAAGAGATGTGCCCAGAGCTGGAAGTTCTTTGTCCTTTTAGCTATTTCTTCAATGCTCTTGAAGGCATTCAATTCTGCTCTCTTCCTCCTGCACAGCTCAGGTTTTAGGTCATTCATCATGTTGAGTTCTCGACCTAGGTACACATAACTGCTGCATTCAGAGATGTTTGCCCCACCCAGAGTGAATGGGGCCTCTAGAACTAGTTCATTGTCAATAGTTGCGTGTTAGTAAATAGTCATCAGGTTTCTTTCTTCCTCTCCCACCTACAAGTGTATTCACTATCATTTGCGCCGATATTCTTTCTCTAAAAGGAGAGAACACCTACTGGTAATTGATAAGTCTTAGTTCTCTAACAAAGAAAAATATTTCCAAAAAATAGTAACCAAAGAAAAAAGAACTGAATTTTCGTCGGGGTTTTCTGGTTTGTTTTTCAAAGCAAATCCTCTTTAATTATTTTAACATTGCTCAGAACTGTTGCAGGCGTAAGTGCAGGGCTCGGTATTCGGAGGTGGGAGGGGATATGTCCGCCCCAAAACCTCCAACTCAGGAAAGACCAGAGACTGTGAGAGTTACTCGCTCCACTTGGACACCATGTTCTCTGCTGCAAGCTGGCCCCTGTGTTCCTTAATGAGACTTCAAATTGACTCATTACTTAGAGTATTGCTAAATCCAGTGACACCAGTAGAGGCAAGTCCCAGTTCACTCCTTAGAAAATCCATCAGATACATTCTCTCCCTCTGTTCAGTGATTATTAGGAAGGTGGATTAAAGCCAATGTTGCATTTGCACATCGTATGACGGTTTTAAACTTCCTGCGATGCTGATGGCCTTGATGTCCAGTTGTGCCCCTTTGAAACCGAGTGAGGAGATGGAGCCCTAAGAGAATGCAGCCAGCACTCAGGGCCAGTTCTTCATCCCAAAGTGGCCCGATTCGGTGGCACAGCACAGGGGTATATGCGCTGATAGTTTCCTGTGTTTCCAATTGTCCTTTTTATGGTCAATTAAGACAGTCATAGGCTATAGATTTCGTACTGGAGGAGCCGAATGCATCACACTGCGGCGCACTGTCCAATTATGGGAGAATGTCTTTATGTCACAGTGCTTTTCTGGGTAGATTCTCCTGGCTTCTATTTCTGAATGCGACTCGAAGAGCCCAAAGCAACACGCTTTGGGAAATGGTTTCATAACTGTAATGAGGGTGTCTGAAAGACAGCAAAGCACTTTACAAAGCTACCAAAGTGATATATGTGAACCATTTTAGCGGCTTCTGAATAGCCGGGATGCGATTGGGGTGGGCCGAAAGTCACACTACACTGACCAGGGGGCAATGCAGCAGACAGCCGTGAGGGAGAGTATGTTCCCCAAACATCTGCTAACCTTGAGGGATGGTGAGGCTTGCGGATGCTGCGTGCTCGAAGGGGGAAATGCAGAAAGGTTGATGGTGGTCAAGGCAGTGTCTTCTGCTCCTGTGAATGGCTCTGCTCTTAGGCCATACATGCCATAGGAGGTATTTTACAGGATTTGCTGGTAGGCCTGGGCTAGAAATGGGCACATTTCACAGCTCTTCTCTCGGAGAGCATCGGAGGGGACTTGATCCCTCACAGCCTCCCGAACTCAAACGAAAGGCCTCACGACCACCTGAATCACAATATAAAGGAACGGAAGTCTGGGCTTTAAAGGATAAGTCCAAAGAGTTCCTCAGCACAAAAGCTATTTTCAGCGATAGTTTAGTCATTTATACGAAATGTTTCAGATGTTTCCATGTAGATGGCAATATTTCAGGGCATCCAGGCAGCGTGTTTCTTCTTTTGCATTCTACTGAGTTCTCTAGCATCAAGTTTAATTCCATGGAGTAGGTGTTACCGGTCACTTTCCACATACAGACCACACACGAGCTGCAACAGAGGATACAGAAGTGAGTTGATTCTCCTAGGGCTGAGGCAATAATTCAGGTAAGACACTTGCCTTGCTTGCTGCTGACCTGGGTTCAACCCCTGGCACCCCATATGCCAAAGCACCTCCAGGAGTGATACCAGGTGTGACCGAGAAGCAAAGGAAAGGGAATGACTGAGTCCTCAGGTTCTCAGGGGCTCCGGGTGGTAAGCAAGCGATTCCTTCATGGTGATTCACATAAGAGGAAGCGGCTGGGGCCGGAGCGATAGCCCAGCGGGTAGGGCGGTTTCCCTTGCACGCGGCCGGCTTGTGCCGGCCGGTTCGATCCCCGGCATCCCATATGGTCCCCCCGAGCACCGCCAGGAGTGATTCCTGAGTGCAGAGCCAGGAGGAACCCCTGAGCATCGCCGGGTGTGACCCACCCAAAAAAAAAAAAAAAAAAAAACTAAAGAGGAAGCGGCTGGCACAGCTGTGACGTGTGATGGATGATAAAAAGTCTGGCGGCACACAGGCCCTGGCGGTGTCAGCATGGCCGCATGTTTCCTGCGATACCAAACTGTCTTCTGTCTCCATTTCAGTTATTAATTAAGAAAGCAGATGACACGAGAATCTCCTCTGGCAGGAGACAGTTGTGAAATGTAAAGGGTTCATATTGCTGCATTTTTATGTGACACGTTTGGATTTTTCTTCAGTACAATTGAATCAACCTTGATTCTGATTGATATGTAGCAAATGAAAATTATGCAGACATATTCCAAGACTTGAGAGAGTTGGAAATTTCCCCCATCTGCACTCACAGTCATGGTAAAAGTGATTATTAAGAAATATAAGGGAATACATATAAGACTAGTGACCTCTGTATTTTAACCAGTATGGCTTGAAAGTAGTAACCCAGGGGTTCAGGTCAAGAAGTCAGCAAGGCAGGGGGTGGCTGAGGTCCTTAGAGAAGGTTAAGGAAGGAGGAGCCTCAGTGCCATGCAGGGAGAACCAGCAAGACCCAAGGCAGGAAGCCGGGGATGCCCGTCCTCTGAGGTCTGTGGAGACCCAGCATTCAACTAAACAGGTGCCCTCATGGGCGGGGGAAATATTTCAACTCAGATTCAGCAAAATATATAGATGCTTTTAAAGATAAGATTAACTTACCTTCAAAAAGAACAATAAAGGACAAAGCAAAGAAAGACAAGGAGAGAAGGTAGGAAAAGAGAGAGTAAATATGCATGTGAGCTTCTCAAAATACTTAGCTTTAAAGAGTGAGAAAGTGACATGTACTGTCCATGAGGAGCCCCCCCTGTGGGGACCCAGAGCTCCTGGACTATGGTAAGTTTCGAAGATGCCCAGGAAGGTGAAGGGACGCTGTGCTGTGGAGGGCCACTGACAGGCTGCCGGGCTTGGGAAAGGGTGGCCGCGGAGGCGGATCCCCTGTAGCTCAGGTTTCACCATTCTCATGATCAAAGAAGATAATCATCACCCTGTAAAAGGGTTGAAAACATAAATAGGAGAAAATTGGAGAGCCCAAGGTAGTTGAGAGGATGATAAAAGTGCATTCTATTGATTGGAGTGATTCCACGTCTTCAGCCGAGATGAACTATTACTCCAAGGGGTCTGTGAGAGTTGTGAGGACAATCTTAGCAACTTTCTGTAATCTGGGGAGAGAGGCAGAGCAGAGAGGTGTGAGCAGACAAGTTGGGCATGGCCGACATTTTAAAAATAGAGGAACTAAATTCTGGAAATTAAAGAGCAGTGAGGCCAGACTCAAAACCTTAGTATCATTCTCAACCACTCATCATCATTCGTCCACAAATTGGTAAATATATATATATATATGTGTATATATATATGTATATACATATATAAACATATATATATAATCACTGGGATAGACCATTACAAAGCTGTTCATGATTTTCAGTCATAGTGTTCCAACACCCATATCCATGAATTTATATTGATTTAGCAAATGCTGACTGCAAACCTACTGTGTGTTAGTAATCATTGTTCTATGAGCACTTACTTTCCAGTGGGATTCTGAAAGCACTGTTTCTGAATTTAAGAGGGGAATGGTGAGTTTACAGAGGATAATTAGTGTTAAAATCAGAGAATATGGATCAATTCCTGTGTGAGTTAGGAATTTTTTTTCATGAAAAAATGTCAGAAACTCAATAAATAAGGACTGAGTCCAGTGAGAGACCCAGAATCAGACCTGGCGTTAGGAAACTGCCAAGCCCCAGGGCTTTCCTTTCACTTGTCTGTCTGACAGATGAGTGACCCATTCCCCACTGTTTTGGGGTCAGTTGAAATAGCCTCCCATGGCCCTGGGCTCCCTGCAGCACCTCCGCGCAGCCTCCGGAGAGACTCTTTCCCTGCCTAAGCACTGCCTAAGTTCACACTCCCCAGGGGATTGTCAACCACCACCGGCAGGTCAGATACAGGACTGAGTTAGCCAATGTTGTGCTCAGGATTCTGTGCTATATGAGAGAGGTATGACGTACACTTTTATTTTCTTGTAACAACTTTATGTGGGTTTTGGCATCTGCCCTCATAGAATTAGCCATGAAGAAGGTCCCTCTCTTTTGTGGGGAGTTTGTGAGCTTGGCATTATTTCTTCTTTAAATGTTTGGTCAAGTTCATTAGTGGAGCCATTGGGGCCTAGGCTCAGTGTGTGTGTGTATTTTCAACACAATATTAATTATATTTTTGTGTTTCTAAAACAATAGAATGGATTGATTATATATTTCTATTTCTTATATCCATTTTGGTAATTTCTTTCTGGAAATTTGTCTATTTCTTCTAAATTATCGAATTTTTTCACATACAATTGCTTATAGCAATCATTTATAAGCATTTAGATATCACATAAGATCAGAAATATGTTTTCAGAAATATATATTATATATTGAATATGTGCACGTGCACATATACACACACACAATCTCTTAATTTAGCCTGGTAGCAGCACACAGCATTTCTATGTGTCTTCTATTGCTCACCCCTTAGGGAGACTGTGCAGGCATAGTACAGATGTGAGCCAAAAGACTGAGAGGATCTGCCGGAGTCCCATCCAGTCTGGCGTCAGCCTGGTACCTTGAGCTTATCTCTGTAGGGTTCTGTTTCCTTAGGTGTGAAAAGGATAATAAAGTCTGTGCCATGACTGTTCCCCATGGTCCCCAGTATCTGCGGCTGTAAGAAGTTAAGGCACATCTGCTGCATGGATGAATGAATGAATCAGTGAGTGAATGGGAAGCGTTGGCAGAAGCCAACTAAGGCCTGTCCCCAGGAAGTGTCCCGTCCCATGTGTCCTTCAAGTAGGTGATCTGTGGTACTGTCGACAAACCACCATGTCACTTGCCATTTTAGACACCAGCAACTCCCCTTCCCAAGGCTCAGTTTTTCAGACCTGCTTAGTAGGGAGTCATGACGGTTCTTTGAGACAATTACACAAAGCTGATCACGGAGCTGGGAGGTGGTCAGAGTCGCTCATTCCTTCTTCTTGTTTTTCTCTGCCGTTTCGGGCCTCTGCTGCAGAAACTTTATTAATGTTTTGGAAATGAGTGCTGAAATTAAGGATCACTGTATCACTGTCTTCCCGTTCATCATCGATTTGCTCGAGTGGGCACCAGCAACATCTCCATATGACCTGTCTCATGCAAGTAGAGCCCAAGGGTTCCTGCTTGCTCCAGGAACATAAAGAGCCTCAAACCATTCCATCAGGTCATGGGAATGAGGTCTATAATTGTTACTGGTATCTGGCATATCAAATACGACACGGGTAACTTGCCAGGCTCTGCCGTGCCGGTAGCATACTCTTGTAGTCATCTCAAAATCCAGCATTTATTGATGAACCACGCGGCCGCAATTGGCCTTGTGAGCCAGGCTGTGATAGGCTGGTCTGCTGGGTGGAGTTCTGACAAGGGGGAAGTCCAGATGTGGAGAATGGAGGTCCTCATGGAGTGGGGGGTCATCTGGCTTGTTGTGAGGCTCTGCTGGGGTGGCGGGCCAGGGCTAGAACCTGCCATCCCTCCCAGGCGCCTCATGAGTGGCTGGGCACAGTGAGAGCCAGTAGCAGCTCTGCCCCATGTCTGTCTCTGGATTAGCATACCTGGGCAGAATTAAAAAAGACTGCAGCAGGGTGGATCTCTATGAGCCGGGCTGTGATAGGCTGGTCTGCTGGGTGGAGTTCTGACGAGGGGAAGTCCAGATGTGGAAAATGGAAATTAAGGATAAAGAGAATTTTCTGTTTTAGATATGTAATTCTGCACCTTCGGGGTTGCTAACCTGAGTCCCAAAGGCAGGGCTTTCTGTTCCCGAGACTCAAGGCATGCAAAGTGTGAGACACTGGTTTGTCGGAATGTCTGTTGTCTGTGAATACAAGTCACAAATGATAGTTGGTCACATCAACCAAACTTCAAACTTCGCAGAGGATAACCCACTGAATAAGTTCTTTTCTAAGGAGATGAGTTATAAATGATAGTTCTGTAAGAAGACAATAAATCTGAATTGCAAAAGTTAGAGCCAAACAGATGATGATGCGTAAACACATTGACATCACGTGTGGATTAAGCCACGCCCAGGTGTGAGCCACTGGTGGCACCAGCCCCTGCCAACATGTAAAGGTCTTGCTTCTTCACTGCCTTGAGAAGGGACAGACTAGTGCCTTGCTCACTCAGAAACTTTAAAGCCCCTTACCAGCCCCCTCCCCCAATTCATAAAATCTAATATTATTTAGGAACAAAAAGAAGTTCCAAATGAGCAGAAAACCCAACAAATAATTGAATGGTTTCGGTGGAAAAATCAACATAGCATTTACTCGGGCTGCTGGGCTAGCATTCGGCTTCTCTGCATTTATGGTTCCTTTTTCTGCAATATCGCTTTGTTAGCTGGAGCTGTTACAGCCCAGTCGTGTTGTCAATTGGGTTCTGAGATTATTCCAGCACCTTAAGAAAAGCCACTAGCTATCTACTTTTAGAGCTTTTAAGATAACTCCAAAAAAAGCATTGGGCAAGTGGGTGAGTTTTGTTCTCGATACTAAATGTGAGGTTTCCTGTACAATAGCACAGCCCTGTTCGAAGTCACCGTGGCCAACACTTCCCGAATGCATAATGATCTAATAATAATGTGTGCTGAGTGAAAGCGTGAGTAATGGAAGTAGCCAGCATTGGGAATTTTATTAGAGACGAACTTCTCAGATGTGCTGAGTGCCATTATTACCCCCTTGTTAGAGCTGATAATTCTTGTTTTTCAAAGCACTTTGGAGGCACTCATTGATACATGCTTGAAAAATATATAAATAGGTATTCCTTTTTCTCCCCTTAAAAAGTTCCCATGAGGCTTTAGAACCATGTAAGAATAATACTCTGATTACTCAAGTGGGTGGATTTGTAGTCTCTATTTTTCATCTTTAATCATTTTAAGAGATGGGAGTGTTCTTCACCACGTAGGGCATCTGAGTGCTGATGCCCTCGCTGCCAGGGAGAGGAAGGCTCAACTCCCAGACGAACCCCCAGGAGGCAGCCGCCTCTTTTAGCAGTAACCCCCTCTGGTCCCCCAGTGCCTTATTCCAAAGAGTCAATAAAGAAGTGGGTAGAAATGGCTCAGAGAAACCACAGTAACGTGGTGTACCGGAAAGCGGTTCTTGTAAATGGTCCCTGAGGGTCTACTTGGTCTTGCCTGACCCACCCAGTTTGCAGAAACAGCTGGAAAGTAGCCATGGTACCTACATACAAGGATGAAAGAAAGGTAAAGGCAGAATTACATTCATCAAAAAAGCCCACATATGCGTTGGAAACCTGAAGACCTTTGCCTAAATCTCCTTGGTTAAGGCAGGTCATGTGGTCACGCCCCTGCACAGGGGTCTTGGAAAACCTCAGGGGTGCAGGTCATGGAGGAGGGCATTGGGGATGCGCATTGGACGTTGGCCCTGGGTCTGCTTTGTCAGCCCTGTCTAGACTGGATTGAAGGCGGGCCCTTTGAACATTTTGACAGATATTACCCAGTTGCCTTTCCAAATGTCACACCAATTTACACTGCCACCAAACGCATTTGACAGTGCCCTTCCTACGCACGGCAACACTGGACGCTGACAGCCCTAATTTGACCGTGGCCAATCGGGGAAATATGCAATATTTCCACTGTTGTTTTTATTTGTATCTCCTAAAGCTTTATCTTAAGAGTTAGGGTCTTCCTTCAGATATAATAATTGCACAAGATGGGAGTTTTACAGCTTCTTTAATAAGCCAGTAAAGTTTCAGTAATCCACATATTTCAAAGGTTGAACTTCTTTACAGTTTTAAATCCAGATATAAAGAAAGATTTAAGAGCTTATATTTTTATTTAACCTGATATTTCATCAGAAAGCCCCAATGAGGGGTGGGGAATTGTGAGGAAACGGCAGCGCTGTGATCAGTTCCAGACCTCCTCTGGTCTTCCAGACCTCCTCGGTCCTCCTGGTCCTTCGCCTACTTATGGGTCAGCCTCTACTTCTCAGACACCGGAATGGGCAGAGCTGCCCCCGGCCGTTGGCGCAGGCTGAAGCCCACAGGTGTGTCACACTCAGTGTCTGTGAGGAATTTCCCGCAGACAGTTCCAAGTTGTGGTTGGGCCCGGGCGATTTGTCTTGTCCTTTTCCCATCGTGTGGCTCTTAAAAAAGCATTTGATGGCTTTGGGGAAATAGTCATGTGAGAGTTTGAACCAGATTGACTCTGTTTTTTCCCTCTCTTCTGCAATTAGGGCGTGCGTTGAGACAATTGCATGAGTCACAAATCTATAACTCAATGAATTTCTCAACAACTGGACACACACACATGAACCCAGTACCCAGATGGAGAAATGGAGCGAGCCTTTGGTTGATTCCCTGCCTAGCCAAGATACTAGTTTGACTTGTACTTTATGTAAGCGGAATTCCGCAGCATGTTCTCTTTTCGTGCGTGGCAGCCCCTGGCCTTTTCAAAAACTGTTACAGATAACATTTAACACCAATGCGTGCATCTCATTACTCTCATTACACACGCCTTGTGTTTCTTATGGATCACACGTGCTTCATACTTTACCATTGGGTGCTTTGCTCTGAAATTCTATAGCTGGCATTCGTATACAAGTAGATATTATCTTTGCAAAGGAAGGCCCGACTTATTTATTTTATTTTTATAAATAATTTGTTCAAATGAGGAACCTCTTCAGAGTCCTAATTGCACAAGGAGCACCCCATCAGCTCTCTTCGCAGTCGACATTTGTAATTATCCCTTAATAAACATGTTAAAATGCTCTTAGGATTCTGAACAGTTATGCGCCTAAATATATCATTTTAAATTGAGCACTTAAAATTAATGCTATGAAGCTATGCCTAAGTAAATCATTGTCCAAGTTCCACCCGAGGTAAGGAGGGCACTGAAATTAAGCACCCTCTCTGTCCATCTCCTTTTCAGGAAATGATGGACTATCTAAGAGGCTATAAATCACCCGATTCCTAAATTAGATTAAAATTCTGAGGCTTAAAACTTGCTTTACCCGAAGAATCTAATTTTAGACCTCTGGCTTTATCATTTCCCCACTGGGTCAGCTTTTTTTGTTGGTAGTCACAGATCAATTCTGTTCAGTTTCTATTACTAAGTGCTATTACTGAGTGCTCTGCTGAAGCTAATTCCAAACAAAGAAGACACCATCTTGGGGGTAGGACAGCAGCCCTGGGGATAACACTCAAGAAATTCTGGACATGAGGTAATTACGTATGTGCTGCTTCCCAAACCTGCTTCCAGCCTGGCTGATGTTTTGCCTGTGCTCACCTCTGGAGCCCAAAGGCTAATCTAACCTGGTTCATCTGTCTAACTTCCCCTCATAGAAATGTCTCCTCATAAAACAGAAGGCAGCTAGAAAATGGCATGAACTTCTCTCTTGAACCCGGTTCTGATAACAAGTGAACACACAGGTAAAGCAGTGGTTACAGTCACAGATGCTCACGGAAGGTTCTACGTGCCAGTACTCATGAACAGCGGCACATCTGGTCTGGGGAAGGCTGGCCTCCATACTGCACCCTGTGAATTGCCTCAGCCACCCAACCCCTGCTGCTCTGGGTCTAGAATTAAAGTTTGGCAGTTCCAGAAAAATCATGTAGCAGGAAGAAGTCTACATTTTATTTAACTGGGGGTTGGGAAGGACCGTTGTCTCATTAGGTTTCATGGGAGCGGTCCCTCTTCATCTTCCATGCAGCATGGAGCTAGTCCCAGAGTGGATGTCCAGGAAATGCCGAATAAAAAGGGATCATCCCTAGCCCCTTATAAATTCCAAAGGAACGTGTGAAAAACAGATCACTTCAGTGTGCATGAAGAGCACAGCCATTCCCAGGCGGACAGACCTATGAATATCTGAGTTGAAGAATGCTTTCAAGAAAGACAGTCAAACTTGATGTCATGAGCCCCAATGACAGAAATGGAGGCCGGTGATTTGCTTTAGTTTATGTTCTGGTGAAAGTTTTGCCAGTACACATTTCCAAAGCGATGAAAGAATGAGTTCAAAAATCATGTGAATTTATATATTTCTAGTTATTGTCTAAAGAAAAATGTTAACTTTTTTCACAGACTTCTCCATTAAAAGTAAAGGATGACAGTTCTCAAGGAATTGATGGTGTTTTCCAAGACAATATTTGGGGAAAGAATGGAAACTACTTACCAACTGCCATCTAAGGCTTAGTCGGCTGAGGGAGACTTGAAGTATGTGCTTCAAGATATTTAAAATAGACATTTTTGTGGAACAGTATCTACCGGAAGAAGCTATGGGGGACATTCTCAGTATTTGAACTGTATTAATGCTTCATTGCTAGCATTGAAGAAGAAGTATTGAGCAGAATTGTTTGAAATATTTTTGGTATATTATTTTGATTGATACTGTTCTTAATAGGGTCAGAAATCAAAAATTATTTGATTGAATAATTAGCAATTAGTGTAAGAGTTGAATAGTTGGGTTAGTAATTATAGTAGGTGAATATATAGGAAGCCATAATTTAGTAAAAGTATAAATGAAAGAGTTGACATTTTGACCATTCTATCAATTACTGACTTTCTTTTCTTCTCTTCTTTCTCTGTGTCTTCTTCTGTCTCTGTTTCATAATAAATCTTTGTATAAGGGGAGTGGTCCCCTTATACAATAAACCTTACGGATGGCTGAATCAAATGATCCTGGCTTTTCAGGTGTGGTTAAGACATTCCCAGCTGTCTATAAGTCTTTGGCCTCACGACCTGCATTCTTTTGCAAGAAATGAGACAGAGCTGTTTCCCAGTGATTTGTCCTAGAATAGAGTGGTTGAAAAATAAAGAGAAAAATAGAGAGAACAGTTTTTTAAACACTGATTCTGGGCCAGTGGTCCTCAAACTTGAGAAGCATCCCATCACAGGAGCTTCGGGTTCTCTGGAGGTCTGAGGTGGGCTCTGGAATTTGCATTTCTAACGAGGCTGGCTGGGCTTTTCACTGTAAGAATCGCTGCTGTTCCCCTTACAGTTCAAATGGAAAACTTCTTGTCCCAACTATGAACGTCTTTGGCACAGCTAAGTATTTTGAGATACTTCTCTTGAGAGTCAATAAACAGACTCTGCCTATACTCCCACACACGGGACAGTCCTGTGGCGGTGTAGGGCCAGAGCAGACGGCACTGAGGCCTTGGTCCATTCATTTGCAACTTGGGTATCAAATTCTGTGGCTCTTCACTGATGCCACTAAGAACTGACCTCAATGTGCGTGGTCAAATGACCTCTTTGTGAGGTGGCCAGGGCCACAGGCTCAGTGTTGGAGTCGTCCAAAGCAAACAGGGCCCTGGGCTGGTTCTCACCTCCCTGTCCCAGGCCTCGTGTGGTAGTGAGCAGAGATAACCCAGAGTTCTCAGGTCTGTTTTATTGGGAAGATAAATACAGCTGGCATTCACTGCGCCCATAAGTGCCTGTGCCCTGCTGATAGGGTGGCGCACATTGTTACACTTTCTGTTTTGAGGTGTTGGAGTTTGTTTTTCCTGGAGCAGCTATTGTGCAAGTGACTCATGTTATGTCCCAGCTAAGAGATATCAAATTCCATTTCCATAAACATTCACAATCATGCTTCCAAAGCCGTTTCCTTATTTCCCTTGGTTACTACTTTACTGTTTTTGCTGGAGGTCGGATGAAGCTGTCTGTGCTTGAGGCTATTTTACATACACACTTTCTGTCTCTCTTTCTCTGTCTGTCTTTCCCTCTCCCTGTCTCGCTCTCACACACACGTTAGCTGAATAATTAATTTCATGAAAACTATAGTATGTATTTTCACGAGAGCTAAAAGTGACCCTAATATATTATAAGTACATAGGAGAAATCCACATTTGTGACGGGCTAAATTAATAAAAATGCATCTTTCTAGGCTGCGGATGGTAGACACTATTCTAGCGACCTTCAGGGATTGTATCTTAACATGGGAATTTTGCAGACGACCTCAGTTCTCAGTTCTTACGGAGAACTACTTGCCGGTTTAGAGCTATTTTGTAACAGCCATTTTGTACCTTGCTTCTATTAAAGCTTACGGAGCTTTAATTTACTGGTCATTTACAATGCATACATACATACATACATACATACATACATACATACATACATACATACATATATATATAAATGTTTTTAATTGTTAAAGCATAATTGCGAAAAAGGTGAATATATTTTTAAAAGACATGATACAGGAAACAATAACAGCATGCAATTATTAAAATTTAGTATCAAATTTGCGTGGAGGTTTCATATAACCGTGGGGTAAATGGAAATGTGTTAGCTTAAATAATCCTAATTGTTTGATTAAGAGGAAGGGGGAAGGAGCCTGACAATGAACAGGCAGAGAAAATTTTCCCTCTTGGTATTTATTTGGGGAAAGATATATCTTAAAAAAGGCTCTGACTTACGTAAGAAATATTTTTTAACAGATCTTTTGCCGAGGTGTAAAAACATCCTCTGCCTGGTTACTTTGTGAGTGCTACTCCAAGAAAGACATGAAAAGGGCCAGGAGGGAGGCGGGAGCTTCCATGCTGTGATCAGACTTGCTGCAGGAAGAGGGCTGGCGCGCAATGGATTAAATAACAGAGGCTTCTTCCGGTTAGCTCCCTCTGGTCTCCGTGGTCTCCTGGGCTTTAGGGGAGGTCATGAGGACATTTCAGTATTGAGCATTCCAAGGAGAGCCTAAAGTCTAAACATCCTAACAGTGTTGTACCTGATCCCAGCTGGCCTCCTCGGGCAGCTCTGGCGTTCACTGAGGACGGGACTGTCTTAATCAGGGACCTCAGCAAACAACAAAAGATGTGACTGCAAGTACTTGAGCCAGGAGAGACAGCGAGTACCAGGAATGGACAGGAGACGAGGAAAAAGGGAAGGAAGAGAGTCGGTGTCGGGTGTGAAATGAAGACAGCCAGCCACCTTGGGAGATCTCTGGAAACACCGGAGCCCCCTCTCCTACTGTAGGAGAAGGCGAGAGAAAGTCAAGACCACCACGGTAAACAGCTTCCTCGTGTGTCCTCTCGCCATCAGATCAACCCAGCAGTTTCTGTGTATTTTCAATTTCTCTCTATGCTTCCTAATTTCCTTTTTTATTCTTATAAAAGAGAGTGTAGGCTTCAAAATCATGGTTTTCTTTCTTTTTTTATTTTTTGCAAGGAAACATCCTAATATTGTTTGGAATTGATCATTAAAGGTGCTTTGTATTTTGTGTGAGAAAACACTGCTTTTCTCTCTACGGGAGTCATGTGACTTCCCTGACAATGAGCATATTTAAAAGTACAGTCAACTCCAAGAGAATATGTGATTCAGGCAGAAAAATCAGCATTCAAATTCTAACTGGTGATGCACTGATGTGAGAAGAAAGGAGGAGAAGAAGGAAGGGAGGGAGGGAGCGGGAAGGAGAAAGGAAGGAAGAAGGCAGGCAGGGTGGAAGGAAGGAAGAAGGCCGGCAGGAAGGAAGGAAAGAGTGAGTAGTATTTGTCCATTTCTGTCAGTACTCTGGCTGTGCCATCACTGACTCGATTTGGGACGCCTTATACACAGCTGTTCTCACGGCAGTGATAAGCCAACTACAGCCCACTTGAGGACCACCTAAAGGTCATCGCCAAATGGTCAGGTGCTATGTACTAGACACTGTGGGTGAAGCAAAGGGGCAGAAGCTGTGCTCTCCCCCAACTAGTACAGAAACTGGGTAACAGGTAGATAGGTGGCTTCCGGACTGTCAGATAACAGAAGAGAAACAGCTCCTGTACCTGAACCAATACTCTGCTAAGAACCCAAATACATATGGCCAAGTCTAAAACTGATGATTGCTACCTAGAAAAATATAGGAATTAAATGTGATGTCGCCCCTGTAGTTGTGGTTTACCGCTTTGTCGCTGAATGTGATATTTAAAGAAATCCAGCCCCTGCCCCCCCACCACCAGTGGCAGCTTCAGAGCCCCAAGGCTCTGGAATTGTGACCCATTTTGAGAATTCTGTTTGTTATTGGTGTTGCCGGCACTATTTATGATCCCTGCGCTTTGTGAGGATATTTCATACAGACACCAAGCCTAAAATTTGGAGATGAAATTCAGTATAAATCCTGGTACTGTCATTTTCATATGTTGCCTCAAACAAATTACCCCATTGCTGAATTTGTTTTTCATACCTGTCAAAAAAGGAGGTGGCAAAATTATCAACCAACTCATGACTGACAATGAGAGTAGAAGAGGCCGATGAAAAGCGCTGCTCATGTCTGGCCGTGGACTGGGTCCAATTCCTGGCAGGTATAATTGTGGCTATTACTGTTATCACTCTTCACCCCATAGATACATCTGGGTTTTGCAACCGTTTAATAACCCCGTTGCATCATTGGCTTGTTTCTTTTTTTTAAACACTGTATTCATCTCCGATGAAGTTGGCAAAGAATAGGGAGACGGATTCTTCTTACTTGCCTCACCTAAGCTGGCTCCTGCTGCCCACATCTTTCAAGATGTTTGTAGAAAACTAATCAGCATCTACATTTGTTTTGTGCTTTTCCTTCACTCGCACATACCATGGCCACTTGATTAGCAATCAGTGCTATGTTGGCAGTCACATACGGGCCCCGTTCCTCCTAATCAGGGATGCAGGAAGCAAATGCTGGTGTTTAAAGGGACCCTTTTTGGAGCTCTTGTCCCAGGCCTCCTAATTGTTGTGTTCCTCAAACTCAACCCAGCTGCAGGCTTTATTAGGAAAACATTTATTCAGATAACAAGCCTGGGGATGAAAGAGGAATAATTATTTTGCAAATGCATTTGAATTACTGTATACTATGGTGCAACCCATCTCCCAAATGGAGAAGGTGCACATTTGGATGGAACATTGCTCCGTAGAAGAACAATACAGCAAGCATATGACTGGAAGCTTCTGGCAAGTGGTAGAAAAGTGGACAAATCAAAAAAGAACAGCAAATCAGGAGAAAAGTGATGAAGAAGCCCTGAAAATTGGCTGGAGCAAACAAAATGTCTAAACACCATTTCTTTTAGTCATTATCAAGTCAGATGTTTCTGAGCTCTGATGTAAACTTTGCACTCCAAGGCCTTAGTGAGGAAGAAGGAATGAAACATGGAGATGACGTCTCCTGGCTCCACTGTATGAAGCCTAAATAGACTCGACCGAGCCCTTTAACTCCCACCGTATGCCGGTGATTATCCAGTAGCAGCTCCGAACCTTCCAGAACTCCATGGAGATGAGGCGCTCACACGCCAGTGAGTACACTCAAGGCCAACATCACGCCTCTGCTCATTGGCAGGTTCGTCCCTGTCCTTACTCTCGCAGATGGTTTCCATTCGTGCAGCACACGTTCCCACCATCAGAGAGGACTGTGTTTGGATATTTACCATTTTCCAATGGAATGTTAAACATTGCTCTTCTACTTTTGAGAAGGTCACTTCTGGCAGTGGTCAGGAGCCCGAGATCACTTATGGGGATACCCCTGGAGCTTAAATGAAGCTGTTTAATGTCATTTAGGCACCAGGAACATTTTCTCTGTCTCTAGCATGTTCTTATTCGCATGCATTTCAGTCTTCTTTTCACCCTTTCCGTCACTCTACTCTGAATTTTGTACCAAACATGCTCATCTGATACGTAGGATGAGTCTATTCTTTATTCCTGCCTTTATTTCTGTGTTTCATTCTCAACACTTACACGCAGAAATAAGGTTCTCTCTACAAGAGAAGGTTAGTTTGCTTTGTTGATAGTTATTTTAATTATAGTTTAGATCACTTGTATCACTTGTCTTCCCGTTGATCATCCATTTGCTCGAGTGAGCACCAGTAACATCTCCATACATCCTGTCACATGCTAGTGTAGCCCAAGGGCATCTGCTAGCTCCAGGAACATAAAGAGCCTCAAACCATTCCATCAGGTCATGGGAATAAGGTCTATAATTGTTACTGGTATTTGGCATATCAAATACGACAGGGGTAGCTTGCCAGGCTCTGCCATGAGGGTGAGATACTTTTGTAGTCACCTTTAATCTCGAGCATTTATTGATGAACCATGTGACTGCAAAAGGGGCTTGTGTTCAGCTCTTCTGCTGGGTGGAGTTCTGACGTGTGGGGAGTCTGGATGTGGAAAATGGTGGCTCTCATAGTGGGGGTTCCCTGGCTTCTTGCGAGGTTCTGCTGGGATGGCGGGCCAGGACTAGAACCCACCTTCCCTCCCGGGTGCCTCATGATCTGCTGGGCACAGGGAGAGCCAGTAGCAGCTCTGCCCATGTATGTGAGTCTCTGGATCAGCATACCTGAGCTGGACTTGAAAAAACTGCTGCAGGGTGGGTCTCTGATGAGCCGGGCTTGTGATCAGCTCTTCTGCTGGGTGTTTAGATTGTTATATTGTTGAAGCTCACAGTAAACAAAACTATGCCATAGCAGCGCCCCCAAAGTGTCCAGACCTTCCATCGCTGACCCTGGGCTCCTTCTCCTCTGCTCTTCTTTCTCTCCATTCTCTCCCCACAGTTTGAAATACAAACTGATTTTGTGTTTCAATTCCAAAGTGTTGTCACTGCTCAGCCCTCACATTTGCTTGTTTTGACTCTTTATTCCACAGATGAGTGAGAAGTTCCCTTAGAGGTAATTTAAGGAGTTTTAAAAATATGTTATAGCAGGCAGAGTGACAGTGAGTAAGTTGCCTTGCATGTGGCCAATCCCTGGCATCCCATGTGGTCCCTGAGCACCGTCAGGAGTAATTCCTGAGTGCAGAGCCAGAGTAAACCCTGACCCAAAAAGCTAAGAAAGAATGAAAGAAAGAAAGAATGAAAGAATGAAAGAAAGGAAAGAAAGGAAGGAAGGAAGGAAGGAAGGAAGGAAGGAAGGAAGGAAGGAAGGAAGGAAGGAAGGAAGGAAGGAAGGAAGGAAGGAAGGAAGGAAGGAAGGAAGGAAGGAAGGAAGGAAGGAAGGAAGGAAGGAAGGAAGGAAGGAAGGAAGGAAGGAAGGAAGGAAGGAAGGAAGGAAGGAAGGAAGGAAGGAAAGAAAGAAAGAAAAGAAAGAAAGAAAGAAAGAAAGAAAGAAAGAAAGAAAGAAAGAAAAGAAAGAAAGAAAGAAAGAAAGAAAGAAAGAAAGAAAGAAAGAAAGAAAGAAAGAAAAGAAAGAAAGAAAGAAAGAAAGAAAGAAAGAAAGAAAGAAAGAAAGAAAGAAAGAAAGAAAAGAAAGAAAGAAGAAAGGAAGGAAGGAAAGGAAGGAAAGGAAGGAAGGAAGGAAGGAAGGAAGGAAGGAAGGAAGGAAGGAAGGAAGGAAGGAAGGAAGGAAGGAAGGAAGGAAGGAAGGAAGGAAGGAAGGAAGGAAGGAAGGAAGGAAGGAAGGAAGGAAGGAAGGAAGGAAGGAAGGAAGGAAGGAAGGAAGGAAGGAAGGAAGGAAGGAAGGAAGGAAGGAAGGAAGGAAGGAAGGAAACTCTAAGAATGTATCTTTGTCAAACATGTGTACTGAAAGCCTCTTAGTTTATGGCTTGTGTTATGTATTTGGGATTTCTTATAAACAGGTGTTTTACACTTTAATGAAGAATGTTCATTATGTTTTGTGTTAGTTCTTTGCTTTTCATATCTTGTCTAAGAAATCTGGCATATTCCAGCCTCATAGACATTTCCCATTATCTTCTAAAACTTTGATTTTTTCTAAATCTTTAGTTTTCAAAATTAATTTCCATCTCAAATTAATTTTGTGTACAGTGTGAGGTAGAAATCAGTAGTTTTATCCCCAGATGCTCTAACACCAATAAGAAGCCAATTCCCACTAAATTATAGTGATTGTTTTGTTGTAAATCAAATAACAACATATATTTGGTTACTTCTACATTCTGTACATTCTGTTGTGTTTTCCTCATGCCAATGCAAGGATGGTAATTTTTATATTTTGTTTGTTTTGTCTTTGGGTCACACCCAACTGTGCTCAGGGTTTGCTCTGGCTCTACACACAGAGATCACTCCTGGCAGGCTCAGCAGAGCATACGAAGTATTAGGGATCAAACCCAGGGAAAGCACCTTAGTCATTTTACTATCTCTTCACCCAACAATGATAATTTTGAATCCATTCATGATAATTCATGCTACAAAACAGAACCTCAAAATGTCAGCTATGAGTTTCCTAGTGGGTATGTGATTTAGGTTGTTGTCACTTTACAGGTTTGTACACTGGGGCATTGCCACTCAGTGTGTGTGTATGTGTATGTGTGTGTGTTGTGTGTGTTGTGTGATGTGAGCCTGTGAGCCATGGTACAATAGAGCTTGAAAGAAATCCATATGATGTCCAGTAGAGAAACTTGACTGCAAAGATGTGAGGTGGAGCTCAGAGAGAGAGAAAAACTATGTGACGTTCATTCAGATGGCAAGTTATGATGGAACTGAAGTTCCAATTTCTCAGCGATCCATCTTCTTTCCATTATATTGCATTGCCTCTGGGTACAGATTGCCTGGGCCACTGAGCTGAGATGTGGCATTGTACAGACTTGCACTCGGTTCTCAAAAACATTGTTTAACTCAAAAACCGTGTTCTAACCAACATCTTTGATTGACTTCCCTGAAAAGCTGAATTATTTGTACGCCTAAATAAGAATGTGCTAATTGATTTCCATTTTAATATAATAGCTTGCTTTAACACTATCAATATGTGTCCAACAAACTTATGATGCATGACTAATTGCACTTTTGAATTGTATACATTTAATTACATATTTGATTTGATAGTTTAGCATTTAGAATTATTGTTATTTCCCACTTAGTGATTTTCTATTCTGACTTTATAATTATATTTGTTCCAGACTTCTCTGCCATGCATATAAAAGACATATAGGCCTGGTTAATTCTCTCCATTTGTGTGTTTGCATGCACATTGTCTTGGTGGCAGGAGTCAGATATGATTGTACAGAATAGACTAAACCTCGTAATGTACTTCTTTTGTAGGAGACAAGAGCCTATCTTAAATGTGAGATTTTTGTCTCTTAGCATATAAGCCAAGCACTCAGTAGGGAAAGTATATATGACTCAAAAGGAAAAATGAACAAATTATTTAAAAGTGTCATTTTTAGCCTGAGTCTGAAACTGTTTTTTGAGCAGATTGGCTCATTCCATTTGTCTATTTGAGGCTCTGACTGGTGCTTGGCTCTTTGTAGACAGTATGTTTGACTTAGTATCTATGGATAAAACCACCAGCCTCCATCAAGATCATCAAATATTTACTGAGCACCTATTATGCCCGTGATGCTGTGTGTGTGTGGGTGGGGAGAAATATAAATCTACCTTTACCGGTAAGGATGTATCAATTGAGATACAGTTTGGACTGCTGCAATCAATTACACAGACGTCTCTAACTTCAGCCTCTGGGTGCTTGGTGTAAATAAGACAGAATGTGCTAATAATGGACCAAGTTTCCTTTGTCAAGTGATTTGGCTTCCCACATCTCTGAGGTAACTTCACATTTTCTTCCGTCCACTAGATTATTGGTTTCGACTGACTGATTCTTTAGTCTTTGGAGAGGGGGTAGAGACAGTGTTGTCAGTTTGGAGAGGGGGTAGAGACAGTGTTTTCAGTCTTTGGAGAGGGAGTAGAGACAGTGTTGTCAGTCTTTGGAGAGGGGCTAGAGACAGTGTTGTAGTCTTTGGAGAGAGGGTAGAGACAGTGTTGTCAGTTTGGAGAGAGGGTAGAGACAGTGTTGTAGTCTTTGGAGAGGGGGTTAAGACAGTTTAAGACAGTGTTGTCAGTCTTTGGAGAGGGGTAGAGACAGTGTTGTAGTCTTTGGAGAGGATAGAGACAGTGTTGTCAGTCTTTGGAAAGGAGGTTGAGACAGTGTTGTCAGTTTGGAGAGGGAGTAGAGACAGTGTTGTCAGTCTTTGGAGAGGGGGTAGAGACACTGTTGTCAGTCTTTGGAGAGGGAGTAGAGACAGTGTTGTCAGTTGTTTCTGTATCTGATTCAGGTCTTGCTTTCAATTCTGTTAAGACACTTAAATAGCCCTTTATCAACTCAGACCCTTCAAGATTGAGTATTTAATTTTACTTGATCTCCAACCTTAGGAAATAACCCAATTCATTACTTGGCCATTATTTAATTAATTACAGTCATTAGAGATCAGGAGAGGCATCATTCCAGGCATGGGAGTGTCCAGCAGACCTCGCTCCTCTTTGTCCAGCACTGGGAAGAGGCTGTGGATGGACCCTAATTTGAAATTCCTTCAGTGGGACTTGCTTTGGGTACCTCCTCCAGCCCCAAACTTCTGCCATCTGACTTCCAAGAGGCAGATTTAGCCAGAATTACGAGCTCCCACGTGTTATTTGTGCCTCAGTTGAGAAATCCTGGGCACCTCCTCACAAAACTTTCATCCAAGCTTACATATAGCATATTACAGCCCTGTGTGTATCTGCTGGATTTTAATCAGTAATATACAGATGAGGGGTTAGGATTGTCCCTGCCTGTCCAGCTACCTCCCTATTTAACTCCTATCCTGCCTATTACCCATTTACTTATTACTTATTACCTATTACTCTGCTTTGTTTCACGAAGTACTATAGAAAGTGGCTGATATAAACCACACTCACTAAAGTAGTTGAAAATATGTCTAGGCAAGAGAAATTTCAGTATTATGCAGGGAGAAGTATAAATTAGTGTAGGTGGGATCTCCACGGGATGTCAAAAGATCATGTGGCTGCCCACCTACAAGATGGTCAGACTTCTTCGTCAAGATCCTGAACGAACGGTTTGAGGCTCTTCGTATTCCTGGAGCAAGCAGATGCCATTGGGCTACACTGGCATGTGACAGGGACAAATAGAAACGTTACTGGTGTCCGCTAGAGCAAAGAGACGAATAACAAGATGTCAAGTGATCAAGTGGTCAAGGTGGGATCAACTCTCTGAACAAATATTCCTGCTAAGCCGACAATCCTGGCATGAAAATGTCCTGGTTGTCTTCAGAATCCGATGACCAGCACAGACATGAAAGCAATCATGGTGTTGTGTTTTTGTTACCCCTGACACAGAAGAGAGTACTGGCATTCTCAGTAGTTCAAAGATACTTTTCACTAGAAATTTAACAGAGATCAGGGGCAGGATTTTTTTTCTCTATGAGGGGCAAGATAAAAAATATTTTTCTATTTTTGGTCCATAAGGTTTCTACTGCAATCACAGTAGTCATTGTAGCCCTAAGGTGAGCATGGCAGAAATGAACATAAATGTAGGTGGCCGTGATCTGATCAAACTTTAGATAAACAAGCTATGAGTCAGACTTCACTCTCAGACCAAAGGACTGACACCCAAAACTGACCTTAGCAACACATTTGATCAAGGTAGCA
Organism: Cryptotis parvus; assembly: GCA_021461705.1. Taxonomy (NCBI): domain Eukaryota; kingdom Metazoa; phylum Chordata; class Mammalia; order Eulipotyphla; family Soricidae; genus Cryptotis; species Cryptotis parvus. Next base: position 224,747 of record JAJIBD010000211.1, read on the forward strand.
GGTGTTTTAAAATGATTTTTTCTTAAACTACTAAGTAAAAGATAAAAGCAGAGCACTATGGGCTGTGAAGCAAGATTTCATCCAATTTTTGGAAATTTGCATAAAGACGAGACAACATTAACAACAGAAACTCTTGAACTTTTCCTGTGATATCTATAATGCTAATCTAGCTACATGTATTTCTAGCTGTCTATACACACACACACACATATATATATATATATATATACATTACAGCTATAAAACTCATTATATGTAGGCATGTTATCGCATTCGTTTCATTTAGTTTTGCCTTTTTTTATTTGAAATGACATTAGCTATGTTATTAGTTAGGTTTAGGCGTGCTTCTGTTGTAAATCGCACCTGTTCCGACCTTTATAACATTAGTTAGGGTTCAGGCTTACTGCTGTTGCAGTTCACATCTGTTTAGACAACTTTGCTCAGCACCAGGGCTCCACTCTCCACCTGTCACTGTGCGATTGATCCTGTTGACCTGAAATACTCACTTCCTTCCCTCTGATAACCACTATTTTATTCTTTAAAAGGTTTTGCTGTTCTTTTTATTTTGTTCATTCATTCATTTTCGCTTCCTAATATGTCGCACCTGAGTGAAATCATGATATTTGTTTTGCTAATGTCTAGCTTGTTTGTTTGACTCTGTCTGACTGATCTTACTAACATGACACCCTTGAAGTTCGACCAACTCATCAAAAATGGCAAGACCACCTCGTTTCTCATAGCCTAGTGGAATTCCATGGTGTACCTGGATAGTGCTGTCTAGTTTCACTCCTGTCAAGGATCATGAAGGTTATTTTTCAACTCTTGTGATTGTAGATACTGTCGCAATGAGCATAGGGGTGGGCAGATCTCTTCAATTAGGTGTTTTTATCTGTTTAAGATCAATACCCAGATTGGGGGTAGCTGAATCATATGGTATTTTTCATTTAATATTTTGAGATATTGCGATGCTGCTTTCCACAATGGCCACGACAACGTATATTCCCACCAAGAGTATATCACGCTATCCTTAGCTCCAAATCCATACCAACACCTGCTATTTATTGTCTGATTATAGCCACTCTTGTGGGTGTGAGGTGGCATTGCACTGCTATTTTGATATATGTCTCCCTAAAAAATTAAAAGTTAACAGTATATTTTCATGTGCATATGTCTTCTTTCAAGAGGCAGCTGCTTGGTTCCTCTGCCCTTTTTAAAATAGTTGTGGGCTTTTTGGTTATTATTGTTGAGTTGTACAAGTTTTCTGTATTTTTTGGATATTAAATCCTTATCTGGTATATGATCAGCAAGTGTTTTCTTCCATTGTGTGGTTTGCCTTCTAATCTTAATAACGGCTTCTTTCACTGTTCCAAATGGCCTCTGTGAACAGAGTTCCATTTACTGGCTTTGGCTTTTGTTTCTCTTGCTGTCCTGAGTGAGATACGCCGACAAAGGCAAGACAAAAGCCAGTGCTGCTTTCTGCCAGAGCACTTTTGCTGTGTATACATAACCTAGTATCTCTAGTTATATCTATCTATCCATACACCGTCTACCTGTGTACACACAAAACCTCTTTCTCTGACATTGGGAAGTCTCACTTGAAGAGAAAGGAGGCTTCCACTTTTGTTCTTTCCATCTTGCAAAATGTTAGAAAGTGCAGAGGGGAATGGTTCTCATGAAGAGCATCACTATGAAGCGAAACATAAAATTAGAAGTTTCTTGGGATCTAAAGTACCAAAAAACCATAACAAGACCGTCTCTGTGCTTTATTCTAATACTAAACCAGTTGGGGCGAGGGACTTTTGCGATGTGGCAAAATTATACTGACAAGGCTTTTCCAGATTTAAGAATTCACTGTCCAGATTGCCAATGAGAACTAATACCTCAAATGAAATTTTATTGCAAACTGTTGAAAATAGAATTTAAAATGGAAACCCGGACAAGAATGGGTGCTCGCATGGCAGTAATGAATTCATGATGGGACTAGTTGGAAGTGTATGACATTTTAAGTGCCTCATCACTCTGAATTCGTTTGGCATTTATTGTAATAGAAATGACCATATTGAATTCATTTGGCATTCTTACGGACTTCACATGTATTTATGGAGTTATAACATGGTAATTTAACATTTACTGCACTAAACACGATTTAATGGACATTGAAAGACATTGTCATATGATACTTAATAAAGATGGTACCTCTAAAGTTAATCTTCTGTCAAAACAAAGAAATGGAAAAACATTTTGATTCCCCAAGCATATGAGTAAATTATTTGGATAAGCCAAAATTATGTATTTACTCCTCCAATATGCTTCCTAAATTTTCAAACCAGAAGGTTGACTCTAGGACCAAGACAATAAAGCAGATGTCCAATTTAGACTTCTTTATATTTGAAAATTGTCTGCAAATATATTAATCTCAGTCTAAAAATATTAAGGACGATTTTCTTGTAATAGCAGCAGTAAATTTAACACATGACATGCCTTTGAGAGATTTCTCTTTTTTCCCCTTCAGAGTTGTTTGTTTCTTTGAACATGGTCCCAGAAAATAAATTTATGTTTCATCCTTGAAGAACTATTTTTTAGACTGAACAAATGATTATTTGAGAAAAAAAATTCAGAAGATCAGAGTCACAAGGATCTTTGCTAGAAAGTAAAGGAAGGTCTCTCCAGCAAACATGACCTCCGAGAATGGAGTTCAGTGACACGACAGAAGACAAAGCTTGCTCTGAGTCATTTTCTAGAACTCACTTTTAAAGATTGTTTTTGTGCTGGGTGAGTCATATCTGACGGTGCCTGGGAGATACTCACAGCTCTGTGCTCAGGAGTGAGCCCAGGTTATGCTCCACGTGCTGCTGGAAATTGAAAAATTGGGGGTCACGTGAACCCCTCTGCTAGCTCTACTGCTCCTCAGTGATATTTCTAGGCTTCTCTGCCCCTCTTAGAACTTGGTCTACTCAGAAGCAGAACATTTATTAAAAATTTATCAAATGGCACTAAAGAAGTAATTATTCAGGTTTGAATTAAACTACTGTTTAACTATGCTTATTGCATATTGGTTATTTTAACATAAATATATTGAAAATATTTTAATGAGATCACTTGATAACTTGACATCCTGTTATTCATCTATTTGCTTGAGCAGGCGCAAGTAATGTTTTCATTTGCCCCTATCACGTGCCAGTATATCACAGTGGCATCTGCTTGCTCCAGAAATACGAAGAGCCTCAAAATGTTCGTTAAGGCTCTTGAAGAAGTCTGGCCATCTTGTAGGTCATGTGATCTTTTGACATCCCATGGTATCCAGTCAGTAAGGGCTCTAGTCCAGTGGTCGTCTTCAAATTGCATTACATGTTCAGCCCATCTGAATTCGACCCCTTGGCAAAATGAGACAGTGTCCCTGACTCTCGATCGTCGATGGAGGTCAGAACTCCAGATTCCTTCTTTCACTTGAGTAAGGCATGATATTCCAAGCATAGCTCTTTCCATTCCTCTTTGGAAGACCTGAATAGCGTTCTCATCCTGTTTTCACAGGTCTCTGTATGTTAATGCAGGGAGAAAGGTGGAGTTGAAGAGATGTGCCCGGAGCTGGAGGTTCTTTGTCCTTTTAGTTATTTCTTCGATGCTTTTGAAGGCATTCCATGCTGCTCTCTTCCTCCTGCGCAGCTCAGGTTTTAGGACATTCATCATGTTGAGTTCTCGACCTAGGTACACATAACTGCTGCAATCAGAGATGTTTGTTCCATTGAGAGTGAATGGGGTCTCTGGAACTAGTTCATTTTTCATAAGCATAGTTTTTGCTGAGATTCAGCTGTAGACCTATCTTTCCACATTCACGGTCAAAGTCAGCCAGCATTTGTGCCGCTTGGCTAATGTTTGTTGTTATTAGAATGATGTCACCAGCAAAGCGTAGGTGGTGTAGTTGTCAACCATCTATCTTCACTCCCATTCCTTCCCATTCTAATTGTCGCATGACATTCTCGAGTGTGGCGCTGAAGAGTTTCAGTGACATGGTGAACCCTGCTGAACCCCTCTTTTGACATCAGTGATTACTTCCTTGTAGAATGGTGAGATCCCTGGTGGTGAATCCGTAATACAGCTCATGAAGGATCTTGATGTACTGGGTTTGAACTCTCTGTTTGGCTACGGCTTCGATGAGCACTTCAGTCTCCACAGAATCAAAGGCTTTCTTTAAATCAATGAACATGAGACAGAGTTGTATCTTGAACTCCCTACAAACCTCAATGAGCTTGGTTACCATGTGGATATGGTCGATTGTGCTGAATCCTTTTCGGAAGCCAGCTTGCTCGCATGGTTGTCCTTCATCTAATGTTCTGCCAATTCTGTTCAGGATGACTCAAGTGAACAGCTTGTAGATGATGGACAACATGCAGGTGGGGCGATAGTTGCCATTGTTGTGGGTGTCTCCATTCTTGAACAGTAGAAAAGATCAGAGAACTGGAGCAAAAAAGTGTGTGTGTGTGTGTGTGTATATATATTTATTCTATTGAGACTTTTTAAAAAAAGGAAATAATGAAAATTTCAATATTACTACAAGTATCATTCAACTCCACATTGTGAGAAAGTTTATGCATTTCTATCAGATTATCCTAATTAAACCTCCTCTGTGACCCAGGACATTTTCAGGAAGGCAGGGAGCTATGAGTTTAAGTTCAACAAATTTTTGTAACTCCAAAGACCTTCTTTTCCATTTGGGTCCCATTTGTAGGTACCGAGTATTAGAACATAGCCCTATCTGTGAAGGCTACAGTTCACCCTGCACCAGGACTTCTGTTGATGTTTGAATATTTCGGTGCATCCATTAAGTTGTCTTGTCTAGGATAATCATATCTATTTGCTTGAAGGACTTCTTTGCTTTCTACCTTTATTCTCCCAGATGGGATGTGCTTTCAGAGGTCAGTTTTTGTGCTGATCCTGGGCCATTTGCATTGCTAGACTGAACAAGAACAGATTTTGGCTTCTGTACAATCCCAGACCAGAGCACACTGCCAGTGGTGCCACGAGCCTCGCATCCTGCATCTCAGAAAAGGCAACTTCACCAATTCAGTGATGCCAGGTTCCTCCAGCTGAAGCCCACACAAAGCTCTCACTCTCTTCCTAGTCAGTTGCAGGCCTGGCTTACGTGGAGAGCGGCCCAGAGAATCTCAGAGTATGTCCCTGGTGCCATGGCAGTCTCCCCAATGGAGAGTTCGGGAACGCTTCAAGGACAGAAAGGACATAAATCCTTCTGCTGGTGTTCCTATCATATGCCCGGGGGAAGGGGGCATGGGACACTCACTGTGTCTTCCTAACTGTGCCGTTTCCTTCACGAGAGCCACAAAGGTGCCACAAAGGGACAGTGCCCATAAACCACTGCATCTGTCTGTCTGTTACCTCCATTCTGTGCCAGTTTTACAAGATGCCATCCCAACAGAGTCACAATCTCAGCAGATGTCACTTTGCCACACGCTTAGCTGCAACACCGAGTTGTTCTGGGGTGGAATTAAATGTACAGTTACAGACTGTTTTCTGAAGGGAATTTGACAATGATAAATCACAGCCTCCTATGCGATTCCATGCCCGTCAGGATTTGTTCTGAAAAAATTGGTCTCTTCTAAGTAGGAATCCAGGACGTTGGCTAGGAATACCCATTTGGTTTCAGATGCCTCCTCCACCGCATGTGTGTGGTGTGGGCCTGGACAACTTCCTTAACCCCACTAGCCCATTCAGCTTTCTCATCTGTAAAAGGGCAATTTTCAGTCACTTCCCTAAAAGTACCGTTGTGTTCAATGAGACAACACTTGGAAAGCAATTAACACCATTGCTGGCAAATTGTAGTTAGCCCTCAGAGAGTGCTGACTGGAACGGTGGTTTTCAACCATGGATCTGTGGACCAGGGCCAGTCCACGGTGTAAGATGGCAGAAAACCACTGGACTGAAATGTGTGCCAATAATTTTTCTCCTTAACTTCAGTGATAGCCCTAATGTGAGTTCAGATCCTGAGCACCTGGGAACTTGTGCTTGCTCTTACAAAGCAGGGAGGGAGCAGGGTTTTTCTGCAGCCCCTAACTATGATTGCAGCCCCTAACTATGATAGCAGCAGCTAATATCTGGTCAGTATTATGTGATGGTGTGATAAGTGTTTCCTGTGGATCCTATTTTGTAGTTCTCATACTGACTGTTAATTTTATGTTCCTTAACTAGTTTTCCTGTTAGAAATGATGGGGGTGCCAAATACAGCCTGTTGGCACTTCCAGAAATACTGTCCACCACCTTGTCTGATCCCCAGACACTGGCCTAGAGGAACCATAAGCCCAGCTGTCTTGCCCTCCAGTTAAAGTTGTCAGGGTCCCGGCAGAGAAGGATGCAACCTAGCTAGCTAACCTGAAGAGTGGTGAGGAAGGGGATGGCCAGTGTGTGGGAAATCACAGCAATAGCGAGGCACCACTTTAACCCAAGAACTCCTGGGATAACGGATGACAGTAGACCCCAGGACCAGAGTCATGGAGAATGTATGGAAAGGGTTTGCCTGGGATGGGCCTAGGACGTACAGGGAGAGGGACTCAGCCTTGATGAGCCCCCTGGACAGAGCTAGGGGAAGGGGCTCCCGGCCCTGCTCTCCATCTCTGGCGCTGCTCATTTGCTGATCACAACCGGAAGCCAGAGGAAGAGGTACCAAGCTGAGAGCTGACCTCTGACCAGCACACAATCTATCGGGAAGACGGTTCCAATCCTCCAGCTCTTATTTGTCACTGGCCGGGAGCTGCTTTCCAGGGATGCTGAACACTATACACTGCTGTTTGCTCTCCAGGAGCCGAGTATGGGCGTAATGCAGGGCTGATCCCAAGGAGACGACTCCAGAGGACAGTAGAGAGAAGTTCACGGGGGCACACGGGAATAAGTGCTGGACTTTTCCCCCAAAAAACATGCATCGGTCCTTTATTCCTTCTCATTGTCAAGTAGCATTTTATTGTTATAAAATACGCTCGATTTTATTTATCCATTCGTGGAAATTTGAGTTGTTTCCATGATGGATTGTCATGAATAATGTCACCAGGAAATGGGTTTCTAAGGTCAGGGACAGGCGTTTTTGTTTCTTCTGGGCATCAGAGAGGAATGGAGAAGCGGCGAGAATATGGAGACTCGGGGAGACACAGACACGCTCACCTGCCTGTGAGTGCGCTCACCGTTGTGTTCTGAAGAGCTCGATCTGTCATCCCTCTTTCCTCGCCTGTTTTCCTCACAGACTGTGATCTCTACACATTGTCACTGGGAAATGAGGTGACTTGGCTTCTTCCAATGATCTTGCCAGTCCCAGACGTGAGAACAATTTCGTTGTGAAAAGGTCAAGATAAAACATACGTTACTAAAAATCCTTTTATCCTTTCCTTTCTATGGCAGTAGGACTCTATTGCAGCAACTTTATACTAAAACAAGCATATTTCTTCATAAATTTTGGTTTATTAGATTATCAGTTGCCAGCATGGGGTTCCTGGGTCTTAAGAGATTGTGACTTTAGTGATGAGGTTTGAAGCATTTTTAAATATTCCACAAACTTAATACAATCATAGTTTTACAAGTGGGAACACTTCACAGACTAACACAAACATCAAGATTCTTTGCTTTTGACTGAAATATTAGTTCTGTGTGGCGACCCTCATAATTTCATGCTGATCAGACGCTTGGATTGGCAGTGCTGTGTCTTTGATTCATAAAACATGGAGAGCCAATGAATTATTGCTTATTCTGTACAGCAGGCTAGATAAAGTCTTTGAAAACCCAGAGTCAAATGGGAGAAAATAATTAACTGAATACTCGGCAGAGAAATAAGTAGCACCGTACTGACCCGTATTTGTCATTAATATACGGCGCCTGGCGGCCAGGAGTTTGATAAAGCCGTTCAGTCAATTATTTATGATAATAATGGCCAAAGAAATGGTGATGACCGTGACCAGGCCCAGTCCTGGAATGCTAGATGGCGGTGATACAGAGTACTTTTATCCCCCAGTACTCTGCAGAAGGCTCCCCCTCTGTCTTTGGGCTCAGGCTACCTTCCTGCAGAAGCCGATATGCTGACAAGTCTTGTATGCAGGGAGCATGTTTGGAGACGATGGCAGGAAGACTGGCAGGAATTGGAGGGGACAGGAATAAGAGAACAAGACACTCTGGTGAGCAGGTCGCAATGTGGGCTGGGCTTCAGCCCTCCTGGTAAAATGGGGAGAGAGCTGACCTCTGACCAGCACACAATCCGTAGGGAAGATGAATTCCGATCCTCCAGTTCTTGTCACTGACCGGGAGCTGCTTTCAGGGATGCTGAACCCCATACACTGCTGTTTGCTCCTCCAGGGCCGAGTATGGGCCTAATGCAGGGCTGACCCCAAGGGAGACGACTAAGAGGCCAGCAGAGAGAAGTTCACGGCGGCGCACAGGAATAAGTGCTGAACATTTCGCCACTGAAACACGCATCAGTCCTTTATTCCTTCTCATTGTCAAGTAGCATTTTATTGTTATAAAATACGCTCATTTTATTTATCCATTCATGGAAATTTGAGTTGTTTCCACAATGGATTATCATGAATAACTTTGCCAGGAAATGAGTTTCTAAGGTCAAGGACAGGCATTGTTTTTGGTTCCTCTGGGCATCTACCTAGGGATGAAATGTTAGGCTGGATGGAAACTTCTTAACCTCTAAGGAGCTGCCTGGCTCTTGGATGAAGAGGTAAAGAGCCTGGAATTATTGATACCCTTTCTTTGTTGCAGAGACTCTCACTCTTGCTCTCTGTCTTTCTCTCAGTCTCTCTCTTTCTCGATCTCGCTTTCTTTCTTTCTTTCTTTCTCTCTCTATTTCTCTCTTTCTCTCTTTTTCCTCTCTTTTCTCTCTTACTCTTTCTTTCTCTTTTTCTCTTTCTATTTTTCTTTCACTCTTTCTTACTCTCCTTTCTCTCTCTTTCTCTCTTTTCCTCCCTCCCTCTCTCTCTCTCCACACATAGGCTTCTAGAATCCCTACTCATCCTAGAGAGATGTCAGAGTGAGCTGTCAGAGTTGGCTTCAGTGGGATCTCAGGATCGGTGCTTCTTGCTTCCACTTATAAATGATTAATACTTTAGCTGCATCATTATCTTTTTAGTTTATGATTCTGAGTTGTCAGTTAACCCTACTGGGTGTAGTGATGTGTGTTTTTCCCAAGTGTCTTTGGGGCCCGAAGTCTCTCAATAGCTAGAATTTTCAGGGGATAAGGGTGTCAGTTCATTAAACACATTTTTGTTTTTATTCAGCACCTGCTATGAGCCATGTGCTGGGTCAGGCGGGGGGAATCCAGGGGGGGGGAGACAAAAACAGACAAAAATCAGGGAGGGAAAACCCAACTTTGAAAGAAACTGGGTTGGAAAATGATTGTTGACTCTTGAGGTTCTCTTCAGAGTAAGCAGCTACAGCATCGCTGGTGTTCGCCCTGGAGCCGAGGAAGGGCTGCTCCAAGTCCCTTGGTTGTCAGTAATGTGCTAAGCTCTGGCCGCAATTACAAGAAAGAAGTGGGAACGCAGAGAAGTGACCAGAGGCTTGTGTCTTGCTTCTAACTTGTCTCCCCTCATTCTAGAATCTTCAGCCTTGCTTCACGTAGCAGCTGATAGGTCACTGCAAGGCTCAGAAGTATCATGCCATAGCCTTTCAATAGCCATTGCCCCCACTCAAGCCCACATTCCTGGACATAGGAGAGTCCCCTTTTATGGCCTGGCCCCTCCTGAGCATGGCAGAGTCCACCTTTATAGCCTGGTCTCTCATGGACATGGGGGAGTCCAGTTCCTATGGCATGACCTCTCTTGGACATGGGGCATCCTCCCTTTATGGCCTGGCCCCTCTTGGACATAAGGGAGTCCAACTCCTATGGCCTGGGCCCTCATAACCTTTTCTAGGTTTAGTTCCAGCCTTCCTCTTGCTAAACTGAAGCTAAATCCTCCGCTATCCCGTAATCCATGCACCTAATACAAGATGTACGCAGAGGCCCAACGTCCCATATCGATGACATGCAGCACTGTGTGTTTCTTTCCTCTCCTGTGAGTGATGAGAGGGATTCAGATGTTACCACAAAGATCTCCAATGGGAGAAGAGCCAATGAGGTAGATGTGAATCAGACATGAGCCATCCAGGATGGCGGAGTGCTGCTCTGTCACCTAGAGACCAGGCCCAGAGAAAGGAGAAAAAGAATTTTTATCTCACCTGTCAGCCTTGGGAATGTCACTTCCATCCTCGCGTTCCTGTGCTGTCTCATCCCAGCCAATGGGAAGGGGACCAGGAAGGACACAGCCTTTCTTTTAAAAGATGCAATTGAGAAACCATTTGTATCATTTGCCTCCCTAACTCATGGCAGGCTTGGCCACATAACTCTGTCTAGTTGTAAAGCAAATTAGAAAACATTGGTCTTTTCTGGGGGACATATGTGGTTTTATATAAACGAATCTGGAGAAATTAGTTAAATTTTCTTCTGGTGTTGTACAGTCTTGGCAGAGCTATTAGCCCAGGAGTCGTGAGACTTTTGCCAATTGAACACTTTCCCAAGCCATTGACGCCAGATACAGAAACTTCAGGAGAGATAAGGGCCACCAGCGTCCTGGCAGCAATACCCTCATTTTACAAAGAATAAAAGCAAGCTGGAGAGATTTCAGTGCCTGCTCAAGCATGAGCTGAGTGTACTGGCCACACACCCCTCTTGTGAGCACGTGTCCAGTGCTGACCCAACCTGAGGGATACAATGACTTCAGAACCCAGCTTCTAAGCTCAGACAGGACTGGATGAGCTTTTCAATAACAGCCTTCTTGAACGTTGCTGAGTTCACGCCCTTTGAGGGATTTTGACTTATTAAATGGAATGATATAGAAGGAAAATGCCTTGCCAATGTGAACACAAATAAATGGAGATAGTCATAACAATGATTTTTTAAGGAGGTTGGACTGTATCTCTCAGTTTTCAGGGCTAATTCCTAGCTCAGTGCTCAGAGATTACTCCTGTTGGGGTCTCAAGGGACCATATACGGTATTGAAGATTGAGCCCATGTTGGACACGAGCAAGGCAAGCATGTCATAGTGCACTGTATCACTGTATCACTGTCTTCCCATTCATCATCGATTTGCTTGAGCGGGCCTCAGCAACATCTCCATATGACCTGTCTCATGCTGTTAGAGCCCAAGGGCATCTGCTTGCTCCAGGAACATAAAGGGCCTCAATCCATTCCAATGTCATAGTTACTGCAGACATTGGAATGGATGTCACTATATATATAGTGGGAGGTTGACCATCTCCAGTGATGGTCAGGGCATACTCCTGGCTCTGTGCTTAGGGATCACTCCTTGCAGAGGAAGTGATCAGGGAACCACATGCTTTACCACCATACTGTCTCTCCACCCCAACAATGAGCATTTCTTAAACTTGTCAGCATGGTTATCAGTCATTGCTGTTGCCAGAAACAGCAGCCATAGGATGGGTTTTATGGCATTGGTTTTGGATGAAGGAGGTCCTGCAGCAGAGCCCTTCCCATTCCTTCCTACTCTCCCTGGTCCCATGAATCCACACCTGTCTGAGGGCCAGCAAAGGTCAGTTGAGAGAAAAATGTCTCTGCTTTACTTTCAGTAACTTCATAGCTCAGGCGGCTTAATTCTCACCCTGGAGTAAGCGCTTCCAAATGCTTTCTGCTTGGCGTCTGGCCTTGGGAAAGACTTGCTGCCTTTTAGTTTTGTTCCCTGTAATAATACTAAGGTAATATATCTACCTCATACCCATAGCACAACTACCTCATGTTCATATGCTAATTCTTATCTGCATCACTTTTCTATGCTGCTGTTTAATATTGATTCTCATGGTTGCAGGGAAGGATGGCAGAGCTGGTGCCACAAAAGGCTGGGGCAGTTTCCGCACACTATCCATAATCTGGAGTATAAGGGGACTACTCCCTCTGCCTCAGCCCCCAGAAGCATGGGTTTCTGCAGAGGCCATAAAGATGGGAGGAGGGAATGGAGAGAGAAGAGACTCTCACTTGATCACTTGACATTCTGTTATTTGTCGATTTGCTCGAGCAGGCACCAGTAACGTTTCTATTTGACCCTATCATGTGCTAATGTAGCGCGATGGCATCTGCTTCTCTTCAGGAATACGAAGAGCCTCAAAACGTTCATTCAGGGTCTTGATATAGAAGTCTGACCATCTTGTGGTGGGCGGCTACATGGTCTTTTGACATCCCATGGGATCCAGTCAGTAATGGCTCTATACCAGTGGTCATCTTCAAATTGCATTGCATGTCCAGCCCATCTGATTTTCGATGGCTTGGCAAATGAGACAGCGACCCTGACTCTGAATCATCGATGGAGGTCGGAACTCCAGATTCCTTCTCTCACTTGACTGAGGTGTGATATTCCAAGCATAGCTCTTTCAATTCCTCTTTGGGAGACCCAAATAATGTTCTCATCCTGCTTTCATAGGTCCCAGGTCTCTGAGGCATATATTAATTCAGGGAGAACAGTGGAGTCGAAGAGATGTGCCCGGAGCCAGAGGTTCTTTTGTCCTATTAGCTATTTCTTTGATGATCTTAAAGGCATTCCATGCCGCTCTCTTCCTCCTGCACAGCTCAGGTTTTAGGTCATTCATCATGTTGACTTCTCGACCTAGGTACACATAACTGCTGCATTCAGAGATGTTTGTTCCATTGAGAGTGAAAGGGGCATCTGGAACTAGTTTGTTTTTCAGGAACATTATTTTGTTGAGATTCAGCTGAGATTCTATCTTTCCATATTCTCGGTCGAAATCAGCCAGCATTTGTGCTGCTTGGCTAATGTTTGGTGTCATTAGAATGATGTGATCAGCGAAGCCGAGGTGGTGTAGTTGCTGACCATCTATCTTCACTCCTATTCCTTCCCATTCTAATTGTCTCATGACTTTCTCAAGGATGGCCCTGAAGAGTTTCGGTGAAATGGTATCACCCTGCTGAACTCCTCTTTTGACATCAATGATCACTTATTTGTAGAATGGTGCAATCCTGGTGGTGAATCCGTAATACAGCTCACAAAAGATCTTGATGTATTGGGTTTGAAATCCCTGTTTGGCTAGGGCTTCGATGACGGCTTTGGTCTCAACAGAATCAAAGGCTTTCTTTAAATCAATGAACATGAGACAGAGCGGCATCTTGAACTCCCTATAAACTTCAATGAGTTTGGTTACTGTGTGGATGTGGTCGATTGTGCTGAATCCTTTTCAGAAGCCAGCTTGCTCGCATGGTTGTCCTTCATCTAATATTCTGCCAATCCTGTTCAGGATGACTCAAGTGAACAGCTGGAGATGATGGACAACAGGCAGATGGGGCAGTAGTTTCCAATGTTGTAGATGTCTCCCTTCTTGAACAGTAGAACTCTCCTGCTGGTTTTCTACTGGGAGGGCACCTTGCATTCAGACAGGTAGCATGTGAAGAGCCAAGCCAGTGTATTGATGAGTACTGATGGCAAATTCTTCAGGTGTTCGGGTCTGACTTTGTCTGGGCCAGTGCTGTTTGCTTCTTTACCAACAAAATGGCATGTTGGATTTTAGAAGGGAGAATGTTGGGAACGACATATCCATCCTCTGGAATTTGGTGTGTGGGCATTGGATGTGGCTATCAAAGAGATCCGAGTAGAAGTAGTGAGTAATCTCCATTGCCTTTCTGGAAGATGTGATAGATCCATCAGGACGTCGGAGGGCAGTCATCTTGGTCTTATAGTTGGTGAAGGACAGGCGGGCATTGCAAATGCTTTTCCCGGATTCTGCTGCATTGGCCAGTATTTCTGTTCCTTTGAGGTCTTCCTTTATGGCTTCTCTGCACCGCTTTGCAAGCTTGGATGTTAGGATTTGGTTTCCTGAGGCTAGTGCCTTACCACGTTGGTGAATGAGCTCGAGAGTTTTTGAAGACAGGCATCCTTTTGTGGCTTTCTCTCTCTCAGCATTCTTCACACAGTCATGGAGGTGCTGAACCAGTTGGTTGTAATCTTCATCGATGTCGTCAATGATGGCATCTTCCCATGTTGCCGCAATGGTGCAAAAGAGTTCCCAGTTGGTGGTCATTCTGGGAGTTTTCGTCTTAAACTTTGCAGCCTTTTCTCCCCATTGCGTGAAGTAGAATTTTGCACGAAGGAGACAGTGGTCTGATCCTGTTTGGAATTTTGAGATGACAGCGACATTGGTCAGGCAAAAACCATCGATTGAAGATGATGTGGTCAATTTCATTGTGGAACTGTCCACCAGGAGATTCCCATGTTCAACGTTTCGATTCAGTCTTCTGGAACTGTGAGTTCCCTTGAATGGTCTTGGTGAACATGATGAACTCAGATAGTCTCTCACCCTATTCATTCCATTCTAGGCCATGGGTCCCGATGTGGAGTTCTTCGGCTGATCTTCTTGGTCCTATCTTGGCATTAAAATCACTGACTATGATCTTGTAGAAGGTGTGATCTTCTTTATAGAACTCCTCCAGTTCCATGTAGAATTTCTCAATTTCTTCTTCCTCGTATATGTATGTTGGTGCATAGAAAACGAAGATAGAAATTGCTGGCAATGGGTCACATCTCTTCAAGTATAATCGTCCTATCTGGTTTGTTAGGCATTCAAATGTATCAATGCTCTCGGCCAGGTTTGCATTGACAAGAACACTAAAACCACCAACGCCTCTTTTGTCACATGTTCCGAGGAACAATTCTTCTCTGGTGTCAAAAACAGCGTGATGTGATTGATCTCTCCTCTCTCAGTCAGACCAATGATGTCGTACTTGATCTTTTGCACTTGCACCATCAGGTCCTTAATATATGCTTCTGATGACAGCGTACATGCATTGAAAGTACAGACAGTCATTTTAGTCCTTCGTTTTGGCAGCCTAGTTTGGCCCTGAGATTTTACCAACCACTCCTCATTCATCCTTCTTAGTGTTACTGTATTAAGGGCTGTTTCAGGGTAGGGAAAATAAACATTGTTATTACTGGTTTTGGCATATCGAATATGCATTGGACAGCTTGCCAGGCTCTGCCATGTGGGCAGTATACTCTCAGTAGCTTGCCTGGCTCTCTGAGAGGATTGGGTAGAATAATCTTGGTAATTTGGAGATAAATCACATGGTATGGGGGTTCCTCTGGGTTCTTCTGAAGCTCTATTGGGATGATGGGCTTGGGCTGGAAGTCACTCTCCGTCCCTGACCCTCATGGTCAGTGCAGTGCAGGGAGTGCAACGGGGGAGAGCTGGTAGCTGCTCTGCCTGGTGTATCTGCATCTGTGGTTCAAGCTTCCTGGACTAGAAATACTTTCCTCTGAAGGGTGGGTTTCTGAAGAGTGAGTCTCTGTCGGCTGGGTCTCTGACAAGCCGTACTTGAGATTGGCTTAGTCTCTTGGGTGGAATTCTAATGAGTTGTGGAGTCTGGTACGCTCAGTAGATAGAATTGAAAGGACCATGTTGGTCCCTCAGATGTCAGAAACAGATAGGTCACAGGGAGGCGACACAGCTGATATTGCTGTGAAATACCAGCTGTGAAAGTAAAAACAAGTACTTTTACTTTCCTATAAAAGTACTTAATTGAATGTTCTACTTGGTGAGGTTTTTCCCGAGTTAGCAGAAGCAGACAATTTTCACCAGCAGATGTGTTGGATTTAAGTCGTCAGAGGGCTCTTGCATGGACAGGTCAGTGAAGCATAAGCTGGTGGCCAGGCCCTAGCTCTACACAGAAGTCTAAGTGCCAAACACCCACATGAAAGCCTCCAGCTCAGATAGACCAGCCTCGGGCCATAGACTCGTCCTTCAGGGACTGTCTGGGTCAGCGTAAGGTAGGAAGGAAGCATGGTTGAAAGGAGCTATAATGCTACAGCCTGCAGAGGCTTTTATCCCAATAAAGAAGCAAGTTTTAGGAGGAATTCAGCCTGAGGGCTAGATGTACCCTCCATTCAGACAGATGTTGAAGTGCTTGAAATGAATGAAATCTACCCCAGGAATTGCTTGCTGTGAAAGAGAAGATTAAAGATCAAATTGCGACGTGCTTTGCCTGCGTAGCTGCGCTGAGGTCTCCTTGGCTGGGTATTGGCAAGGAGCGAGGTTGTTCCAGCAGTGTTCGGGGCCTGACAGCTGTAACCAATACCTGACATTTCCCTTTCGGATATAAATAATTATCTTGCACAGCAACAGCTTATACAAAACAAGCACATTTCCCTTGTTGTTTGAAGGCCTCAACTTCACAATTCACGTTTATCTTCCTGTGTCTTTTCTACAGCTCAAACTCAGATTTTGTTTAACAGGAAAGCAGAGGCGGGAGGCGGCGGTCGCCGCAGGAGAATGAAAGGTTGTCAGGTTGGAGAGACGGGGCGCATTTTGCCCCCACAGTAACTTCTGTGTGCTGTCACAAAGCACCACAAATGCAGTCACAATGGCCCAGATTTCATATCCTTCAGTCTGGGGCTCAGAAGGTCCCCTAGAGCCGGACTAACCCAGGCCTGAATCTGTTGTGGGCCGCTCCCTGCTTCCGCCAATCACATTCATCTCTCTGGGCCTCTCTTCTGCCATCTGCCCTGGACCTCCACTTTTTAGGGTGAATGGAATAATCTAGACTCTCTTCCCTTTTCAAGATCAGTGATTGACCCCATGAATCCCACCTGCAAACTTCCCTCGCTCCATAAGGCTACAGCCACCTTCTGATCACTAAGCCATATGCCAATAAGTGGCTGTGCCCTAGTTTGCTCTCTGAGCGACATCTAAGTCACTGCCAGGGTTTGGCAATAATGAGTGAGGCCACTGCGCACATTAGTGTACAGGGATTTGTTTGAATCTGTTTTGTTAATTTTTCCGGGGCTGGGAAGCACTTTTGGCTGGGACTGTTTGTTAGTGCTGGAAAATTCCTAGAAGGAGCCTGGGTTTTGCTGCTTTGAAAATGACACGTGTAAGCTGCAAGTAAGAGATCAGAGAAAATCCTCCGCTTCTGTGGCTTGGGGGAATGTGAATGCATCACTGGACCTTGTCTGCCCACGGAACCTACTTTGGCTTCATCTCAGCTGCCTTGCCAACAGGGAAAGTGAGGCCCAAGGTGAGAGCTGGCTTCCCACGGCCATGGGGCGACGGCGGCTTCCGGGCCTCCGAGACAAGCCTCCTGGCGGCCTCTGTACTCCTCTGACTCCCAGCTGGCGTGGCAGAGCCTGAGAAAGCCAATGGCTGCTGGCGGTGGGACTCGGGAAACAGAGCTGAGACGTAACAATTTCTCCATTTCTCTAGACTGCTTCACTTTGGCTACATCCTCGGGGGCATGCTCCCAGCAGTTCAGGCCATGGTTATGGAATCTGTCTACACTAGCAATTCCCTTTTCCTCCAGGAATATCAGTTGGGGACTTAAAAAATATGGTACCTGGGACTTAATGAGACTTGCTGTCATCCCAGATGAATCAACTCAGAAGCTCTGGGAATTGCCCTTTCTTAATTCCCAATTAAAAAAAAAAAGGTGAATTAATGGAAAGTGCATGGTCAGTCAGACAGTGGTCGCCCAGGACATCTGCCAGGAAGGTGGTCTTCCCTGCCCCTGCATCCAGTGGCTGGGAGCTTCTTGGGGAAAGTGGCTTTTAGAATAAGATTCTATTAAGGGTCTAGAGCTAATCCTGGATTATCCAAGTGGACCCTCAATCCAATTACTATATCAGTGTCCTTGTAAGAGACAGAGGAAACAAAGTTCACAGAGGTGGGGAGTTGGGCAGAGATGCAAGCCCCCTGGGGTCTGGAAGAGGAAGGATGGAGCCTCCCTGACCCCAGGGTAGCTGTGCACAAGCACCACCCAGCCCAGTCACTGCCCTGGGAGAGTCGAAAATCCTCCTTGCTCTGGAGGAAGCTCAGCCCTGCTGCCACCTCGGCTCTGGATTCAGGTCCCGCTGGCAGCCACAGCTATTGTTCTTCTCCCATGATACCTGCAGTGATTTGTTAGAGCCACAATGACAACTCAGCCAGAGGCTGGTGATGGAGTGAGAGGAGAAGGGCTGGGCTGTGCGAGCTTCACACAAGGAGGAGGTAGGGTGGAGAGGAGAGCGGCACAGAACTGGAGGGAGAAGAGAAGGCTCAGGTCGGGAGTGAGGGAGGTGGGATGGGCTCAGAGCCACCCACCCTCCCTCGCCTCCCTGGATCTGCTGCTCCAGGGAGACCCCAGCGTCCGCCCACCTCCCCCATTGGTGCTGCTCGCTCCAGTGCTCTCAGTCTGCCTCTGACTCGCATTTGAGGTGCTGCTGCCCCTGTGCCCTCCTGTGTTTAGCTCATCCTGAGGTTCTCTAGTCACAGCTCCAGCACTACATCAGCTCTGGCTGTTGTTACACCTAACTGCCCTGTGCCCTCCTGTGCCGGCTCACCCTAAGGTTCTCTAGAAACAGCTCCAGCACTACATCAGCTCCGGCTGTTGTTACACCCACCTAACTGCCCCTGTGCCCTCCTGTGCCAGCTCACCCTAAGGTTCTCTATAGACACAGCTCCAGCACTACAGTCAGCTCCGGCTATTGTTACACCTAACTGCCCTGTGCCCTCCTGTGCCGGCTCACCCTATGGTTCTCTAGTCACAGCTCCAACACTACAGTCAGCTCTGACTGTTGTTACACCCTAACTTCCCCCAGAACACAGGCTCCCTGGGGACTATCTTCCCTCCAAAGAGGGTGCTCTGGGTATTTGCCTACCCAGAGCACTTCCCACGGCACAGTCAGCAGCAGGAAACAACCTCCAACTGCTCTGCGTGCGGGTGACAAGCTTGAAGCCCCATTTCCCTGGGAGCCGGCCTGGCTTTCCCGGCCTCTGCATTGATGTCCTCACCCTGTGGGTGTGCTGCAGGCGTGCTGCAAGGCTGAGATGAGCCCGCCTGGCCCGCCTGCATGTCTGCACAGCTGGACCTGCCGTCCAGATATCTGCGGTGCCTTTGTGGGGTCCCACACAGGTTCCACGCAGTGAGCCATCAGCAGCCTCTGGAACTGCTGCTCGTGATGCCTCCTGCGTGTTGCAGTTCTCTGCCTCTTCCTCCGTGCAGAGTAACCCTCCAAAGGGGAGAAGGAGGGCTGGGATCTAACACAGTCTGAGCGTGGCCCTCTGTGCTGGCCAGCGCGTGGGTGCACCCCATGGAGAGAGGCCTAGACCAGGGCAATGTTCTCTTGACGTCCTCTAGAAAGTGTTTTATTCAGTAATAGAGCGCCATTTATGAAGTGGCTTTATCTTGAAAAAATCCCAAAGGACTTACTAAGCTGCAAAGGGAAATATCAAGTCTATTTTCAATCTCCAAACACCACCCATGTACCATTGTGATAAGGGCTCCAGCTTGTGGTGGCAGGTACCACCGCGTTAAGAAGCAGACGGAGGCTTATCCTGTTAAAGCTAGAGGCAAGAAAGAAGAGGAGATAAGGGCCAGCGTGGGGCTGCAGTCTGGGGGCTTTCTCTCCACCCGCCCCTGTGAAGTTTGGGAAAGGGTTTCTATGAGCAGTGCCCTCCATACTTCAAGCTGGAAGCGAATCGAAGTTGCCCCAGTTCTTCACGCAGAGGGAAAATGTATGGAAAGCTTGTGGGTTAATGGAGGTCAGGGCAGCCAGGGCAAGGCAAAAGTCCTGCCTTTAGAAAAGGCAAAGCCGACAACCGACAGTGTGTCCAGTGATTCAAATGCCGCTTCCCATCCAGGCCTTACCTGCTGGCCCCCTGCCCGAGGCACCGCAGCCATTTCTCCCCATATGGTCCTAGAAGTCCTGGAAGGCATTCAAGGAGGGCATGAGGGGCTGGCAGGGGAGGAAAGTCGTTGATCACCTCCTAACTATATCCCCTCCCTGTGGGCGAGAGAGAGAGAGGGAGGGACGGTGGCAGCCATGTGCTGTGGTAGGAGGCAGCACCCAGGAGGGAAGTAGCGCTCACTCCCATTTCAGGAGTGTTCGGGATGCAGGCGAACCAAGGCAAGATACAACGGCCCACAATGACCAGGAGAGGACACAATGTCCTCATGTCCAGCACCAGCCCCTACGCCCTCATTTTCCAGCCCAAACTGCCACCTGTGTGTTTGCACTTTTCCTCGCCTCCTTCTAGGTCTCTCATTTTCTCTTGAAAGCCTGGAGACCGGAAGAGCAGCAGGAATGGAGCTGGGATTGGCGGGGGGGGGAGAGATAAAGGGAAGAGCTTTTCTCGGGCTCTACCGCTCCTCACTAATTTTCCGACGGAGCATGTTGTAACAAGCAAGCTAGACCCAACATATTGAGATGCAGAGTGGTCTAGCCAGTCTGGTCTGGGCTCACCCTGCACCCCAGAGAGGCCGGGGAGCTGGTCGGCTAATCATGGTGACCCGTGGTCTTGGCCTCGGCCTGATGTGAAGGCACCTGTCTGCCCGTCCACTCAGGAGGACATGGAGACCAGGAGGCTGCGGATCTCAGCCACCGTCACACACACAGCTGGCCACTCTGTCTGGGCTCTCACCCAGACTGCTCTGACATTTCTGTCCTGTAAGTTTGTCTTCCAAAACATTCATGGGGGAAGGTGGGACATGCACGGCTGTGCTTAGGCTTACCCGTCTCTGTGTTCAGGGTGGCTCCTGACCGTGCTCGTGGGCTTATATGTAGTGCCAAGGATCAAACAGGGGGTCACTGCATGCAGGCAACCACCTCAACCCCACAGCCTCTCTTCAGCCCAACATATGCCTTTTTATTCGTAGCATTTATTTTGACATGTCTCAAATCTACAGGATTGTTTCAAAAAGAATATGAATAATTTATTTGTACCTTTCACCCAGAATGAGCCAATGTTAACATTATATCACTTTTACTTAATTATTCCTTCCCTTCTCCCATCCATTTGAGAGTAAATTTCAGGCCCTGTGGATTTTTATGTGTGATCTGCAGAATAGTATTTCCAAAACTATAATATCTGTCTCTAATAGAACCAGAGGGCTATTATCAAAGTAGAAAATGAGCATTATGGAGGGGCCCAATATTAGCACAGCAGGTAGGGTGTTAGTCTGACATGCTGCTGACCCTGTTTCGATCCCCGGCATCCCATGAGGTTCCCCAATCCTGAGTCCTGCCAGAAGTAAGCCTGGAGCACAGCCAGGTGTGGCACAAATCAAATAATATCAGTAACCTATTGATGACACGATGCAAATGAACGCAGTGAAAGAGCAATGTCTGCTCTGACAGCCGTGCTCAGCTTTCGGCGCTTGTGAGGCACTTTGGCTATTTAGGGCACAGGGAAAACAGATGACCCAGAGCCTGTTCAGCCCCTGACCTTCTGCCCGGCCATCACATCTCTTTCACCTTCTTTACACCCAAGCCTGGCTCTCTCCTTTTTGTCCTCGGCATACTCCAATATGGCGCATCTTATTCCTGAGACTCTCCTACCGGTTCCATTGTGTGGCATTTGGTACAATGAGGTCCGGTCTGTGCATTTATTTTTCTTTCTTTTTTTTGCTTTCTGGGGTCACAGTGATGCTCAAGGGTTACTCCTGGCTCTGCTCTCAAGAATGATTCCTGGCGGTGCTCAGGGAACCATATGAGATGCCGGGATTAAACCCAGGTTGGCTGCATGTGAGGCAAAAGCCTTCCCCTCTGGACTATCGCTCTGGCCCCCCAGTCTGCGCATTCCTGCAAGATCAACAGACTCCCTGCCCTCTGAGTCCTGTCCAGAAGCACTCTGGGTTGGATGCCGCTAAGGGCCATTAGTTTCTGTCTATCAGTGAGGGCCACAAAACATGCCGAGCTTCTTCCAGAAGACTTGATTTCCCCCTTTGTGCTAAGTATCTGGTGTGCGGATAGTTTCAGGCTTACACATTGCGTGATTCCTTTATATTTCACCCACTGGTTCTAGCCTTCCCTACAAAGCTCATCGAGGTTTGTAGGGAGTACAAGATGCCGCTCTGTCTCATGTTCATTGATTTACAGAAAGCCTTTTGATTCTGTGGAGACTGAAGCAGTCATCGAAGCCCTAGCCAAACAGGGTACTCATCAAGATCCTTTGTGAGCTGTATTACGGATTCACCACCAGGATCTCACCATTCTACAAAGAAGTGATCATTGATGTCAAAAGAGGGGTTCAACAGGGTGATACCATTTCACCAAAACTCTTCAGTGCCACCCTCGAGAACATCATGCAACAATTAGAATGGGAAGGAATGGGAGTGAAGATAGATGGTCGGCAACTACACCACCTCTGCTTCGCTGATGACATCGTTCTAATAACACCAAACATTAGCCAAGTGGTACAAATGCTGGCTAACTCCGACCAAGAATGTGGAAAGATAGGTCTACAGCTGAATCTAAAGAAAACAATGTTTATGAAGAATGAACTAGTTCCAGAGGCCCCATTCACTCTCAATGGAACAAACATCTCTGAATGTAGCAGTTATGTGTACCTAGGTCTAGAAATCAACATGATGAATGACCTAAAACCTGAGCTGCGGAGGGAGGAAGAGAATGGCATGGAATGCCTTCAAAGGCATTGAAGAAATAGCTAAAAGGACAAAGAACCTCCGGCTCCGGGCACATCTCTTTTGACTCCACTGTTCTCCCTGCATTAACATACGCCTCAGAGACCTGGGCCCTACGAAAGCAGGATGAGAATGCTATTCAGGTCTCCCAGAGAGGCATCGAAAGAGCTATGCTTGAAATATCACGCCTCACTCAAGTGAGAGAAGGAATCTGGAGTTCTGACCTCCGTCGCTATTTCAGAATCAGGGATGCTGTCTCGTTTGCCAAGGCATCGAAAATCAGATGGGCTGGACATGTAATGCGATTTGGAGACAACCGCTGGACTAGAGCCGTTACTGACTGGATCCCACGGGATGTCAAAAGATCACGTGGCCGCCCACCTACAAGATGGTCAGACTTCCTTGTTAAGACCCTGAAGGAACGGTTTGAGGCTCTTCATATTC
The DNA here is from genome assembly GCA_021461705.1 of Cryptotis parvus. Taxonomy (NCBI): domain Eukaryota; kingdom Metazoa; phylum Chordata; class Mammalia; order Eulipotyphla; family Soricidae; genus Cryptotis; species Cryptotis parvus. The sequence continues at coordinate 247,632 of JAJIBD010000211.1, forward strand.
CTGAATCAACCAGATGCCATTGGGCTACATTGGCACGTGATAGGGTCCAATGGAAATGTTACTGGCGGCTGCTCGAGCAAATCGATGAATAATGGGATTCAAGTGATCAAGTGATCAAGTGATCAAGTGGTTCTAGCCTTCATGCCCCCAAATGAACATCGTTTATTGTTGTGTGGCCAAATGGTGATTTTCTTATCCCATGATCTCACCTACACTCACCAATTCACATTTAAGGCTGAACTTCCTCTCTCCCTACTTAGCCATGTTTTATAAAAGCTGTTTAAGTCTGGACTCTGGACCCTTACTTTAGTCTGTGAAATTACAATCTGTTGCCATCACTATGGGCCTTGGGCTGTACTTGTCCAAGATGTGGCCACTCGGAGGTCCAGGAAAGATTGAGGTCAGGAACCCCAGTGTCTCCCTCTCCTCTGCTTCCTGAAAACTGGCTGCCTCCCTTTTCCTGTCTTGTATCCTTTATCCAGAGAATTTGTTATTTTCCTGAAAAGTCCTTGGTCCCAGTGATGCAGTCACTGCCTGTTCTTGCTGACTAACTCTAAGAATAAAAACGTTCTAAAAGCTGGCGATAGGGGTGAAAGGAGTTAAGTTAATCCTCCCCGGAGGTGACATGCCATGCGTGGCCCCTGCCAGCTGCTTGGGGCCTCGGACCGTCCCTCACAGGACCCTGCCCTGGTTCTCACATTCTCCCAAGCTCTTCCCTCTGCTTGATTCACATCTAGTCCCGGCATTCAGCTGCAAATGGACTGAGACTCAGGACTCCTCCCTTCGGGGCCTTCTGTAAAGCCAATCCTTTCTCCCTGGCAGCTCCCTACGCCCTAGGTGAAGCCTTTGACCCCAGAATCTAGCACAGGACATTATTATTGTCTTCATTTTTTTTTTGCCATTAGGCTGTCTTTAAACTCAATAGGACGCCAGCTTCACAAGAGAATTCTTCTACAGCTCTGAATCACGTAATTACTAACTAAAGTCACTGGCGTCTAAAGTGCATTAGAGGGTCAGAGAGACCCTGAATCAGGTTGGGGGCTTCCGTCGCATGTGCCTGGCCTGGGTTCGACCCCAGGGCCCCATCAGGAGTGACTCTTGAGCACAGTGACAGGAGTAAGCCCTAAGCACCACCTCCACCCCTGCCCCCCCCCCCCAACATAGTCTTAGGTTCAGTCTCCAGGTCATTGTCTCACCTTTTGTGAGGGGGCAGATAGACATTGTGGGTGTAGAATTTCTTTCCCAGCTCCTCAGGCTGTTGGTCTATGGCAAATCCCCTAGAACACCGCGGCACAGTATGAATGGCCTCTCGAAATCAGCGTTTGTACACACATGAAGAGGAATGAGGCTGGCCTCCAAACTTGGGGAGCCAGTGTCACCTTCCTCCAAGGTCTCAGAGCCTGAGGCACCGCCCTTGGAGATCCCTCATTTTCTCTGCTTCCCACCTGCCCAGGAGGAGCCTGCAGCATCCCTCCTGCCCCGAGTTTCTCCTGGGCCTGGCTCTTGCCCTCCTTAGCTCTCTTTCTGCGGAATGCTCAGCTGTCTCGGCTTGCACGTTTGTGGGTGCTGGAACACTGTAGAACCAAAACTCAAACATGAGCATCGTGTAATTGTATATCTAATGGTGGTATAATAAAATATTTAAAAAAAAGAGTATGCCCAGAGCCCACTACTGGCTCCCTGTATCCAAAGGCCAGCACAGGACCCAGTTCCTGCCATTCCCGGCTCTCCAACCCCAAAGTGTGTGAGCCAGTGACCAGGGCTCTCACTAGGGCACTTGCCCCCTCCACCCCGTCCCCTCTAGCAGACACCGCTCCGCCCACCCCAATTCTTGCCTTTTATTGCTCCTCTGTGTGCTCGACCCTACTCTCACTCCTCCATCATTTACTGATTTACTTGCTAGGAAACAAATGCATCCTGGGAACAGTCACAACAAAGATGGGGGCACCAGTGTAAGAGCACCCCAGTTCTTGACCTAACTGCTCGAGCTGGAGGCTTCCAGAAGCCCAGCAAGATGCAGGCCAGCTTCTCCACGCTGCGGGCCGAGTTGATAACAAGCTTCACCGGCTGTGTGGCCACATGAGCCGTTTCCTGTCCTCACAGGGGAGGAGCCCTGCACCTCCCAGTACACTTGCACTTGGCGCGGGAGTTTCCCGCTCTGCTTCTTGGAGACAGACATAAACCTCATAACAGTTCTGTGGCGCGGCGCCACCACCCATGTTTGAAAAATGAAGAATCGAAGGTAGAAGGATCTAGTGCACCCAGCTCATGCTTGGAAGAGTTGTACCCCTAATCCCCAGACGCCAGCCGCAGACCCTGGATGTCTCCAAATTTTCTGTCTAATTCCTACTAGATCTCCACACACATGTCTCCCCATCTTGGATGGCTGGATGCCGTCCCACTAGAAACCCATCTTGCCAAATTCCACTCCAAATCCTAATAGTTTCTTGTCAGAGCTGATACAGCATGGAAAGATGCCTCTGCTGCGATAAGAAAGACATGTAAAAGCGGAGGCCTTTAGTCAGCTGGATTATTTCTTCATAACTGCCGATGCCCTTAGGTGCCGTTGTTTCCCCATTCTGTTTGAACAGGGAAGGAGCTTCCAAATCCCAGACTGGCAGCGCAATTGATTCTGCGTGGCCATTAACCTTGTTTGCCGTGATCCTTCTGCTCAGAGGAGGATTTTCTGGGGAAGGAATCCTCTCTGGGTCTTTAAGGCATTAACCCCAGTCCACAAATTCCCTGTGGTGCTGAACCGGCTATAGGCACATTTATATTTCACAGCCCTGCACAGACCAATGGCTTTTGAACAGAAATCTTTCTGTCTAGGTGAGTAACAGCCTGGGTTGAGGTTGAATCCCAAAGCCAAAACTCAGGGGCACCAAAAAGGTGCAGGGTAGGAGCAGGGGGTTAAAACCTTGTGGGAAATAGACAGATGCAAGAGAGGAAAGTAGTTCCTGAGCAGACCCCAGCACAGAAAACCATCCAAGCGCCAAAGCGAGCTGGGTTTGGGGAGAAACGGAAGTGGGCAGGGAATGTATATTTCATTTCTTAGGGGGCTCTTGGCTTCCCGGTCCCATTGCCACAGCATGACAGCCCAGCTTCTGGTTCCCAGCTTCCAGCACAAAGGCATGTTGAAAGGTCCGGTGATCTGAGCTAGTTGCCTCTGCTCACCAGACGTCACCCGCCGCTCCCCGCATCTCCTGCCGTGCCAAGCAGAGTAGCCACGCACCTGACCCCCCAGAGCTGTTGGGAGGGGCTGCTAAGTTGGCATAAGCTGCCCAGGATAGCGCATATCAAAGAAAAAGAATTTGACTCAGGTCTGTCATTTTTAATATTATGGGTGTGGCTGATTCCAGAAATATCCATGGAGATTGGCACCATTGCTTGAATCAATGCCTGTGAGAATTCCCAAGACAGGCACCCACCTCATCCTCAAGCCCAAGAAGGAAAAGCTTATTAATTCTTTGCTGAAGCCGTAGGAAAGATCCATCACACATCTGTGTTCTGCCATTTAACATCCTGGAGGAAACCAGGTCACTCAGGCACAACTTGATTTTAATGAACCCTTGCAGGCTTCTAAAGATCACCCCTTTTATTTCATTTCAAATGTTCAAAACCATCACTTTAATGATCAGTTCTGGAGTCTTGACCCAGAACAATGTCAGTCTCATTAGAGATCTCAAAATTTGCAGCCACTGTGAAATATTTCCTGTTCCCTATCCCAGCACACTCCGCCCCTTCATTCTTCTGCATTGGATTTATATTTTGAGAGAATAACACCCTCTCCCAACGTTTTACCAACCTGGCCTGACTTTCCCTTCTACCAGTTATACTTCTACATTTTCATTCAGACTCTTATACACCCAGCATTTGGTCTTAAGGCGTGAGAGGCAGAACAGATGCTAAGCTGGGCTGTGTTCTCTCGGCCAGCCCTTTCCTTTGCTCCCTTGAAACCAGCTTTACGATGCAACTTTCTGTTCCAAACTTAGCTTTAAAACCCATTTGGGTGCCCTTACAAATTTTCCGATGTGTCAGTTCACAGGAGATGCCCCGTCCAGATGGCTGCTCGCCCTCTGCTTTCACCAAGGTGTCTGCAGAGAAACAGGCATCAAACTAGCTTCCAAAACACAGAGACCTCAAGGGGAGGCAACCTGTCTCCAGGAGCTGGGGAAAATGCAAACACAGAAGGTGGCCTGCTCTCTGTGAGAGCCGCACCATGGGGCCTGCACCTCCCCGGCGAGCTGGGGGTGCAGGAGGGTCCCCCAGAGGAGGCGGAGTTGGAGCAAGTCGATTTTCCTTCTCCTCTTCCGTAGCCCTCCTCACATGGCCCTTCTCCCATTAGCAGTGTGCACAAATACGTCTTTGCACTTGGACCACCTTCCTGCAAGATGCAGGCTCCGGCCTGATGCTTGAGCGTTTCGCTTTTTATTTGTTTGTTTGGTTAAATGTAAATGTCTTTCTCTCTTTCTTTGTAATTTTTTTTATTATGGCTCCAAGACATAAAGTGACTCATCGTTAAGTTTCAGGCACACAGTGTCCCCCACAACAGTCCTACCATGGCTGTCAACCTCCCCCAACAATGGCCCCAGTTTCCCTCCTCTCCCAGCATGCTCCTTGAGAGGAACCTTTTGTGGTTTGGATTTCATTCTTTTTAGACCTGTGACGGTAAGACTGAGTTTAGGCACAGCACACGGCCCCCCCCACCCGCCTGCCCGAGACCCTGGGCCCTGCCCCTCCCACTACCTCTTCTCCCCCGTCCAGTTTCTTTCCTTCCCTGTCCTTCTCAGTTCTACAGTCTAAGGTCAGGTCACCTGGGTCCACACTCCTGCCATGCCCCGCCTTCAGTGCCCTTCTCCCCCTTGGCCCATCATTCTGTCATTTTGGAGTTGATGTGAGCGACCTTGATCACACCTTCCTCCTGTGCTCCCTGCGTGGTCATTTCAGATGCTCCAGCCAGCGTCAGCCCCGAGGCTGTTCCTGCACGTGTCCCCAGTGTGTCCCTGCCCCTTGCCCCAGCAGCTCTGTGGTGGCACAGCCTGTGGCTCGCCTGTGTCCTGGTGGCCCGCAGACACCACTGCTGACTCAGTGTGTGAACAGTGCACACGACCCCCCAGATTCACCCTGTTTGTAGCTCCTAGAATGTGACAAGGTGAGAGAGGGGCCTGACAGGTGGGGTTAGGCTAAGAAGTGACTGAGATGACGCCTCTGAGGTGACGCTGGGTGACTGGGAGGGTCACTTCCCTACTCACAAGGACCTGGAGTCAGGACTCAGACATGTGAAAGGTTCTAGAAGCAAAACTGTCGGGAGACCTCTCCAGAGTTCCAGACGGACAGTAGCAGGGCCACCTGGGCTTCGGCCCTGCCTCCTCCTCCTCTGTCCTTGGACCATCGGGTGGTGCATCCGTGTGGTGTCGAGGTGCCACATTTGTGGACTTGGGTTGCAAGAACCAGGGTCAACTCAAGAGTGACTGGGCCCGGTTCTGACTGACCCGGTTCTAAGTGACCCAACTAAGTCAAGACAGCAGGCCTGGCCCATGTCCAGGCGTTGGCGTCACGTGCCCATCCTGTCCCCCCTGGACCCTGGTCTCCTTCTGTCCAGTCTCCAGGTCGCATTCATTACTTGGGGATGCAGCTCCCTGTGTCCTGAAGACAGTGAGAGTCCCCAAGCCAGTGTGCCCCTGGTGGGTGAGCTGGGGCAGTGTTGAGACCTTCGCTGCTGTAGCTGTGTGGGCTCAGGGGTCCATGTGCGTCAGGGAGGTATTTGTCCCTGGGGCGTCCCAGAAAGGATTCCAACGGGGCCAGTGTGGGGAGCAAGTGGAGATGCCGGAACAAGAACACTTTGTGGGCTTAGGGACTCAGTGACAGAGATGTTCAAAAGTGGAGGCGTGGCCTGCAGTGGAGGCCAGATGCAGGTGGGCTTTGGTTCTCAGGCCTGGCCCCTGCTACGTGACCACACAGGCTTCTGGCCTCTCTGAGCCGGCCTGTCCTCTCTGAGGCGCGGAGAATGCCAGGAGGGTGAGTGCCGGGCTCGGGGAGGGGAAAGTCCTAACAGAGACTTGGAGGTGTCCATGCCTGGGAAATGGCATTGCTAGAATCCTCCTCGCCACAAGAATCTTCCATAAATCCTATTCCTCAACTGGGCCCTTCCTATTTATTTCCTCCATCCCGACTTTGCTCTTTCTTCTGGAGGGTGATGAAGTTCCATGCTATGTGTGATTAGTTTTCTCTGTTATTTTCAAGAAAATCTGCCAGTGCTTCCCAAACACCTCCTTCCCTGCTAACTGCCATAGCAGCTCGGGCTTCTAACGGCCACTAGGCAAGCTCTCCCACAACTGTTTGGGTGACCGAATAATGCATGAGGCAGAAGAGTGGAGCGAGGAGTGGGGGCCGTGTCCACGATAGCAAACACACAATGAGGAGTCTGTGGTGAGAGATGAAAGTGCCCCCTCAGAGGGCCACGGAGCCATTGACAACGGGGAGGAGGGCAGTTTTCCAGGAAGACTCGTGCGAGTTGCAAAGTAGGCATCTCAGGAGACCGTCAAAGAGCCTGTGCCAGACAGGAGCTCCAAGGGGGCACAGTGGCAGGGACCCCGCCTTTGAAGGACTCAGCCTGTGAAGAAGTCAACAGACTGGGTGGGCACTCTTCTCTGCCGTGCCCTGGCTGGCCCTTGGTGGCAGCGTGAACTGGGGGCTACGGGGGCTCTCTTTGCCTCCCACATCCACACATGGCTCCAGGCTCCATTAGACAGTTTCTGAGTCAAGCAATAATGGTGACTGGCCGGCGCCGTGTCCCTGTGCTAGGGGCGGACACTGCGTGTGCCTTGTGCCATCTGGCCTTGACTGCCATGAGTGCCCATCTCCAGCCATGCATACAGAGCTTGTGTGCAGACACCCAAAAGTGAGGGCCTCGTCCTTGCCCCTGGGCCATTCTCACTGCTCAGGCGGGTGTTTGAGGTTCTGTCATCCCTGAAGTACCTGTGGTGCTGGATGCAGCAGAGGAACCCAGCGGTGTCCAGAGTGTGGGGAACCTGCTGCCCCGCTGGATGGCACAGGTAGGCGGTGCCCGCGGGCCTGCCCTCTCTGGAGCGGGAGAACACAGAGCTCCAGCCCCTGGTCCAGGGTACCTGGAGGCCACAGGTCTGGGTGGGCCTGGGCACATCAAGCAGCCAGGTCCAGTCTAGGAGGGACAGCGCGAGCCACACCCAGACCCAGAGAGTCAGTCAGAACCAAGCACCTGGCCTTTCCTATAGGGGAAGCAACTGGGTAGAGCCAATCTGGGGTGCAGTTAGCAGGAGACACGCATGAGAACAAAGGCACCAACATGTGTCGGGGGATGCAGAGCTGTGGGGAGGGTCCCCCCGACAACACTGGTGCCTGTGGTGGGAGTCACAGCCCCCTCATGTGGAGGTCTCAGTGACCCCAAAGAGCCTATGATGGCAGCCAAACCCGTCCCTCCTCCCTCGGGCTCCTTCTGCTCTCGGAGAGGTCAGGAGCGCTTCCACAGGGTCCACAGAGACCTGACTCCAGGGTAGAACTGGGGCTGGGCAGCGGGGCCAGCGGGGAGTTAGCAGCGTGCTGGAATAGGAGGACATGTGAGAGCGATGGTGACTCTAGCCAGATCCAGGAGGAGAAGGCGAGAGGATCCAGCCATGATGTTCGAACAAACATCTTTCATTCTCCCAACAGCAGGGTGGGCGGGACTCCGTGTTCCGTGGATGAGGCTGCTGTGGCTTCCAGTTTCAGTGACCAGCGCAAGCCAAGGCCAGGGCTGAAATTTGGGGAAACGTGATCCCTGGGGTTGCCTCTGGTGCTCATCTTTCAGGGCTCCAGGCTTCATGCCCCGAGGAGGTGCCCTTCTGCCCATGACCAGGCCCTCGTGGCACTGAGGAGTGTTGCTCATAGGCTACCTGCATTCCACACCCCATAGGTTCTCGGGGTAAGGGAGTCAGGACGACTCCCGACTGCTGATTTATTTTCCATGCCCCAGTTCTGCCAGCTCAGCACAAATGAAGGCTGGGAGCTCGTCAGCTCTCCTGCAAGGGCTCAGCCTCCTGTGACCAGCCTTCACGACTGCAAATACCAGCCGAGGACGATTCTCCCAGGGCCTCCATTGCCATGGCGCGGCTTACCAGGGAGATGGCTGCCGACTTGGGCCAAGTCATTGAAAAATGATTCCAAAGAAGGGAACTAATAGTCAACTTCCATTTCACCTCTCGCCAGCATCTCTCCAAACTAAATGAATTCTCAGCATTTGTGAATATAGCCTGATTCCTGATGAAAGTCTTCCCCCAAGATGGCTTTGGCCTCTTAGCCAGCCAGCTCTCTTCCCACATTGCAACGCCGCCTCTCCCACAATGCTGTTCCAGTGTCAAACCCTCCCCTGGGCACCTTGGGGAGGGGGCTGTGATGTGAGTGCTCCCGGCATCCTCCTGGCCCCATATCCATTCCCGGGAAGCATAGTTCAATGGGGCCTCTCTCTGTCATCTCCAAGTGTTTTCTTATTACGAAAGCCGATGTATGCATAATACCTACTTATAAGATGAAAAGTAGATTTTTCACTTGATCCCACTTGTCATCTCACTTGTTGAAATTGCTCTCTTGTTTCTTGAAGCATCTTCCTAGGGCGCTGTTCACATCCAGCTTCTCCTGCAGTTGCTTTTCCGACCATTCTGCCCCAGCCCTGGGTCCTCTCCGAAGCCATGGAGGCCCCAGTGTCTGTGTCTGCAGCATCCATCTCTGCCCACTTCCGTTCTCCCCAGCCTTAATCCTGACTCATCTCTGACTCCCAGCTCATGCTCTGTTCCCCCACACCTTACTGCCTGCCTTGTCAGTCTTCTGCAGTGAGGACCAGTGCAGAAAATGGCTCAGTGAGTATGGAAGCATCCAGAAGGCCATTCTTGGGTTCTTGTGGCTCCCAGATTCTCAAAGAAGGGAACTCAGAGGAGATGCTCTGACCAGTGCTTCATCAAGGCTAAAATCCTCATCGGCTCTTATGCCTTTAACTTCAGTGTGCGATGCTAATGCTGCAGGAGCTGTGTGAGTGGGTGCTGGGTCCCCAGCATGTGAGGGAGTGTCGAGTCCCCAGCATGTGAGGGGGTGTCAGGTCCCCAGTGTGTGAGTGGGCGTTGGGGCCCCAGTGCGTGAGCAGGCATCAGGTCCCCAGTGCGTGAGCAGGTGTTGGGTCCCCAGTGAGTGAGTGGGTGTTGGGTCCCCAGTGCGTGGGCGCATCTTAGGTTCCGGTGTGTGAGGGGTCTTGAGTCCCAGATGTGCAAGCGGGTCTCAGATCCCAGGTATGTGAGGGGACCTTGGGTTCCAGGTGTGTGAGTGAGTCTTGGGTCCTAGATGTGTGGGCGGGACTCAGATCCCAGATGTATGAGTGGGCCTCGGGTCCCAGGTGTATGATGGGCCTCAGGTCCCAGGTGTGTGAGTGGACTTCGGGTCCCAGGTGTGTGAGGGGACCTCAAGTTCTAGATGTACAAGAAGGACCAGGTCCCAGTTGTGTGAGGGGGTCTCGGGTCCCAGATGTGTGAGTGGGCCTCAGGTCCCATCACATGCTGCCATGTTGGCTCTTTTATCAGTGTGATTTTAAGCAAGTGATTTGAAATTAAAATGGAGATAATAATACCTATTTCATAGGGTTGTAAGTAAGGTAATTCATTTGAAACATCCATAAAAGTCCCTGGAAAAGAAGAACTTATGCCACTAACATACATCTTCAATCTTAAACTCTTTAAGTTGGTTGTCTTATAAGTCTTTAGGGCTGGAACTTCAATAATTGCTTTTAGCCGATGAAACTAATTTTCCCAAGCTCATTGGCTTAATTCATAACAAAACTAAATAAAAACGGATTCACTTGGAGTCTGGAAGTCAAAGGGCCAGCTAGGTCTTGCCAAGTCCAAATCCAGAGGTCAGAGAGCCGCCCCCCCACAGCTGGGGGAGGCTTTCCTCTCATTTCCTGTTCTTTAGAGTTTCCCTCTTCCTTGGTTCCTTCCCTCCCCCCAGGCCTAAAGAGCATCTGTAAGCGCCCCTTGACTCTGCTTCTCCACTCTGCTTCTCCACTCTGTCTCTCAGAGACTCCTGTGCTCAGTCGGGGCTCACCGCGGCACGGATGGCACCTAACCCTCTGTGTAACGCCACAGGGACTTGGGTGGCCATCTTCTGGCTAAACCATTTTGCTCATCGTTATGATGGCTTTCTTCATGTTCCAGATTTGTATGGTGTCAACTATAAACTCTTTATATAAATAATTTCCTTATAAGAAAGGAAGACTGAGGTGAATTTTTGTTTTGGGTTGGGGGAGCCACACATGACAGAGCTCAGGGCTTACTCCTAGATCGGTGCTCAAGGGTCTCTCCTGGCAATGGTTAGGGTCCCTGTATTGTCCAGGGATTAAATCCAGGTCAGCCATTTGCAAGACAGAAGTCATAACTTCTGAACTATCTCTCCAGACCCAAAGGCGAATTTTCACCCATCTTGGATCCACATTAGTTTTAAGACACTTCCCCCTGAACCTGTGCCACCAAGTACAAATAATAATTTATACGCATAGTTCTGTAACCAATTTGGTAGTTTATACAGATGAACCTGTCTACACACAACCTTCTGTCTATACACAACCTCCTGTTCCCTGGGTCTTGGCTCCTGCTAGCTGTCAAACTCCCTCCTTCCATCGCTTTCTCCTTCGCCTCCCCAGATTCTCCTTCTTCCTTCCCAGTTTCTCACCAGGCCTTTCTGTGATGCCATCGTTGCTCTTTGATCCATCTTGCATCTGCTTCTCAGGGATCTGGGCTAACAGGCTGCACATCTGAGCTCGCGGGTTCGAGAGCCGAGCTGGCAGGACAGCCGGCATCCCGGGATCTAGGAAGTAACAGACACGGTGAGGTTTCTGGTAAGGGAGTACCCAGACAATGCCAACTCCTCGCTGCCTCAAGAAGAAAGTGGGAGGAAAGTTAGATGTTTTAGCAACAACAGAAGGATCCGTGAGACAGGACTGCTGTGAGCTGGTGTCATGCTTGACATAATTGACAGTTAAATGACTGGAGCATTTGGAACGGTTCGGCAGGTTGGGTCTGTGTAAGAGGGAATGTGCATACCCCGGAGCAAACACTTGGAACAAACAGACAAACTCAGCATGTCTGAGTTTACACAACCCACCTGGGACTGACAGGGGGATGGGTTGTTCACTGAGCTTCCACCGGGACCACCACTGGGGCGAGACGCCAAGGGACATAGCTGGGTTTGCATTCAGCCCAAACCCAAATTTGCTGGGGTTTTCTCTCAGTCACCTCAGAGCGGGCAATCAAGACAGGCCTCCAGTTGTGGGTGGGGCACTGGGTGGGCCCCGACCCAGAGATCTGAGTGGGGCAGAGGCACATTGGATGCTGGGAATCGCCCAAGAAGCCATTACAAACATCCCAACTCAGCACCTCAAGAGAAGGGGACTAGGAATGGGAATTTAATTATAACAGAGATTTCCCTTCCAGTTTGGTTGTCCAGCACTTTAGCAACCGCAGTGCTGTTGATTCAGCTAAACTGCCTGGCACAAACTTTATACTCGCCCACCAATAAATTCACTTTTGTTTCTGTCCGTATAAGCACGTAAAGCCAACTCTTGCAGGGATGAATTTAAAGTATCTTCCAAGCAACCTTCAATAAGATCAACTTTAAAGAACCTCAGTGATTTTAGCCTTAAAATAAAGCTGACAATGGTGCCTCATTCCTTGATTTATTGAAATGATGAACAGGGCGACAATAGCTCACACTCATATTCAAGTCGCCACGTGTCAGTCATTGCTTGATATGCTTAATGTCTCTTAGCTAATTTATTCCTAATGCTACACCAGCTTCAACTCCGGTTCCCATTTTACTGATGAAAACAAGGCACGAGGAGGTCAAATAACTCGCTAAAGACCCTATCGGTAGCGAGAGGTAGATTAGGTCAGAACTGTGTGTGTCTATAGACTTTTGAGGCCCCTCTGCTCTGTGTGCACAAGGCCCTTCACCCAGAGCTCAGCGCATTCTCTGTGCTCCATAGCTGTTGCAAGTGTCTCATCGCTGCTCTCGTCCGGCGCTTAGACTGCAGTTGTCACAACTCTTTGGTGCCTGTGATATTCCCCATTGCCATTTGCAGAGCCAGAAAGCCCCTGTCTTCATGCCCCTCCTCTGCTCAGTCCATGTGGGTGGCAGAAGAGGCATCTTACACCAAGGAATTTACTTTCCAGACAGGGATGTCCAGTTCAAACCTGTTCCCGCTGAGAAGGGCCAGCGAGGAGGAATATGATTTTCTCCATTACTCCTCAAAGTTGAGGAAGAATCTTCACAAGAGGTGAATGGTCTTTAATCCCAGTGTCCTTCAACTCCTCTAGCACATGCAGGGGTCCAGGAACCCAAAGTCAGTGTCTCTAAGACCTTAGGAGAACTTTGTTGAAATATAAACGAGGGGGAGTTGAAAGGCGTCTTTCTTCTTGGAGAAATAAATGGTGGATAACTCATCCTGCTCTGCAGGGAAGGCAGAGCTCAGAGCTTGACATGGGATGACTTGCTAGTTAGTTTTGGAGGGAAGAAACAGCACCACATGTGGAGTCTTTGGCTCCAGCAAGGATGTAAGCAGAGCTCGGATGGGCAACTCTGTTGCGACACTTTCCTCAGCGTGTCCCTCTTTTCCTTTACAGAGAAATTCTCCCCCAGCCCATCCGAGGTGATCAGACAGAACTGGAAGAGACTTAGATCTGGGTTGAACATTGGGTTTTTCACTTCCTACCTGTGTCATCTTGGGCCAGCCTCTGGCCCTCTGTGAGCCTCTGTCTCATCCTCCCAGACACGTGGACAATATTCCTGTACATAGTGATGGTGGGCAGGAGAAGAACGTGCATGAACAGGAACCCATGTCAGAGCTCATCGGGCGCTGTAGAGGCTGGGCTGTTCGTTTGATGCTGGGACTTCATGCTATTCTTACAAGCTCACCCAAACTGGGGACACTCAGCCTCATTGATGACTTTTGTTGAGTTAACTTGACATTTAAGTCACCAACTGTTGACATTTGATGCCACAAGAACGCGCATTTTGTTGAAAGCACTACTCTTGCCGGCCTTTCCTTTTCTCTTCCATTCCCACTGTACTATTTTGAATTCCATAACTACAAAAGCCCTTTTCAGAATCTAGTTGCTACTTGTCTTTGATTTTTTTCACCATTCTTGATGACAAATCTAATGATTTTAATACTTTATCAACAACTAGCATTTATTGCTCCTGTGTCTGAGCTTCGTCTGCAATTGGTTGCTCTGAACTGGGACTTAACTGAGTTAAGCATGAGGCTTAGGACTCCCCAACCCTGTGCCTCTCATTCTGGTGGAGAGTGAATTGCAGGAGGCAAGCTTAGTCATCACCATAAGAGGTGCCTGGTCATCACTGTGAAGGGTGACTGGTCATCACCATGAGGGTGCCGGTCATCACCGTGAGGGGTGCCGGTTATCACAGTGGCTTCCATATCCCAGTCCTCGGCTTGCAACAAAGACAATGGCATTTGTAATTAAAATCAAGCCATGAGGCTCAGCCCTCTGGAAACCCCTGGCAAAGGAATGAGTGTGTATAAATACAACAAGAGAGTGAAGAATTGAGACTGTGCCTCGCACCGTCACACAAGGAGCTTCAGATCCCCGGTTCTCTTTACTGTATCACCGTATCACTGTCTTCCCATTCATCATCGATTTACTCGAGTGGGCACCAGTAACATCTCCATATGTCCTGTCTCATGCAAGTAGAGCCCAAGGGCACCTGCTTGCTCCAGGAACATAAAGAGCCTCAAACCATTCCATCAGGTCATGGGAATGAGGTCTATAATTGTTACTGGTATTTGGAATATCAAATACAACACGGGTAGCTTGCCAGGCTCTGCCGTGCGGGTAGCATACTCACGTAATCACCTCTAAATCCAGCATTTATTGATGAACCACGCAGCTGCAAGCGGCTGAGCGAGCCTGGCTGTGATAGGCTGGTCTGCTGAGTGGAGTTCTGATGAGGGGGAAGTCAGAATGTGGAAAATGGCAGCCCTCATGGAGTGGGGGTTCGTCTGGCTTGTTGTGAGGCTCTGCTAGAACACGCCATCCCTCCCGGGCGCCTTGTGAGCAGCTGGGCACAGGGAGAGCCAGTAGCAGCTCTGTCCCATGTCTGTGAGTCTCTGGATCAGCATACCTGGGCCGAATTTAAAAAAGACTGCTGCAGGGTGGGTGTTGATGAGCCGGGCTGTGATAGGCTGGTCTGCTGGGTGGAGTTCTGATGAGGGGGAAGTCCGGGCAGATTTAAGAAGCACAAATAGAGGCTTTTCCTTTAAAAACCAAAGAGAAGAGCCAGAGCGATAGCCCAGTGGGTAGGGTTTGCGGTGTCCCATGCCGACCTGGGTTTGATCCCGGCATCCCATATGGTCTCCCGAGCACCACCAGGAGTGATTCCTGAGTGCAGAGCCAGGAGAAACCCCTGAGCATTGCCGGGTGTGACCCAAAAAAAAGCAAAAAAAAAAAAAAGAGAAGAAAATAGAACAAAACAACACAAACCCAAAAAAGAGGCTGGAGCTATAGCACGGCTGGAGGGCGACTGCCTTGTTAAATGGCCAACCTGGGTTCCATCTGTGGCACCCCATTTAATGCCAGAGCTCCACCAGGAGTGATCCTTGAGCACAGAGCTCAGAGTCAACCCTGAATAATTTCTCTTTCCATTCTTATTAATTAGCGCTTTCAAGTTGCATAAGGCAGAACCGGGTGATTCGACTGACTGAAGTCTGTCGGACGATAGGCCACCAGAGAGAAATCCATCTTTGTTGGATGAAATCAGTTGTTATTCATCTGCTTTTCAAGAATCAGCAGCACCCAGCAAAGGGCTTAGCGCAAAGCAGCTGCTCAGTTAATGTTTTTTTGGAAGAACAAAAAATTTCACAGGGACCCACTTTGATGACTGGGCACCCCTCACAGTGATGAGCGGGCACCCCCATGGTAATGACCGGGCACCCCTCATGGTGATTACTGGGTACCTCTTACGGTGATGACTAGGCACCCTTCACAGTGATGACCGGACACCCCACATAGTGATGATGGGCACCCCTGATCCCACAGGATCTGCTCCTGTGAGCCGCTCCTCTGTTATCCTCACACTTATGATTCGACATCTCTGCCTTTTTTTCTGTTATTATATTTTTAATTTCTCTTTTCCCTTAACATATCAAGAGGAAGGACTCTATAAATTCACTGGAATATTTCAACCTACAGGGTAGAAATCAAAGACCATGCTGCCCCCATTGGCACCAACCAACCATTATAGAATGGCTTGTTTTTGATGTGCTATCCACCATTCTCTCAGCAAGGATGGAAACAAACATGCACAGAAGCTCAGTGGTCTGTGGGGCTCTGCTGTACCCTGGGAACAAAGGCTCTGTGTTGGCCAGTGCCGCCCCTTTCCTGTGGTGATCTGTTGGTCCATGTTCAGAAAGATTCCCCTCTCTGTAGCACGGAGGTCTTTCTCCCTTTGATGTTCTCAGAGTAGTGATAAATCAGTCATCAACTCCTCATGTTCTACCATCCACTGACTGGAACACTGGCCCTGTCTACAAAGCCCCCATCCAACATCATGCTGCCCACCTCCGGAAGCAGGACTCCATGGCCTGTGTGCGCTAGTGCTTTTCAGGTACAGCATCTTCCTCAAATCAGTCAAGGTTGATGAGCACCCACAAAACCTGAAACCTAGAAAACAGTCTAAGTTCTCTCTAAGTTGTGTTGTGTATGAACAAGTAATGTAAGGAACTGCTTTAGGAACAGGAAACCAAGGTGTTTAGAGGTATGTGGCCTTCCCTCCAAGGTGGAGAGGACAGACTGAAAAGGTTGTTTTTGCTTTGTTGGAAAGTTAATGAGGAATGGGAGAGGAGTGGTGATATCTAATGTCAGGTGGAGAAGCTGGAACTCTGGGAAAAGAACTTAAAGAAAACATGGAAGCAGCTCTGGAGTGCTCCAAAGAGGGCAAAGAATCAAGGGAAGATTCAGGAGCTAAACTGGAGATTCGCCCAGTAAACTGCTGCATTCCCCAGGGTGAGAGGGCAAGAGGCATCCACAGATGAGGCTGCTCCACCTCTATTACGGCCTGTAGGTCTCCCTGTTTGCATCCTCCTCACGCCATCAGTGCTGACACTGGGCCGCACCCAGGGAGCCCCCTGGCTGTCAGAATGAATTGACTTATTAATCAGTTTACGGAACAATGAAATTAATGAGTTCATCAGAAGTTAGCTAGGTGCAGGCTGGGCCCGGCACTAGCAGAGACGGGTTTCCAAAAATTGGCAGAGGTGAGAGAAGGGAGCAGAAGAGAGTGAAAAGCAAAGTCACAAATACATGACTGAGAGATTATTCAGTCTGGGCCTGGAGTATGGCAAGGTGAGGTGCTGAGACAGGGGGCTATTGAGGGGCCCAGCCTGTGTGGACCCAGCCACAGATCAGTGTGAGGGCCCAGCCTGTGTGGACCCAGCCACAGATCAGTGTGAGGGCCCGAGTCTGTGGACCCAGCCACAGATCAGTGTGAGGGGCCCGTGTCTGTGGACCCACCCACAGATCGGTGAGAGGGCCCGTGTCTGTGGACCCAGCCACAGATCAGTGTGAGGGCCCGTGTCTGTGGACCCACCCACAGATCAGTGTGAGGGCCCGTGTCTGTGGACCCAGCCACAGATCAGTGTGAGGGCCCGTGTCTGTGGACCCACCCACAGATCATTGTGAGGGCCCGTGTCTGTGGACCCAGCCACAGATCAGTGTGAGGGCCCGTGTCTGTGGACCCACCCACAGATCAGTGTGAGGGCCTGTGTCTGTGGATCCACCCACAGATCAGTGTGAGGCCATGTCTGTGGACCCAGCCACAGATCAGTGTGAGGCCATGTCTGTGGACCCAGCCACAGATCAGTGTAAGGGCCCGTGTCTGTGGACCCAGCCACAGATCAGTGTGCATGGTCATATCACCCAGACACGGGTCTGCTCTGTACTTAAAATTCTCTAAACCTCTAGAGTCAGCAACACTAGAATCCTGAGACCCAAACTTGAACAACCAAACTTTTAGAGGTGCCTGTTTAGACAACAGGCTCAGGGCGGGGCGGGAGAGGTAGGACTGGGCACCTGGGAGTACCTGTAGAGGGAAGTGGACACAGAGATGGCATAATCAGTAATGGACAGTGTATGTCTAAGACCCAACAGTGTATGTCTGAAACCCAACTATAAATAATTTTATAAAACACGATGCTTTAATCAGATAAAATTTGGAAAGAAACAGAGAATTCTTATGGATGTTAGGCACTGCTTCTGAGAGTTGACTGCCTATGCGTGGTTCAGCTTTTGGTGTGCCGCTGTGAGTGAAGGGGGACCTATGAGGACAAAGTATGTTCGGGCATGTCAGGGCCAGAAACATGCTGTGGTAGCATGTGGCGGTGTTGCCAGAGGGGTAACAGGAGGTCCTGAACCCCACTGTTTAGACGCTTGTTTCTCTCTGATACTCCCTGGCACCATCAGAAGCCCAGAGCTTCCACAAAATTTGGTCACAGCTGTATTGTTGGATACTTGGGGATATTCTTTGTATTTAATGCAGAGTGTGAAGAAATCTTAGCTTTCATAATCTGTGTCTAGGGGGCAGCGTTATGTCCTCTCCGCACTTGGTGCTTACTCTCCCGCTGAACCATCTGTCTAGAAGCGCTTTGTTTCAGCCGATATTAGTCACTTTTCTCTTGAGCCTAGCATTGTTATTTACATCTAGACTTGGGCTGTATAAGCCCTTAGCGTCAGAATGAAAGTGCTCATTAAAATTCCTGGATTTTGTTATATTCTTTCAGCATCTGCTTTAATACAACCATTAGCTATTTAGCACATTTTCTTCTCAGCTCGTTTCCTTAGCAAGTTCCCCCATCCTCGGAGGTCATTTCCTCTCTCCACACTTTTGAAGTTGGTTCCTTGCCTTAGTGGCCCTCCCTTATCTCCGCCCACCCAGTCAATTGCCATTGTTGTCCTTTTACCAGCGAGCAGTTAGGATTGCCCACAGGCACACCAAGAAGGACAGATCTAGAACTAGTGGCTGGACAGTGGAGGATGAGAGGCAGAAACTCAGAGACGGTCTCACATGGCCAGAGACAAGAGCTTTGTGGTGTGGCAGGAGTTAACTCTCAGGTGAAATGTCCTAACTGGAGACCTGAGAGGTAGTGCAGAGTAGGCACTTGCCTTGCATGTGGCTGGCGCGAGGTTCGATCCCCAGCTACACAGACAGTCCTGAGTTTTCAAGGAGTGATCAATGAGCACAGAGCTAGGAGTAAGCCCTGAGCACGGCTGGGTGTTGCCCAAAACCCAATTAAAAACTGTTGTAACTAAACTTTTGCCTGATCAGTAACTTGGTTTGATGTAACTAATTAACCTTTTCTAAGTGATTGCTTCATTGAGTTCAAGGTGCCAATGGAGTATTATACAGAAAAAATAAAGCAGCATTTTGGTTCTTGCTATTAAGGATATCAATGCCTATTTTGATATATGGAAAATGCTTAGTTCACACCATTGAAAAATCCACAACAAGCGTTGTGATCCGTTCAGACCTGGGTAATGAGGCCTGGATAATGCTCAAACACTTGTTGCTGGAGATGGCGCCGCTGGTTAAACACAGCCCCAAGCAATGAAGGTTTTGCTTTTGCATTTCAGTGGCCGCTGGCTCTGAATAGTTCCAGGACCCTGGACCCCAAATCCCGATAGACAAAGTGTTAGAAGCCAAGTCTCCCTGGACAGAGTTTACCTGGGCCAGGCCAACCTTCTTCCCCTTCTTTAAGACCTGTCTGGCCTGTCTTCACTTACGGAGCTTTGTTGGGTTTGTTTGTGGAGTGGGGACATTGGGCCACACCCAGCGATGCTCAGGGCTTTCTCCTGGCTCTGTACCCAGGATCGCTCCTGGCAGGGCTCACGTGCTGGAGATTGAACCCTAGTCAGCCACATGCAAGACTGCGGCTCTGCCCCACTATCCCATCGCTCCATCCCTGACAGAGGGTTTAGGTAAGATTCACGTTAGGTAAATTAGTGTCCACCTACGGTATTGGTCCTTGTTCTGCGGTAAACTCCTCCAGTTATTTCAGCAAGTGTCTACACTCCTGGGATCCTGTTTCCTACAGTTCTCATTGCACAGCTCATGTCTCTGGGCTGGGTTATGCTCCCTGCGCCTCAAGCCCAGGGACTGTCTCATGGCTTACTCCCACATGCCCGAGAATCCCTCTACATGGTCCCCCGCCATGACTGTGTGGTCCTGCTGGGCGTTTGGCATCTTACACATACTTACACTCTGCTGGTCCAAACTGTTGTAGGTGTTAAGTCTACACTGGCTTTGGGTCAGATGGGGGAAACAACTCAAGTCCTAGGAAGAGAGGAGGGTGTTCTTTGAGCCCGTAACAACGGCAGGAACAGGCCAGAGATGCTCCCCCAGCCCACGCCTGTCAAACAGAGCACAGCAGTGTTTCTGGCAAGCTGGGAGCTCTTTCCTCTTGGGTTTATGAAGCTTAACAGCAAGCCTGTTAAGCACCCTGGCCTGCTGTGCCAGGCAGGGCTGGTAGTCCACAGTTCAGGGCTCCAGGCATACTGCTGCCCAGAGAGGATCAGGTTAAACAACTCAGGGAACATGTAAACAAGCAAACGGCACAGCATAGCCCAGCAGAAACACACGTCGCAGGGCCTAGAAAGGTGACTTTCCTGAATGCCCCCTGCAAGGTGAGGGTTAGGTGGACTCAGCAAGAACAGTGCTCACCTCCTACTTGGCCGTTAGGTGGAGGTTCAGTGACCCTCACCCAGCGAGTAGCCCCTCAGGCCCGTTCCTGCCCAGGTTTGATCGTCCTTGCAGGCACTGAAGTCCCTTCTCCAAGCCGTTCCCTCGGGTGCTGGTCTCAGGGGAAGGACAGCATCTGGCTGCTCCCTCACCTAATTACCCACCTGCTTGGGGGCGGGAAGGAATGTTCTAGTCACTGTCCATTGCAAACATCTCACTCTGCTGAGGCATGAAGCCGCCAGCAGCTGTGCCGCGCCCTCCCCCTTCCCTGACCCTCCCTTCGGTGACAGGGACTCATCCTGGCGTGCGTGGCCAGGGCTACCTGCAACTGGGGGCCTGCACCTGCCCCTTCCTTGCCTCTATCTGCGCATCCCATTAGGCAGTGCCAGGCTCCACAGCCCACCTCTGCTTTGGCTTTAGTCTGGAGTTTGCTTTGGGGACCATACCCAGCTGTGCTCAGGGACCCCGACTGGCTCTGTGCTCAGAACTCATGCCCACAGTGCTCCAGAGACCAGGCAGTGCTGGACATGGGCCTGGGCCTCAAGCCTGGAAACATGCTTGGCCCACTCAGCCTCTCCCTGGCCCCTCAAGTGTTTGTTGGCCCTGTCATGAGTCTCCTGGGGGTGCCTCTCCTCGGGGGTTGGCTCCAGAGACCCTCGCTCTGCTCCGGCTTCCCCTTCTCTGAACAGCCCTAAGGCCCTGCAGGGGAGCTGTGCAGCCCCATGTCCCCAGACCTGATTCAATGAGTGACCCCTTCCATTGAGTCGGCCCTGTTTGGGAAGCCATGTTTAGAGACAGCTAACTTTCTAGGGAAAAAAAATATGTATTTGGTAAAATCAATCCAACTTCATATCTTTTATTTTTTTACTTTTATGGGGTCAAACCTGGCAATGCTCAAGGGGTTCCTCCTGACGTCACTCAGGAATTACTCCTGGTAGTGTTCAGGGGATCCTATGGGGAGGCCGGGGACCAAACCCAGATCAGCCACATGCAAAGCAAACACCCTCCCGCTGTACTATCACGCTGGCTCCTCTTTGCATTTTGAAAGGCTCATCAGTGCCAGGGAGGTAAGTGTCGGTCTTTCACCTGATGGGCCCTAAGTTTGATTCCTGGTGCTGTGGGCTCCCCAGTTCTGCTGGATGTAGCAAGGTGGCCCCTGGTGGCCTCAACACTGCCCCTGAGTAGCACAGCAGCTCTGGGCCTGTGCACTGAATGGTCAAGCTCACCTAGCTGGGCTGAACATCACCTGGTGGCCCCTGAACTTCCTGAACACTTTGGGGAGCCCAAGAAAATAAGAGAAGAATAATCCATGTATATACAAGGTGTATCACTATCTTCCCGTTCATCATCTATTTGCTAGAGCGGGCACCAGTAATATCTCCATATGTCCTGTCTCATGCTAGTAGAACCCTAAGGCATCTGCTTGCTCCAGGAACATAAAGAGCCTGAAACCATTATATTAGGTCATGGGGATGTCCTAATATTCCCATGACCCTAATATAATGTATACAAGGTGTCCTAAAACACCTTGTATACACCTAAAAACACCTTGTATACACCTAAAACAAGGTGTATACAAGGTGTATATAATAATGTGTACACAAGGGCCAACTACTCCTAGTTTGTGTGTTGTGAAATTTCATCAACCAGGGTTCGGCAGTTACTCCCAGTTCTGTGCTCAGAGAGTGCTCCTGGTGGTGCTCGGGGGATCATATGTAGCTGGTGATTAAACAGAGCTTGGTCACATTCAAGACAAGGACATAGCCCCTATTGCATCCCTCTGGTTTTAAAAGCCAACAACTCTTATAGGTCATTGATAAATGAATTGACCGCTCTAAATTGATTGCACTCAGGTCTTAGACAAACATTCCTTAGCTTGCTCAGATGATGTAATTATGGGGAATTTGGTCAGTTTAGTTCAGCCTTTTAAAGTATTAGAGCACCACATACTCTGGTTTCTCTTCAGATAATATAAATCTTTCTCTTTTTTACTAAAATATTAGAGTACTTCAAGCTATACCTAAATATGAGCTTAGAGAAATAGCTTTGGACATAAAAACACATAGACTTTACATGTTAGTTACATGGACGTGCATATTCCTTAATAGTTTCTTCATGATTAAAATGGGGATAATTATACTATTTTATAATTACAAATTATGATTATGAGCCTTTAGAATTATCCTGAAGACGAAACGGTGAAGTGTTCATAAGGCACATAGCTCAGAGCCTCCAAAGCCAAGAAATCAGTGACTATTAGTGCTGTTACCTTTGCTTCCATCATCGTCATCATCATCACCATCAACTAATGTCACAATCCAAAAGACCTTTCTGGCCGGATTCTCCTAACGTTGAGAATAAGCCACCATTTCCACTCCTGAGAAGACCCCAGGGGTCTCTGGACCAGAATCCACCCTATCTACCCCAAGAAGACCCCAGGGGTCCTGGACCAGGATCCACCTTCTCCACCCCCGGAAGACCCCCAGGGGTCTCTAGACCAGGATCCACCTTCTCCATTTCCCAGAAGGCCCATGGGGTCTCTGGACCAGGATCCACCCTCACCACCCCCGAGAAGATGTGTGCATCCAATTTGACTGTGTCCAACCTCCCAACCCTTCTTCTAGCCTCCCAGCTCCTGCTGCCCATCTTCCCTTCTCCAGCAGTTCCGAGTGTCCTCATCCATGCACAGTGAAAGGCAACTTCCCCCCACCACCTCCGCATCCTCGGTAAGTCCAGTACAAGCTGCTGGAAATGGCGTGGAAAATGGCGACTGCAGAAAGGCATCTCTGCCTCTGGAGCTCCAGCCAGACTCACTGGAAGGGGCCATACCTCTTCCTTCAAACCACTGAATATTGGCTGCTCACTGTAATGCTGTGGTATGCCTAAAAACACGCTGTTTTCACAGTGGAGGGGTCTCTTCTCCCCAGATATATCATATCCTGAAGTCCAAAGTCTCAGACTGTCACACGCTTCCTTCACATTGGTTGTGGAAACAGGAGGACAACACGGGCCCTGCTTTAACCACTAGGAAGAGCCTGGCCAGCGCCCTCGGGGACTGCTGGGGAATCCGTGTCTTTCTATTATGAGAAAGCGCATGAGTTTCATTTCATGGGGTAGCTGCAGAGAGAACGGACAACTCAGCTTCACCGGCCTTAGCCACACGGTGTGCCGCTGTTTCTGCTGGGTGGGAGTCAAAAATCTAGTGAGCCTGAAGAGTTCATATTGGCCTGTTTCCTTCTCATTTGCTTGGATGGCCAGACCTTCCAAAATTAAAAGGCTTTACCGAACAAAACATCACAAAGGGAAATGAAGACTTTGGATCAACAAAATGACTCTTCCATTTCAGGCGAGATCAGGCACCGATCTGTGGTATGGCCATAGACAACTCTTCCATTTTAGGGAGAGGCGACTTGTGATCTGAAATTTTCTGGGTGGGGTAATGCCCAGGAGCTTATTTGATTCCTTTCCTGTTGTAGATCTAAAATGATCAAAACTGCAGGAAAGCAAAACCAGAGTAAACCCC
This sequence comes from Cryptotis parvus, assembly GCA_021461705.1. Classification (NCBI taxonomy): domain Eukaryota; kingdom Metazoa; phylum Chordata; class Mammalia; order Eulipotyphla; family Soricidae; genus Cryptotis; species Cryptotis parvus. The sequence continues at coordinate 270,955 of JAJIBD010000211.1, forward strand.
CTCCCTCTTCCTGCTTCCTCCATGAATCACCAACTTCCTGGTCTGGAACATGTTGCCACGTGAGTGCAGCAACGCCTGATCCCAGAACAGAGTGTGCTTCGGGTGGGAGTCCTGGGAAAACTTACAGCAGCCGCGCCAGGCTGCGGGCACCTTTGCCCTATGACTCTGCTGGTCACGCTCTGTCGGGGAACGCTGCCGGGGTCCCCGACAGTGTCCGGACAGAGGTTGTCTTCTACCTCCGAGGACGCCGGGAGAACAGATGAAAACTCACGAGTCGGTGCAGTTCCAAAAATGGCTTTTAATAGTACAAAAGCTCTTCCACAGCACTAGAAGATGGAGCAAAAAGGCCAAAGAGCAAAAGACCAAAGCCAAAAGCCAAAAGCCGCAGGAGCCAAAAGCTGAAGGCTGAGGAACCAAAAGGCAAAAGGTAAAAGGTGAAGGGGCCTCAAGTCAGCCCCTTATATACACCAAAGTAACACAATCGGGAGGTTGTCATGCCAACAAAGAACCCTAAACAAAGTGTAGTGCCACACCCTATTGTAGGTATAAACAAAGGTTACACCAAGGACTAATCCCGAGATTATCTCTTATGTAAGACACTGAGAGAGAGGGGGCTGATATAAAGTAATACATCTTAACTTCATGAGCTTCATGTAATCTAGATGGTACCCACAAGGTCCTTATTATTATCTGCACCAGGGTGATTCTGAGTATCTTGTTCTCATGTACTGAAAGGGTCATACTCGCCTGCTTAGAGCAAACTAGTATGATCCTTCCTATAGTCTTCCTTTAGTCTCAGCGTAGCCAGGGTGGTAGTCTCCTGGTAAATTCTAACTGTCCCACGTTGGGTGCAGTGGGTATAAAGAGGAGCTGTGCCCAATCTAGAAAACATAGAAGTCTTAGTAGATGTATAAATCAGAAGTTATTCAATCAAGGTGACTTCTGTAAGTGCCACACCCTCTAGCAGTGTTTACATAGAAGAGAGATCTCATTAGAATGAACATTGGCTTAAATAAGATTAAGCTGGGAGTGAGCAAAACAACAAAACTCCCAGATTAGCTAAACATGTCCTCCAACAACGCTCCATGCTCATGCGAGTTTTTTCTGGTCATCCACTGAATCCACCAAGAGCAACGAGAGGGCCCAAGTGATAGGACAGTGAGGGTGTGTGTTGGTCTCTCAGCACCCCATCCCAGCTGGGCATCCCCAGCACCTTGTATTGTCCCCAAGCCCACCAGGCGTGATCCCTGAGCTCAGAGTCAGGAGTGAGCGTTGAGTACCACCGGACGTGGCCCTCAAACAAAAGAAGTAAACACAAAAGGCAGTAAGGAGAACAAACGCAGCATCTGTTGAGGAAATGCTGTTGACTCCGTGGGGACCGATGGAGCCACAATTCCCAACTCTTAGGAGAAGTGCTGCGGGCGGTTTGCACAGTCTGATGAGTGAGTACAATAGTGACAGGAGCTAATGACTGTGGGGTGGAAGAGGGCATTTGCAATGATGGGGCAGGCCTTGACTCTGCTCATGTGGATATTGGGGCTAATAATGGCAACAGCAAGAGTGAGGGCATGGTGAGCGAGTGATGGAAACGGAGATGACACCAAGTGTTTGCTAGCAGGCAAATGTGAACATACGTGAACATGCAGTGAGGTTACCACGTGGGAGAATGGGTGTGAGCCCAGGTCTCCCCAATAATGTCGACTAGGTTTTGCCCACCCTCCTGTCTGATTCCAAGACAGATTTCTGCTAGATTACATTCCCTTTCACTCTAGCTTCAGGGGCATTTATTTTTAAAAATTAAATTTAACTTTACTTAAACCCGTGATTTACAAAGTTGTTCACAATATAGCTTCAGGTATTCAGTATTCCAGCACTGATCCCACCACCAGCGTGCCCTTACCACCGCCAACTCCCTATTTTCCCGCCCACCCTCAGGGGCATGTTTAAAAAGAAGTCTCTGAAGCCACTGAGGGATAGTGCCGGGGGGAGACACTTGCCGTGCTTACAGCCCATCTGGGTTGATCCCCAGTTCATGGAGCCCTCCCAGGAGTGAGCCCTGAGTGCAGAGCTGGGAGTAAGCCCTGGGCACAGCCAGTCTGCCACAAAAATACCCAATTCCCTCAAAAATAATGTCTTGAAGAGCTTGTCAAAATAAGCTATGGAACCAGTTCTCAGTAATGAATTCAGGAGGACCCCAGTTATAGACACACGGACATGTATGTATTATCACATCAAAGTGAATCTTTTGGCACCAAAATGAGTATTTAAGGAAATCCTAAGGGAAAAAAAGGGAAGAAATCCATCAGGGGGACTTTTCTTATCAACTTGAAGTTAGACAAATTTTAAGCAAAAAGTGAAAACTATCAACTAAAAAATAGATGGCTAAGAGCAATACTACAGCGGGAGGGGTTTGCCTTGCACCTGGATGACCCGGTTCGATTCCCGGCATCCCAGATGGTCCCCTGAGCACTTCCAGGAGTAATTCCTGAGTGCAGAGCCAGGAGTAACCCCTGAGCATCACTAGGTGTGACCCAAAAAGCTGAGTAAATAAATAAACTAAACTGAAAACAGATAGATCTGACTACACACCAACTTTTTAGTAAAGTAAAACTCTATACACATAAACCCAATGATATAGGAAACATGAGGAAGGGACACCCGAGCCACACTGCCTGAAAGATGGGGTTCCCTTGCCCAAAGCTGGGGTTCCTTTGCTCTCGCCTCTCCCAGCAAACATTTCAGGCTTCCTAGCTCTCTCCTCCTTATCAGTGCAAATTGGGTGTGTGGCTGTGAACCCCGTAGCTACTCTCCTGCTGCTTCTTGGTCATTCTTGGTGTTGTGGGTGCATTTATGCCTCGTTGGCCCACTTGGCACAGGGAGCCTGCTGCCACTTTGCATGCCAGTAATCACTTAGGTGAGTTTGTTGCCCACGCCAGCGAGGTTATTCAGAATGTTTGAGCAAATAGTGACCAGCTCTTATAATAGGTTTTTTTTCTTCTTTCATCTCTTCCTGCTCCAGTGGAACTCCAGTCTTCAAACTTCTTTGCTTTGCCTCAATGCGAAGCCCCCAGACCGTGGCCAGGCCATAGTCACGGAACTGCCACTTTCATTTTAATTTAAGAAAAATGGAAACTGTCTGGGCGGTATTATGCAAATCAGGGACATTCCGCAGAATCATCGGGCAGCCACATGTGAAGATGTGTCGTTCTTGGAAACAAAGCTCACATTTTGCTTCTCCTGTCAGAGTCTGGCCGTTCACTCCTGTGGGTGACTGGGTGGGAGAGAGGATGCTGGGTGTGAGGGGTGCTCAGTGTGTGTCCCTGGACCCCAATTCCACGCAGCCAGAGGCATTGGGACCACTCATGTGACAGTGGGAATGGTTTTGCCTGGTGGGGGACGGGGGTGCAGGGAGGGCTTCCACGTACCACAAGGCTCTGGCCAGCTGCTCCCTGGACCCCTCCCAAGAGAGCTGGATAGTGCAGGCCCCCTGGAAAGCAGAGCTTTGTCTTCAGGGGAGCGAGGGAGCTCACCTCAAGTGCCAGCCAGCCCCCATAGACTGTTCACCCTCGCTCGCTCCTCATTAATCTGACAAATTGGAGCCATCTGCATGCGGCCTCTCAGTGAACCCTGAATACAGCCCACATGTATGACCCACCGGGTGCTGACCCTAAATGGCTGGTTTATATCCCAGAGTGAATAGCTTTGGATTGGCAAAGTCTTTGCAATTGCAATAGAATAAAAGACCTGGGCTAAGATGGACCTTGGTCGCCTGTGTGGATTGAGAAAAACCCTCAATCTAACTGAGTCTCTCCTAGAAGACTCAAACAAGCACTGCAGGGAGAGGGCCCCAACTCAGAGGCGGGGTGTAGGCCACCGAAAGCCAAAGGGGGGATGAAGGAGGTTGATTCCAGAACGTCCTTCATTTTGAAGCTTCCAGAATGTGGGAAGAAACATTTCCATGGTTTTAAACCCACCAGTTTCCTGGTGATTTGTTTTGCAGCTCTAAGAAATGAGCACAGTGGGGTGAGCCGAGTAGACAAAAAATACTCGCTCCCATGATGCTTACATCCGAGGTGGTGCAGGCAGACAGTGACCAGGCCACACGCGCTGGCGGGGTGGCAGTCAGACAGACAGATGGAGAGAGACAGACAGGCAGACACTGACCAGGCTACATGTGCTGACGCAAAATGCAGTCAGACAGACGGACGGACAGAGAGACAGACAGTTGTAGCCTTGCTGTAGCTTGTGGCCCCTGGGGTCACTGGCCAGGCCGTTCATCAGCCCTGTCTGATATTCTCACGTCTCTGTCCTCCTCCCTCCTGCGCCCTGCACACTCCCAGCCTCCACTCAGAGGACAGAGCAGAAGTGGCCAAAAGCCTCTTTCTCCTAAAGGCCGTTACCTGCAGGTCCTCTCCATCCCCAACGTTAGTCAGGGTCAGGGCTGAATCTCGTGGCCACACTGGGCTTCTAGTGGACATCAGGAAGTGTAGTTTCTAGCCAAATGGCCATGTGTCCAGATAAAACCCAGGGCAAAGGCCAGATGCCATCACACCAAGGCTGTCCCTGCCGGAGCCCACCCTTCCCGAGGGCCTGCATGGACGCTTCCCCAGAGAGGCCAGTGAGGAGGAGAGTCTCTGGCCACGCCTCCAGAACCTCAGGTTCTCTCCCTGCCCTTCCTCTCCAAATCCCATCTCTCTTATTCCCGTTTTAATTTTTCTTCTTTTTTTTTAACTAATTCCCATTTTACAACCATTTTTATTTCAATTTAAAAAATATCATTTTTTTTTAATTTTTTTTATTTTTAAAATTACAAAGATATACAATTAAAAAGTTCATATTTGGGTTTTGGTCAAACAGTGTTGCAGCACGCATCCCGCCACCAGTGCCCATCTCCCACCACCAACGTCCCCGGTTCCCTCCCCCTCCCCCAGCCCTGCTCCATGGCAGGTTCTTGATTTCTTTCCATTTCTCTCTCTTTCTCTTTTCCTTCCCCTCCAGACTATGAATTACAGAACATACATTAAAGGGTTGTCATGTGTATCTTTTTGCCTCTATTTAATGCTCAGTTCTAGTAATTGGAATAAAAATAGGCACGTGATTTACAGAGCTGTTCATAACAGTTTTAGTCCCGCACCTACCCACCGTGCATGTCAGCTCCCAATGACCCCAGCCAGCTGCAGGGACAGCCCTGTTCTGTTTGATTCTTATAGTTGGGGTCTCCCGCTTGTGGGGTGTTGGCTCTGGGGCTGAGACACCTCCACCCCCCAGTGTCCCTCAGGTCCGTTTCCTCCTGCTCGCCTCTCTCTCCCCACCTTGACTTCCTTCATACCCTCTGCTTGAGGAAAGCGTACCTAAAGTCCCTTGGGTGCCCCTACCCCACCCCGGCAGTGTCTCTGCATATTGAAGGAGGCCTCACGGGAGCTGCGGCCTTCTGTCTTCAGATGTCCACTTTCCAGGTCCAACACTGACATGCTTTCATGACCCGGAGGAAAGGCAGAGGACAGCCATGCTTTGCTGAGTCTTCACGTGCCCTCACCCCAGCCACATGGGACCGGCCATAAGCAGTGCTGGCCCCCTTGGGACTGGCCCCCAGTGACTTCTGCCTGTGTTCTCACAGAGCCTCAAGTGGGCGTGAGGACCGGGCCAGGACCAGGGTTGAGGGTTGCTTTGTTTTGACGTATCACTTCTAAAAAAATATGTGTAGTGGGTTTGGTCTTTGGAAAATCACTCCCCAGTGGGACATTTATGAGACTCTGGCAGAGAGAAACAACACTATGAGCAGGAATCATCAGGAGCAAATAGCGCCCAGTGAGAGACTTGCTTAAACATGACCTGGGCCACGCAACTCAGAACTGGTTTATCCGAATATTGGTGTTTTTTCTATTTATTGTGTTTCATGAGGCAGAAGTCCTTCATTCTCCACTTGCAGTATAATTAAAATTATTGCTTAATGCCCTTTCCTGGGCCAGCATTGTCTAGGGTGGCCTAGAGCACAGTGGCTTAAGACGCCTTACTCTCTAGCTAACCCATGCTGTCTGGGGATGGAAGACTAGAGGTGGGCCTCTCTGCCGCATGCAAGAGGGATGCTTTCAAGTTTGAGTGGCTCTTTGAAGACAAAAAGGACTAAAAAGTCCCCAACAGGGAAACTGATTACTAGGAAGGCCTGTGTTTCCAGTGAAGTAGACTGTCTAGCCAGGCCCTGGCATAAGCCTTCACTACTCCGGACGGGAAGCATTGATCCCTGAAGGAAGGCGTTGTTCCCAGAGGAGAGGTGATATTCCCAGAGGAGAGGTAATGTTCCCAGAGGGGAGGTGATGTTCCTAGCTGCCTTCTCCCAGGTGTGGAGGAACAAAAAATCAGAGCCTTGACAGAACTTCCTGTTCCCTAAGGCAGCGCCTGCTGGGTGAAGCCACTGGAGGCGGGGCTGGCCGGCCCCAGCTGCTCACAGCGCCTCTCCCGTCCAGTTTCCGCCTGCTCTTGTGCTTAGTGTTTGTTGACAGAGCCTGAGAAGGAACCTTCACTTCTGTAATCACGGGCCTCCTTCTGCTAATGTCTGAGCAAGGAAATGGTGCCGAGTAGTTTGGCTGAGGCGGAGCCGTCACAGAGGTTTAGAGACTGGCACACTCCAGAAGGCCGCGGTCGTGTGCTCGGAAGTGGGCTCCGTCCCAGCATGATGTTGGGGCTTGCTGCTGTGCAGTAACTGGATCCTGAAGCCCTCTCAGAGGCAAAGCGCTGTTTCCTCATAAAACTCTGCACCTGCTCCGTTTTCTCCAGAACACCTTGTTTGGGAGGCAAAAGTCCAGCCATAGTTGCACCTGAGATTGTTCTGGGTCCACTGGACCCTCCCGCTAACCCTGATGGTTGCGGGTAGCCGCTAAGTCCCTGTCACAGACTAAGGGACACAGATTAGTACTGCAAGGTGACTTGTCCAGGCTCCCTGACTCTCTGGGCTCAGCGCTCTGATGACGCTTTGTGATCCTAAACACCAGCGCTTCCTGAAGAACTTTCCAGAAGGAGGAAAATTTTCCTTGTGAACCAAGTGCCCCAAAGCATTACCACTCAATCTTTTCTGTCTTTCTCTTCCGCCTGCATATCTGGACAGAGAGCAAGAGCAGCAACGAAAGGACACGTTCTTTCACCCTTTTTGTTTCCCTTTGGTCATCTCCTTCCTTCCTTCATTATTTTCCATCATCATTAATTGATCGGTGGGTGACATTAGCTAAGGAAAGGGAGACCAATGGAAAAAATAAATCCATTCATTGATTCACTGTGTATCGATTCATCATGTGCGGGAACTTTTTCAGCCTCTTGAGATACTCAGAGGTTATATTCGTGAGGAGGAGGAAAATTATGAGCAGTATTAATAATAAAATGTTCTGTGTAAAACATATTGCTAATGGGAAGTGCTAAGGACAGAAACGGGAGGATTGCAGTGTGGTGAATAACGAGGTGCTGGCGGAGGCCACGTGACACGGTGACTTTCGAGTTGATACATCCGAGGAAGTTAGCCCTGAGGAGGGTAGACTTGGCTGTGGGGCCCAAGCCTGTGCTCGGCGTGCAGCATGTGCAAAGGTCCAGAGGCAGGAGCTTCCCTGGCTGTTATAAGAGGCCAGTGTAGAGATAGGTGAGTGAAGGCCGGGGTCAGGGTACTACCTAAACGTGCCACATGAAAGGAACAAGAGAGAACTTGGTTTGACTCCACATAAGATGATCTGGAGTGGAAGGCCACACCAACATAAAGCTGCCCAGGCCCCTCTGGGCTTTTGCGCGCCACGGGGGAGGGGTGTGCGGTTGTGAGGGGCCCTGTGAGACCAGCAGGAGCCTCCTGCAGTGACCGGGCAGGTAACCAGCAGCCGGCCCAGAGGATGTCCTCTTCCCTCTCTCGGACCCAGAGGCCCAGCCTTCCAGTGGCAGCACCTACGGCTGCATTTGCTGAGAGTGAACAGGGCTCCCCCTGCAGAAATGCACACCTTCAATTAAGCGGTGCCAATCAGGGAATTACTTAATTTATCTATTTCTTTAAAAATATCGAGACCATAGTCATAGGATCTGCAACAAACTGAGTGGTCCTTGGTGTCTCGACACGCTACCCCCAGCAGTGCTCAGGGCGCAGCTGTCTCAGGGGATGGGGCTCAACTCTTTGTGATTCCTGGGTGTCTGCTCCACCTCTCACCTCTCCCCCACTGCAATAAGAGCTTTATTCACCTCATGGGGATGTCTCCCCACTGCAATAAGAGCTTTATTCACCTCGTGGGGATGTCTCCCTCACTGCAATAAGAGCTTTATTCACCTCGTGGGGATGTCTCCCAACTACAATAAGAGTTGTGCTTTATTCACCTCCTGGGGATATCTCCCCACTGCAATAAGAGCTGTGCTTTATTCACCTCCTGGGGATGCTCCCGCTGCAATAAGAGCTGTTCTTTGTTCACCTCCTGGGGATGTCTCCCCTCTACAGTAAGAGCTGTGCTTTATTCAACTCCTGGGGGATGTCTCCCCACTACAGTAAGAACTGTTCTTTATTCACCTTCTGGGAGATGTCTCCCTACTCTACTAAGAGCTGTTCTTTATTCACCTTGTGGGGGATGTCTTCCCACTGTAATAAGAGCTTTTCTTTATTCATCTCATGGGGATGTCTCCCTACTGCAATAAGAGCTGTTCTTTATTCACCCCATAGGATGTCTCCCCGCTGCAATAAGAGCTTTATTTACCTCATGGAGAATGTCTCCCTACTGCAATAAGAGCCATTCTTTATTTTCCTCGTAGGGATGTCTCCCCACTGCAATAAGAGCTGTTTTTTAGTCACCTCGTGAGGAATGTCTCCCTACTGCAATAAGAGCCATTCTTTATTTGCCTCATAAGGATGTCTCCCTGTTGCAATAAGAGCCATTCTTTATTCACCTCATAGAGGATGTCTCTCTGCTGCAATAAGAGTGTTCTCTATTCACCTCGTGGGGGAGGTCAATACCAGAGAACAGTGGACCATTGAATCAAGAGCTCTGCTTTGCTAACGTTGCCCATTGTCCACTCTAGGTGTCTTCTTTCATAGCAGATGCTTTACATCCTGTTTTTCCTGTCTACACCACAGGTATTGCCACTCCCATTTTCCAGACCAGAAAACTGAGTGTCAGAGAGTCTGCACAAAACCTCCCAGAGATAGGAGGGAGCAGGCCTCTTCACATGGGGATGCTTTGGGTTCCAAAGCAGTTCTTTCCGTGTATCAGCAGATACTCTTTTTAAAATGTTAATACCAAGTGGTGCATGTTTGATTCGCTACGTGTCTTAGTAGAATTGCTGCCTCATGGAGCTGTTCGATCATCTCGAACATGAACCAGAATTCCAGGAGAGCTTGTTCGACACAGGCTGCCAGCTTCCTCCCCAGAGCCTCTGATCAGGAATTCACGGCTGGCTCCATAGAAGTGTCTCTAACGAGCACCCGAGCGACGTTGATGCTGCAGGTTCTAAAATCACATTTTTCAAATCCCTGGTCTATGGCAAGCCTGTCGCTTTCACAATGAACATATCAAAGATCAGAGAAAATGATACTATTTCCCTCTACCAAAACCCTCCTCCCCAAATTAACGAAGGGCCAACCTCAGCCGCGGGAGATCCAGAGCTGACTCTAGGGTGGCGTTTCAGGCTTCTCGGCCTGCTTAACTCAAGAGTGTAAACCACTGGACTATCTTTGCACTCAAATTGGCTCCTAATTCCTTATGTTCTTTTGCAATTTCAATCAGGAGGAGCCCTACCCCAGCTCACTCTTTCTCTTGCCTCCTCTCCCTCTTTCCCCCTTGAAAACTGCATTGTGCTTTGTAGTTCCTCGGAATGTTTTCAAAAACCTCATCTCACGGACAGTCCTGCTGCAGTCTGATGAAGGCCCTCCAGCAGGGCCCAGACCTCCAGCCAACCAGAGACATCTGGGGAGTTCAAGATGACTGGGAAGCTAGACTAGAAATAGCCACTAAGGAAAGTGGCCAGTCGCTGCCCACTATCCACGGCCAGTACTGGTCCCCTTCACCCTCTGAGGGAAGCCTAAATGCTGTCGCTTCCTGAGCTCTCCTGGTTCCGACTCAGGCAGACCATTTGGTCTTTTGTTCTTCTGGGAAAACCGAGTCACACCCAGGTTAGGGAAGTTGTGGACACCTGTGACCAGCCCAGCAGCGCTGTCTTTAGGGACCGGATCTGAATATTCCTCTGTGGTGGAACATACTTGTGTTGGTGCAGAACCCAGCACACCCTGGAGAGAGCGGGAGGTGGTGAAGCGCAGCAGAGCAAATGGGGGAGAGTTTTGCAGTGGAAGGTGGCCAACACCCGCACCCTGAAAACTGTCTTTACACTCGGTGTCTTCATCTGTCAAACGGGGAGTAGAGACATCACAGAGTTGGGGTGGGGAAAGACCTTGTGCTGATTCCTGCAAAGGCCCCACACCTGCCTGGCTCCTGGGACGGAAGAAACAGGAAATGGAGAGTAGATCCTCAGGCAGTCTTGCCTCTCCCGGTTACTGGCCATGAGTGGAGCCCTTTGCTTCTCTCAGGGTAGAGACCCCCAAGCCCTCTCCTGAATCAGCACCAATCCCCTGGCCGTGTATCTGCGCTCCTGTCCGGACACTGAGCCTGGCAGTGCTGTAGAGGCTGTAGCTTTCCAGACTCACAGGGCAACAGGGGAGGAAGCGGCCCAGCCAGGTTGCAAGGCACGTGCCCATTGCATGCCCTCCCTTAAGGAACTGCACGGGTGCCCCTTCCAGTAAAGCCCACGCAAGTGCACCTGGGCAGGGGGACCATGCAGCTGTGCAGGGCCTCACTGATGCCTCTGTGAGCAAAGGCAGCTGGTGCTGCGGCTCGGGGCAAGGGCATGGTCCAGCTCTTCCCATCTCTCCAGCTTTCTCGTCGCTCCCTCCCCTACTCGCATCTTGCTTGAATTTATCAACCAGGTAAGCCCTGCCTCTGCAGAGCCAAAAGGTTTCCTGATCAGAATGATCCTGGCTTAACCCGTGCCCACAGCTGGGAGGCGCCTCAGCCTCACGGAGCTTGCCCCCTGCCTGGAAGCCCCCTCCTCTGCGGCAGTGGGGGTGAACATCCTGGCTAATAGCAATATTTTGAAAGTGGTTCGCGGCAAAAGTGTGTGGGTCACCCTATCGGCCGGTCATTTTCACCCACTCGTGTTAATATCCCAGACTTCCTCTCTACATCAGCTTTACCTAAAAATGAGCCCGTTTCACTCAAGACCATTTGAACACTGAGAGAAGGGCTTAGATCAAAAGATTCCCAGGCTTAAGAGGCATTGAGTAAGGATCCAGGAAATCAGCCGATGCACAATGACCAAGGAAATGTGCGCCGTGTAAGCGCTGCCTTGGACTGAGTTGCTGCATTGTTGAGACCTTGTACAGAGAGTGTCCTTCCTTCCTCGGCCTTCCAGTGTGGCTATGAACATGCATTTGGAGGAGCTTAGGTTTCTGTCTTCTGGCCTTTGTTGGGAGAAACCGTGCTTCACTTCTCGCCTATGAACTGAGTCCTCATCAGAAAAATAAAACAAACTCACTGCCTTGGGGCTGATTAATTCTCCCTTCACTTTCCAGAAAGCTAAGTTTTCAAATGGATTCACTTTAAGAATGCAGAAAACTCAGACATTCTAGTCATTTTTGAGAAAGTAACGACAATCCCTGAAAAAGAAACAAAACTCAATGACAAATCACATTAAAAGATGACAGATGACTTTAAGTGTGGGAAACGGAGCTTGAAAACAAACAGTTTTGTGTGTGAACTTTATCAAAAGCATGATTCTTGGCTAATTTATTGGTTCTAAGTTAAATTATTGTTTAGAGACATTAAAATACCCGCATAAACTTCTCTCCTGCTCACCGTGGCGTCGTCCTCTCTGAGCCTGTCCATATCTTTAACACCAGCAGATAATGAATTTTTAAGTATACTTAAAAAATGAAGCCTCTTGAGCTCCTATTTGGGTGGAAAATACCTCCCAGTAGATCTTATTCTGGAAAATTAAAGAGAACGCAGAGACTCTGAGATAGCATTTCGCTGAGAGTCCCTGAGCCGTTCCCCACTCTGTGGACTGGGTTTGTAGCTGATAATGGAACCAGGAGGAAACACTTTGTGGTGAATCTTAGCTCTCAGGTGGTTTAAAAAATGTGATGTGGGTCAGCTTGCAGAGGTCAGCGGGTGTTTCTGAGCCAGGGGTAGGTCCTGAATGTCAGGTTGTGAACGGGGCAGTCTCCATTGCAGAGTCTGTTCTGCATTGGGCGATAGCCTGTTCTTCAGCCTGTTCTTCAGCCTGTGGCCCATGGAGCAATGCCAGCCTGCAGAAACGTCCTGGCGATCCACCAAAACTGTCCTCCCAGTCAAAGCAGTAACAGATGTCGCACTAGCTGAGAATCATCACTTTATAGCGTTGCGTTTAGCACATTACTCCACTGCTGCAGTTTGTGTGGATTAAACCACACCCACATGTGAGCCATGGGTGGGGTGGTATGTGCCAGCATCCTGGTGCTAATAAGCTAAAGCTACATTGATTTATGTTCTTGTCTAAGCCCCAGGCTGGTTTTCAAACCATTTATTCTACTTTTCCCTGACCCACAGGTGTGAAAAGGTTGAAAAGTGTTGGTAAAGCAAAAGCAGCTCTGGGATGTTTGTAAACAAATAGTGTTGCCACGGTCCGAGAAAGCATGGACGGACAGGTTGTGAGGTCATAGGCTTGTGGACTAATTCCTGGTATAGAATGTCCTAAGCTGACCACCAGCCAATACTCTTGATGGTTTTCAGCTTGTTGTTGATTGCAAGAATTCAGTTCAAGGTGCCTGAACGATAGCTCAGTAAGGAGGGCATTTGCCTTGCATGTGGCTGGCGTGGGTTTGATCCCCGGGATCGATATGGTACCCCAAGCACCACCAGGAGTAACTCCTGCATGCAGAGCCAAGAGTAACCCCTGAGCATTGCCAGAAGGAAAAAAAAGAATTCAATTCTAAGGTCCAAATCTCATTCTGGGGAAATTAAAATGCGTCTTTCTCTAATGTCATGGCCATTAACACTCTCTACAACGCTCCCACCACCCGCCCCTGGAGTAAAGTCTCCGGAAGGGTTGAGGAAATCCTTTCTGTGAGGACACTGAGGCAGCTCAAACTGCAGGTTGAATGTGAGCTTGCTGGGAGTCAGTGCAGACACGCACGGCTGGCAGGGCCAGGCACACACCTGCAAAGCGGACGCTTCACTTCAGTTTGCCAAAGGTATGTGAGTGAGCTGCTGCGCTCTTTGCTCTTTAAAGCAGGAACTGGGTTAGCAGCTGGGTAGTAGCAGACCTGCTCTTCGTGGCAGACATTTCTGCCGACTCCGTGAGCTCCATGGATGGGAGGGAGTGTGAGGGCGTCCTGCTAATACAGAAGCAGAACGTCAAAGCTGGGAGGGGCCTTCCAGAAGCTCACAGCTGGAGAATTAGGGGGGACAATGGGAATTCCTGAGTCTACTGGAAATTCACAGCGACGAAAATCCAAATAGCCAGTGCTAGGAGATAACCTCATTGTTGGTCAGAGATATGCAAATGAACAGCATGTGTCTATTTCCAATCTGACCAAAAATTGCGGCCTTAAATTCACTGTTAGTGTGGAGAGAAGAGAAAGCTAATATACTTTGGATTAAGGTCCAGATCGATGAAACCTTTCTGGTGGATGATTTGTCCATGTCTAACTAAATTTGAAACGGGCATTTCTTGTGAATCAGCAGTTCCTACGAGGAGAAAAATACCTGCACACAGCGGCTATTTACTGCTCTCCAGCTAGCAGTTATGAAAGAGAAAACGAGTTATTTTGCTGATAGCATACCCAAATTAAAAGTATTATGTAGTTGTGGAAAAAAAATGAAGTAAGTCTATGTGAACTGAGATAAAAAGTTCATAGATCTAAGAGCAAAGTTAGTGGCTGCATCATAGATGTCTCTAGCTGGTAAAGATGCTGGAGTAACCCCCAGATTATGGTGAACAGGCAGAAGGAGGGAAGGTGGGATGGTAAATTAATGCAGACTCCATCTATGTCCCGGGAAATTTATTAATTGACCAGTAAAATAACATGTGGAAACCGGGAGGCGGTACGTAAGAATGCTCTGCGTGTGCACAGCGCCCAGGCCCATGCCTGGCTCCAGGAGGCCTCTCAAGCATCACTAGGTGAGGCCCTGGTGGTCCCCATCACCACTGGAGAGGCCTCCGGAACCAAAACAGACTAGACGACAAAACACATGTGCAAAATAACATGTCGTAGACCGAGTGTGCAGTAAAAGGTTATTTGCTGTAGAACTTCAGCTTTGATTCCAGAAGAGGCTCGATTCAGTTACCAACTGAACAATCACATTTATATCTTGGTGTTCCGATATTTCTTTAAAGGGGGAGAGAAAAGTTATTTCCTCCTGCTTGTCAAGTTCCCAGGATCTGTGAGTTCATACTCCCAGAATTCGTATCAGGAAATCAACATAATCAGAAGGCCCTTCCTTCGCAGTCTTGGCAGTGAGAGCTTGGCCCCTCACCAGTTAAGGGTTTTCAGATTCATCCACGGAAACAGCTGGGATTCATTACTGTGAATATCACAGTCATATGGTCCAGCTGCTTCAGCTTGAAGCATAGACGCGGTACAGAGGCAACACAAAGAAAATGCACCCTCAGTAACCCTCGGGAACGTTCCACTTGCCATGGATCTGAGCTGGAGCCCCTCTGCAGACACGTGGGACCTTCTGCAATCGCAGTGACGGACTTGACATCCCACAGAAAAATTTGCCATCTGCAGAGATGCTGCTTTTGAAGGAGATGTGTGATTGCATCTGCTTCAGGGGCATCCCAGAATGACTCGGATGGCGCACGCAAGCCTCCAGCCACACCGGCTTTTGCTGCTAAGGAAATGAACACGGGCCGTTGTTGTCAAGTGGGGAAATCGCGGGCAAAGGGGATGCCTTCGCCACTGATGCACACTCTCGGCAGGCGTCGTTTTGCGTCCCACGAGGCTGCAGCTAGAGACCGCTGCCATATGGCTGGGGTGCAGGAAAGCCTCCTGGCACCTGGAGGATGAATAGGCGTGACCTACAGGGCTGATCATTTTCTTGCTTACACCAGAAACCCGTATATACAGACAGGAATTAATTGTGCTGCATGTATTGTAAGCCAGATCATTTTATTTTAATTTCCTGATAAGGTCTTGTCAACTAGACAGAACCAATTTGTAATCACAGCTGGTGAGCAGCTCATCCACTGCAATTAGGGAGGAGGTGAAGGAATTGGTTACAACCAGAAAGAGTGCGCTAATAATTGTGATGGCCAGTTCTTGCCAGGGCGAGCCCTAAGTATAGCCAGAGAGGCGGAGAGCTGGCTCGAGTGGCCAAGCACAGGCCTTGCATGCGTGGGCCATGGGCTTCCTTCCTGGCACCCAGGCAGGTCCCAAAAACCGCCACGTATATCACCACCTCCAAGAGAGATAGATGTACACGCTGCTCGGGGGCCTTTGCTCTCAGTGGGCTCCTGGGATCGTGGATATGAGGACGTGGAAGCTGCTGGTCCTGGGTCTGGCAGTTTCAGTGATATCCTGTTCTCTTCAGGCCGCCAACCTTGTGGGACCCTTGGGACTCCCTAAGGAGGGTGCCCCACCAATGCCTCAGACCATGGCCTTCATGCCACACACGCTACTGCTTCCTGGAAACATTTCAAGAGCCTCTGGGTCAGGGTTAGACAGCCCTGACTGCAGATGAAGGCTCTGCCTCAGAGGAGCAAACCCTTCTGGGACTCGGGTTCAAACCCCCATGCTATTTGTTGTCACCCCCTCTTTTTGGTCTTTTGTTTGCTGTGATCTGGGAATCTGTGATTGTCCTGAGGTAGGGCGTAGAGACAATGGTTTGCAACAAATTTCCAGAGTTCATTGGTCAAAGATACAGTCATCTGGGGCTGAGCGATGGTACATGGGTCGAGCCCTTGTCTCACATGCAGCCGACCACAGTTTGATCCCTGGCATCCCATTTGGTCCCCTGAGCACCGCTAGAGGTGATTCCTGAGCACAGAGCCAGGTAACCTCTGAGCACTGCTGCACCTCCCCACTCACCCACTACCACCAAGAAAGTATAAACAGAAGTCCAGCCGGCTTAAAATCGCAGACGCCACACAGCCCTTCTATCACCGTCCTTTAAAGACGCCTCTATTCGTTACAGCTCTTTGTGATTTTTTCAGGTGTCCTGGGTTGTGTGGCGGCCACGGGCTTGGCTCGGAGTAGAGATTGCCCTGTTCTCCCTCAGAGCTCCATGTTCCCATCCTTCCCCTAGGACTCTCCCAGCTTCTGCGCTCCAGGTATCCTGTAGCTACTGCACCCAGGCGTAGCTCAAAGCTTCCTTTTGCTTTGATTCCATCATCGTGCAGTTCTCGAACCTCCATCCTTGGGACTGCGGGCAAGACCGTACAGCCTTTGTCCAAAGCACGGGACCTGCTCTGCCGCTTACAGATATGAGCATTTGTGGAGCAGCTGGAGAATTAAAAGAATGTCTTATTTGATGACTTCCTGACATAAAGGAATTTTTTACAATTGACAAGGCCCATAGAAGATGGGCTGAGACCTCAATCACCAGCACTGTTATGGTTCTGGAGAGAATTCACTGTCCAGGAGCTCCTGTGCAGGTTTCCCTGCATGTGTTCCTGTCAACAAGGACCCTTGCAGACTTGACCCACAGCCGCCAAACTCTGAACTAGAGTGAACCCTCACCTGCTCGGCAAGCATAAAGCAAATGAGCGTGTCACAAAATTTGGATACTGCATAATCTGATTTTCTGAGGGTCAAAAAAGCTTGGGATTCCTTTTAGAAATATGTATATATATATATATATATATATATATATATATATATACATTATTTAGCTTGGCATTCTAAACCAATGAGGATGGTTTTATGTGTCAAAAATGATTTTTTTCTCACTAATTCTGAACAACTTTTAAGTTTAGTAATTAAGAC
Organism: Cryptotis parvus; assembly: GCA_021461705.1. Classification (NCBI taxonomy): domain Eukaryota; kingdom Metazoa; phylum Chordata; class Mammalia; order Eulipotyphla; family Soricidae; genus Cryptotis; species Cryptotis parvus. The sequence continues at coordinate 287,924 of JAJIBD010000211.1, forward strand.
ATAGGATGGTGCTGTGAAAGGCCTGGCTTGGGCAAGACTGGGTTGGACCCCCCCACCCCCGCTTCCAGCACTAACTTGTGTCCCAGGAGAACTCAACCTCGATGGGGCCCTTGACTCTCTGAGCTGTAGAGCAGCTGAGCTACGTATAGGCTGAGGTGAGGCGTCATTTATTACATTTTGATGTCATCCATTTCCTAAGGCTATGTTCAAATCTTAACAGTGGTTTCTCCTTTCCCAGAACTTCGTTTTCCCTCCAGATTTGGATGTTTCCAGGTCATTGTTTACTTGGCCTGCTTCAAATCCTAGATTAGCATGACTTTAGGAGTTAGGAGCATGGTCTGGGCTCCCGAGGCGCACTGCACATGTATTTCATCAGCCGGTGATTCAACACGCAGCCCTGAAGACTTGGTTTGCAGGATTGTTGTGTTTGCTTCTCTTGGCTTTTTAATTTCTTTCCACATGTTGGGTTCTTACTGCTCTTTCCACTCCAACCTGCCTCTCCAAAACTTACTCATTCCCTCTAAATCCACAACTTCTATGGCAGTTTAGTGAGAACAGTTGATCTCGGGAGTTTCAGAAAGAGACAGAGTCCAAACTAGACCGCGATGCTTGTCTCTGCTACACTGAGGGTTGGCATCATTTGAATTAGAGCTTCGACGTTTCATAACCAATCTAAAAGCTTGCCAGCATCACTTTCCTATTCTTACTATTGTGGGCTAACATTAGTTTTTACCCCAAAGTTAATTTATCCCATCAAAACGTTTCTAATGTGTTTCTACACTCTTAAATGTGATTTAATTATGACTTAAGGCCAAAACATTGTCTGGAAGAATACATTAAATTGTGTACTAAAATGAAGAAAATTTATACAGAAATTTGCTTTCTAGGCACTTTTAGAGAACACAATTCCTCAGTAAAGTGAGATAAACTTGTTGATAATCCTTCACCTTGGATTCTTCTAACATTTCATGCCCTCTGCTCAGCTTTCTCTGTGTGCTTGCAACTTCTACCCTGTGGTACTTGATTGATCTTTGACACGATGAAGAAATGGAGCCTGTCCTTTCACAGGGACGCCTCCGAATGACCCTGCGGTCCAGCACCCTAGACTCTGTGGGTGTCCCAAGGCAAACAGGATGGCTCACCCCACCTTACTCTAGGCCTTTAGCCCTCACGGCTGTTTCTCTTCACCTTTTAGCTGAACAAATTATGCTTTAGCAGGTTTTGGGTGAATATGTTGAGATCTTGAATAAATAAATTCCATGATTTTTAAAAGCCTCATTCAGGGTTGGAATCTCTTCCATAATATTCCTGCTGAATAATCATTTAGGTTCTGCTTGAAATTATCCAGTGACAATGCGATTATTTCATCCAGAAACAACCAGTGCCTTCAGATTCCTCAGCCTTCTCCAACATTTGGGTGACAGTGAGGTCATACAATAACTTTTCACACACCTGCACATTTCTGGAGCCTCATGCTACCTGCCTCCCTTGGCTTATTATTCCAGATATTTCTAGAAGACTCCTGAGAATCTTCCCCAAGGATTCAGATTTCCCTCCCAGGAATTCCCCTTCTGGCCTCTTTTTTAGTTGCTGTTTGTTTGTTGTTTGTTTGTTTGTTTGTGGCCATACTCAGTGATGCTCAGGGCTTTACTCCCGGCTCTGCACTCAAGATCACTCCTCAGGGACACCACATGGGATGCCGGTGATCAAACCCCGATTGGCCACACACAAGGCAAGCACCTTTCTGGCTGTATTCTCTCTCTCTCTCTCTCTCTCTCTCTCTCTCTCTCTCTCTCTCTCTCTCTCTCTCTGCCCCATTGATTTTTCTAATTTTTGATGAATATTCCTGGGAAGCTCAGTATAAAAGTGTCTCTCATTTGCCCTCCAGTGTAAAGGCTGCTTCTCAAATGCATCTCTAGAGCCCTGAGAGCCACGAACACTCCAACATGCTCAGATACACATAAGTAGTTTGGGTCTTAAATGCACCAGAGAAAACCAGGCTGTATCCCATTCGGGAATGGGGTGACCAAGCCGCCAATAACACTGACAGTTATTCAGATCCAGAATCGAAGGAACGGCCCCTGAGGCTAACAAGACACCTGTGGTTTGTGCATCTTTTGAACTGTGCAAATGTAATTCCCTGCCTGAACTATAGAGCAACTGGGCTGGACCCTATGGAGAACGACTGTGTGTCCATCTGCCCTCTGGGTCTGCCACTCTGAGTGGATCCGCAAAAGTCGTTCTCCCGAAAGGTGCCTCCCTCCCTTTGTAGCTGTGGATCCACTTGGGAAATAATAGAACTTCCGCCTTCTGGTCACAACCACAACCCGACTTTCAGCTTGATATCAGCCTGGAAACTCCACTGCAGGTCCCGAACAATGAGGCCAATACTGTAAATCGTGCAGTGAGGCTCATCTCTCTCAGGCTATCTCCCTCACACACACCAATAGGGAAGGAGAGGTGGACTCCAACTATGAGAATAAGAAACTAAGGCCTGTGTCTGGCAGGTTGGTGATGGGGAACTCAGAGCCAGGATCTCTGTAGATCCCAAGCGTGGTGATTCTTAGTGCTTCTGAATCTGTGACTTCTGTTTTGCTGATTGGGTGACTCTCAAATCAACTTACTCACATTTTCACACGCGCTTGGGGCCATCATTCTCAGTTTTGTTTGGGAAGTTTCAAATTTGCTTAGCTGCCAAGTTGCAGAGCTATTTATCCATCCCACAAACAGGCAGGGCTGAGTATGTACTGTGTCAGGCGCTACGCCATAGAAAGTCATTCTAATTTGAAATACAAATTCATAGTGATTATAACCATCCTGGAATAGACAGTGCCCGGCAAATTTTTCTAAAGAAAACAACCCTCCATGATTTAAAGAAACTGTTGCAAGAGGAAAATGTCAGACCTTGACAGAAAAGTCGAGATTCAGCTAACAGTTTTTAATAGTAGGCAGAAAACCCCCTGAAAGCAGATGTGAGCTCGTCTCGTTCCAAGAGGAAGCCCTTGGGGGTTTACAAGGCAAAAATAGGTTTCTGCTGAATCTCCCTTGATGGAATCATTCATTATGATGACATGGCACAGTCCAGACTCTCTTTATTATCAAAGTTGGAGTTGGCGCAGGAGCCGGCAGGAAGCTCTCTATATAGCAATCTGTACCTTTCTAAACCCCAGGACCTTGGACGGAAAATCAGCTCCCCAGTTTGCCAGTTGTGATGAGGTAGAGGCGCTGACCCTGGGTGCTCTGGGAGGACCAACTCCAGCCAATGGAGGTGCCGGGCTACAGCATTGAGGCCCTGGGGAGCAGGAGCAGAGACGGACCAGGCTGGCAGAAATGCTGGCGGCGTCCTCCTGGCATCTGACCCCAAGTGGGGGTGAGACTTGGACGTGTGAATGAGAATTAGATGGACCCATGTGCCTGGGACACAGAGAGGTTCAGGGCAATCAGAAATGCTTTATGTTTCTTTCATCTGGCCAAGTCCAAGGAGGCTCTGGTGGCTGTGAGCTCTTTCAAAGGAAGTTTGTGCCTCGAGATGCCAGTGGGACACTGAGGGATGTGAAAAGCAATTAAGGGATGGTCTGTATCCGGAGAGAATCCATCTGAGGCTGGCGGAACTTAGTGTGGCTTTAATTGTCAGAGAGGGTTTGCCTTGCATGCCCGGCAAAGGCTCCGAAGAACAGCCGGGATGAATGTCCTTCCTGCTGATGGAGCAATTGAATTCAGCCTCACTAACTAGACCAGGAGGCCCAGGAGGCCAGTAGGACATCAGAGACATGGGGGCAAACAGTTTCTGCTCTTCAGCACCGAGCCACCACCCCCTACAAACCAGTTGGAGGCCGATTGGCGGTTGCTATTGGAACAGTGGCAGTGCAGGTGTTGGCCGCCGCGACAGCTCAGCTCAAGATCTTTCTAGTCCTGACAGGGCAGCAGCAATGTCCTGGGAGGCACAACGACTCTGAGGAGGACTGGTGTGGGCCCACAGCCCTCAGATCCACGAGGCGACAGTACTGTGGGGTCACAGTGGCCCCACCAGCTTGGAGAGGCCCCACCCCTGGGATATGCCCCAGTCTGCCAGTCTCTGTGAATAGCTGAAGCTCTCGGCTCACTCCAAGGTGAGCACATGCGTCACGGCCTGACCCCAGAGCGCTCAGAGAATGGCACCAATTTCATCTATTTGCTCCAACTTATCTCCGGGAGCCGGGCTGCTCTACATTGTGCAGATAAATTTCAATCCATCTGCATTTTCCTATTTCCGGGATCATAACACAGCTTAATTTGCTCCCTCACATATTTTCTAGATGGCAAGAAATCTCTGCCTTTTTTGGATGTTCATCCCTAGAACCATATTCAAAAGAAAGAGAGAAGGCATAAAATCAAGGTCGGGAAGATTAAACCCCTTAATTCACATGCCAACCTGCCCATTTCAATTGTGGTTTTTGTCTCCCAGCTAAAGTTTGTCTTTTTGTGACATTTGCATTAAGCCCAGAGGACATTTTGAGTGGAAACACGCTGAAAGCCTAATTGAAACTCCATGGCGCCACCATCTCATTTGCATTCTCCCGCCAGTGGGGGTGCATGCTCCCCTTTCTGCTCCTGGGGTTTTCAAAGATTATCTCAAAGAATGATGTTGTGCAATTGATACCAATAAATCCCCATGTACAGTATATTATGTGTAGATTTTTTTCTTCCCAGAGGCTATTTTAAATGCCACCGCTATAAACCATGGAGGGAAGCCCTTCATAGGCTCAGCACAGCACAGATAAGTGCCCTTGCCCCGCCTCAGAGAGAGATTGGGAATATTTGGTTCACAAGTTTGATTGTTTCTTAGAATTTTTCCTTTCAGTTATCCTTCTCAAGTCCTTTTGAGCTACTTAGGAGGCTGTTTCTATAGAAACTTTCTTTTTAAAATTGAGAGGCATAAAATGTTGCATTTCACCCTTAATCTGGTCTTGGAGTTCTGGACCCAGAAAGTTCTGCATTGGCCCCTCTCCGTCTAATCAAGTCTGTTGGCCTCTGGGTGGTAACCGAAAAGCCAGCAACTGGGATGGTCGCGTAGTTGGACGCCATTAGCTATGACCTCTAACAGGAGATTGGAGGCGTGGTGAGAACAGAGCGGCAGAATGTTTTTCTCTCTCAAGAAGAAATGAAGAGTGTGGTGACTATGTCTTGACTAAATATTCATCATGTCTCATATCTGTGATTTAGGCCTTGAGTTAAACTTGCTTTCGCAGCAGAAGTCTGCCCTGTGTCTTCCCAAAGATTCAGCTTTCTCTGGCCAGCACTGTTCACTGGAGAAGGCCCCTAGATCACAGCAGTTAGCAGTGAGAGCTGAAATGAGAGCTAAGGCCTCCAAAACCGGAAGCCCGAGTAAGTTTGGATAAATGAGGTTCTGCACAGACCCCAAGATTTCCGAGCCTGGACCCTCATCACAGTTTTTGAGTGCATCCAAGGAGAATGTGTGTTTTTATTTCAAGGTTCATTTTAATTTAACCCTTTCAGAAAGGAAACTTCTGGCACACCCCACATACCTTTCAGGATTATGTTCCAGCAGTGTGCAAATACGATCATGTGAGGCAATTAAAAGAAAGCTGTGACGGGAAGGAGGGTCTGGAGAGCGGGAGGGGGTGGGCAGCGCTGCCCCCGAGCTTATGGTCTTTTCTACCCCGCTGTGCCTCAGTGTACTGCTTGACTCATCAAGAGCGGCCCCACCTCAGAGGGACAGTGTGAAGATTCTTTGCCTTTATGAAGGCAGGATTCTCCATCCTTTGAGTCAGAGAAGGAATCAGGCAAGATCTATGGGAAGTTCTTACCAACAGGCTCTTCAAGCACTGTTGAACCAAAGATCCTGGAGTCCGTCAAGCAGGGTATTGTCATTTCACTCCGTTGGCGCCTTCCCTCCCGGCAGACAGGAGCGCTCTGCCAGGGGAAGTGGGAGGACTCAGAGATGGGCCAGGCTGGCTAAGAATCATCCCCTGCCTTTAGCCTCTGTGGAGATGCCGATAGTAACGGTCTCCATGGTAACAGCAGGCCTACAGGCACGCAGTACCTGACCCAGGAGGCAGGTAAAACCCTGCAGGAAAGGAAGCAGCCACTGGCTTTGTGCCCCGGCTCAGGAGAGATGAGGGAGAGTCTGAGGTGGTTCTGTGAGGAGTGTCAGGAGCTGTCTTGCTCTGGGGCCGGAGAGAGCACAGCAGGTCAGGTATCGCCTGGCAAGCAGTTGACCCAGCTCCGACCCTCAGCACCACGTGGGGTCCCCCAGCTCCACCCGGAGTAAGCCCTGAGCAGTACCAGGACTCCAAAACAAGCGAAAAGAACTGCGGTTCCAAGGATGTGGGGAAGCTTCTTTGTCCTTGTGAACTTTTTGTGAAACTCCTTGTGAAAACAAGGAGGTTTACAGAGGACGGTGGGTCCTCCCAGGGTCTGGCTCCCACTCAGGCTCGGTTGGCAGAAATAGTCAGGAGAAGCTTCCATGGAAGCTGGCCAGCAGCTGGCCAGACCTCTGCTTCCTCCTCTCTGCACCAGGCCTGGCTGGGAAACGTGGAGACCGTTGTGGACACTGTCTGTGGACACTGCTATCAAAGGTCTTACGCTTGGTCCTGGATCCAGTAGCCTCCTGGGGCCTGGGAAGAGGCTCTCAGGAACCAGCCCCGTCCTCTTGCAGCAGAATCGTGGGTGAGGGTGGGCAGGTCCAACTCTACACTTGTTTCTCTGCAGAACTCATGTAGCCTTGAGAGAGAACCACTGTCTGCAGTTTGCTCCAGAATTGATACCCAGTGTCAGAAATAAACGAAGTCCACGTGGGCAGTCCTGAACCTTCCACACAGCAAAGTGGAAAGGGCGCGGAAGGCAATATTTTGTGTTTAGGGAGTGGTGGACACAGAGCTGGGAGGGGGAGGCTCAGTATCTGAAAACCCATCAGTTTGCACTTTCTGATTCATGCATTCTCCTGTTTGTGTGGGAAGCTCTGGTGAAAGGGTCAGCAAGAGAGATACATGCAGCAGGTCGCTCAGAAAGCACTGGTGGGGCTGGGAAACCAGGAGTCGAGAATAGCGGCTGGGCAGCATGGCCGAGCTGGGCGGGGACATGTCTAACCAAACGGAGGCCACGAGGTGGAACCCAACCATTGCTCCCAAAGGCATTGTCCCGTTCAGGGCAGCCACTGTCCCTGTGAGAAACACCCACCAGGACTCATCTTTCAGCTGGACACTGCAGTCACCCCCTGACCAACGGGGCTGCACGTGGGAATGCAAACGAAGAGCTTGCTTGGGATTTCTTCTTGCCTTTGATTCATTTTATTTTGTGGGAGTGGTTGTTGGGTCACCCCAGGTGATCCCCTGGGTCTGCTTTCTCTGTCCTCAGGGTTCACTTCTCTCAGTGCTCAGGGAACCAAATGCGATGCCAGGAGGGAACCCAGGGCTGACTGCATGCAAGGCCAGCCTCTTAGTCCCTGGCTCTCCCCTTACTCTTTTGGAAGCCACCATCTGGAGCCCAGGACAAATAACCCTCTAGGTTACTGGTTCCATGTGTTCACTTATTCCAGGGAAGCTCCGCTCTGCACAGGAACCCGACCCACACCTGACCCCAGCCCTGGGCTCTCAGGCGAGCATGGCCACCCCAAACACGGGTTAGGTCACCCTGCATGTCCAGCCGGTCACTTCAGCATGGCCCTGCTAGTCTCTTTGTGCACCTGTCTGCACACGGAAGGCGTGCAAGGATCTGATTGAATGAGAGTTCGGGCAGAGCCGAAGCTACGAAGCTGTCTGGCAGTGCTGTGGGACAGGGGCGTGTGTCGCCGGCCTGTGGAGGGGGTGTCAGATCGGCCCAGGCTGTTCACCTCTTCTCTTCCTATGTGTCTTCCTTGGCCAGTGACCTTCAGTGACTGTCGGGGAACAACGAGCTCCGCTACGAAGTATCCAGCCCGTACTTCAAAGTGAACAGCGATGGCAGCCTGGTGGCCCTGAGGAACATAAGCGCAGTGGGCAAGACCCTGTTCGTCCACGCCCGCACACCCCACGCAGAGGACATGGCGGAGCTCGTGATCGCCGGCGGGGAAAGACCTCCAGGGTTCCCTGCAGGTACGTGCTAGGGGCGCCACCGGTGTGTGTCTCACGCGATTCCAGCTACTGGCTCAGACACGGGCCTCCGCCTCTACTGTGGGAGATGAATGAGCCGGTGAAAGCACCCAGCGCCCCACTGTGGCCGCTGTTCCCTCAATCACTGCCCTTTAGGAACTGCCTGCAGCTAGGGGTATGCGACCCATTCTGTCTGCTGGTGGGCAGGGAGGGACAGGGTGAAGAGGCCAGGGTGGCCACATATGGCCCATGGACCTGCGGAGGGACCGAGAACATGGCTCATGAATATGCATCTGGGCAGAACTGGGACTTGTGTCCACTCTCTCCTCACCTTCACTTTGTCCACTCTCTCTCCCTCACTTCATCCGCTCTTTCTCCTCGCCCTCACTTCATCCACTCTCTCTCCCTCACCCTCACTTCGCCCACTCTCTCTCCTTACCCTTCGCTGTTTGACAGCGGTGAGCTGCAGGACCGCTGAGCCCTTGCTTTTATTTGTTAGTTTGCTGGTGTGTGTGCCCAAGTGTGTTTACGTGACTGTAGAGCTTCAGAGGTTTCCATGGAAAAGCTCTGAGTCTGTTCCCTGCATCCTGCAGAGAATCGTCTTTGCCTGCTGTGTAAACAGGGCTCGTCAACCTCACTTTCAAGCCTGGCCGAAAAGAAAAGCACCTTTGCTGCACTCGTTTATTCCTTGCTTCTGAGTGAGGCAGTTATAGCTCCGTGACTGTAATTATCATAGAAAATCTAACATCCTTGGAAGAACTCAGGGAAGCCGGGCTGGGATGGGGCCATGAGGGCGCCTCCAGGAGCTTGGAGGAAACAGCTCTTGAGGGCTGCTTTCGGACCCGGTCTCTGCACCTTCTAACTTCTTCCGAGCCTGAGGGTGTCGACTCTGAGCAAAGGGAGACCAAAGTCCTAAAGACAGCCAAGTGCCCAGGCCACAGAGCAGAGTCCTGGGGGCGCAGTCTTGGGAGTCAGCCCTGGTTTCCTGTGCCCCTACCAGCCTTGCCCGCAGTGGGCATCTTCATGATTGTTTCTGACATCCTCACGTAGGTCTGGAAAGGTCTTTATGCTCTCGCCTGGCTGCTCCCTGCCGCCCTCCCCAAGCCTATCTCTAAGGGACATGAGCTGCTACAGGCGCTCATCTCCCCCAAGCCTTCCGGTCCCCTGCCAGAGGATGGCCACCCCCACCCACACCGTGGCTCTCCCGAGTCCACTATGTCCACCTGCACCCACCTCCCTGTGTCAGCCTCTGAGTGTGTGTTCAGCCTCTTTGGGTCATTCCAAGTCCGACGTCCTGAGGGCCGGGACTACTCTGTTTCCTTCCTGTTTCCTTCCCACCCACCCTCCGTCTTCCTTCTTCCCTCCCTCCTTGCCTTCTTCCCGGTGAGTCGAGATCTGGAGCCTCCCCACCCCACCCCACTCCCACACACACACATGCTCATGGCAGAGGGGCTGTTTCCCTACTACTCTCTCATTTGGGCCCTCCGCATGGCCCAGGGCTTCTCTCCACACTCAGGCAGTCTCCCGCCACACTGCCCCAGACCACTGTGAGTTCTTGAATCTGCTCTGTTCTCTGTCCTCTTCCTCCCGCCGCTCCTGCGTGGCTCATTCTCCTGCTGCCCCGAGCAACACCAACCACCCAGACTGGCCAATGGCTATGACTATCTGGGAACCCCCCAAGACTTCCTTCTTCAGGCCCCCTTCGCCAATCGGGTTTTCCCACAGGTTCCCCACAGACTCCTGCCTGGCTCACCCGCACACAGCATCTGTGTGGTTCACATGTTTGTTCCTGTCATGATTTTCAGCTCCTGAACTCAGGGAGTTCCCCCACAGGGAGGCTAAAACTGCCCCCGTTGGGAATGTCGGTGCCAATGCCTGATTCAGGGCTCTGAATCCCAGACTCAACCTCTGGGAGATGACCGCAGGGTTCAATCCACGCAGTACATCTCAAACAGTGACCGAGAGAGCGTGCAGAGAGAGTGCTCGTCTGGCAAACGCCTGACCCAGGTTCAATCCCTGGCCCCGTATGGTCTTCTGAGCCCACCACGAGTGATCCTTGAGCACAGAGGCAGGAATAAGCCTTGGGCACCCCTCAAACCCAAAATAAAATAAATGAAGTGTCCAGCACAAAATGGATGCAGAACCATCGGAGCCGGACAAGAACTGAGGCTCGGTCCATGAGCCAGGCAGCCCCGTGTCCCTCTGCACCTGGCAGAGAACTTAGGGGGCTGTGAGTTCACACCACCACATTCCTGGTGTGGCTTCTATGAACACTAAAGTCTCCCGAGCTTCTTATTTCTAAAGCGCCATTGAGAACACTCTAGAAAACTTGGCAGAATTTGAAAGCGAGTTGCACACCCCTTATACATTCTAACTGGCCTCTTAATCAACTCGCTTCAATGCAAAAAGATTATTTTTTTCCTTTTATTCCTGGTTATGAAAAATATATCCAGGGATTAAAAAATAGAAAAAGTTGTGACAAGAACTGGAAAAGTAAATTTTAAGGCTTGTTTATCTTGGTTGATCATCATCGCTGCAAACACACAATTTAAAAGACATTATTTGGCTCCTAATCCTCTTTCAAGAATGAGGATGGAAATAGTTCCTGAAACTGAAAGTAAAAGAGCAATCAGAAAGGAGCATGTTGAGAGAAAGTTATTTTTTCTTTCAGTATTTAAAAGAAAAAGGACTTGGCAGGTGGCCAACGCCCCCAAGGCTATCGTGGAGTCTCCTGGGGGGCCGCGCTTCCATCATGGCTCCACAGGATCTGGGGCCCTATTCATCAGGTTCCCTGAGGGAAGGACGAGTGCCTCCCCCCAGCCTCCATCATTGTTCAGGAACTTGGGTTATTGGTGCTGAGCTGCTGTGGGTGATTGCAGGGAAGACTAGATTCATCACACGTTTAGTACTTACTAATCCTGCAGCTCCACAATGAGTCCCCCGGCCCCAGGTCCAGACCCTCTCTCTGTCCAGGGCAGTCAGAGCCCAGCTCTGTTTGAGTGCGCAGTGGGCTGCGTGGTGTCTGTTATAGGCCCCGAACCTAACCAGTGCTGAGAGTGAGTTGCTTGGTTTTGACCCACGCACCCAGCAGGCTGCTGACGCCTTTCTCTGTACTGTTGATCTTTCCTGACAAATGACTTTGCACATTCGTTACTGAGTCCCAAGAAACCCGCTTCAACCCTGTTTGTGCCCTGAACCCCAAGGCTCCTGCCTGTCTACACAGATGTGACTTGGCTCTGTTCATTTAAGCACCACCACTGCCCCCACCCCCAAGGAGAGCCACTAACTGTTGCCCACCTTCACTGCCTTGTGGCAAGACCCGGTCCCAAGTCTTGTGTCTAGTGCTCTGACCAGCAGTGGCCACGGGCCAACTGGCCTTTGTCCACGATCTCAACCTTGCCCGTGTGAAATGTTATGACCCTTGCAGTGGGGAATCCAGGTGCTTACCCTGGATACAGAGAGAGAAGTCAGGGTGCTTATTATTATACATGTCGACTTAACAAGCGTGATCAACCTGGCCAGCACCCCATTCATGGCAAAGAGCATCCCCAGTTACTATTAAGAAAATTAGTATCCATTTAACTGTTATCCAAATTGAGGGAAATATATAGCTTGAAAATTATGGTGCAGGTCTGAGAATTGAGCCCAGACTAGGGAATTAGGCTGTTATATTTGACACATGACTAAATTGTTCTGTTTATGACTCTTCCTTCACTGCAGGGGACTGTTCAAATAAAAAAAAGGCCCTTCGATTCATTAATTTAAGTAGATAACAGATTGCTTTGTGGATCGGAATCTAAGAAAAATATATTCTGAAGATTAATTTTAATTGAAGGTCTTGGGCAAAAAACTGGTCTTGTGGAAAATCTCAGTAACTAAAAGTAACTTCTCTTGTGCTTTGAGAGAATCGGTTTCCTACTGGGCAGCGTTTGGTCCCACAGAATCACGTGAGGCCATGAATGGAAGCCAGAGCATCCTTAGAGCTACAGCTGCACCGAGAAGTCTGATAAAATACATTCTAATGATGTTTGGCTGTGTGAATTGCACATATAGAACTCTAGGTACCTTATATAAAACAAATTATAAACACACATAGAACTCTGTGTACCTTATATAAAGTAGTCTAATCATGTTGTATGATCAGATGTATATGCATAAACATTTCCAAGGTACATATAATGTGTTTGTGTGTATATAAAAATATACATATATGTACATATATACTTACATGTATACATATACATATATTTCTTTTTTGGGGTCACACTCAGCGATGCTCAGGAGTTACTCCTGGCTCTGCACTCAGGAATTACTCCCAGCAGTGCTCAGGGGACCATATGGGATGCCAGGGATCGAACCCAGGTATGCTGCGTACAAGACAAACATCTACCTGTTGTACTATCACTCCAGCTCAATATATATTTAGAGAAGAGATAAGCTGTTCACTTTATTTTTCATGTATTGGGTCAAATTCTATAATGCTCTAATTGAACCCTATCCCTGCCTATACATAGTTGGAGCCTAGTATGGATATTATCTGTGTAAATGCTCATGGCTGCTAGTTGGAGCCTAGTATGGATCACTGTATCACTGTCTTCCGTTCATCATTGATTTGCTCGAGCAGGCACCAGTAACATCTCCATATGACCTGTTTTATGCAAATAGAGCCCAATGGTACCTGCTTGCTCCAGGAGCATAAAGAGCCTCAAGCCATTCCATCAGGTCATGGGAATGAGGTCTATAATTGTTACTGGTATTTGGCATATCTAATACGACACGGGTAACTTGCCAGGCTCTGCCGTGTGGGTAGCATACTCTTGTAGTCATCTCAAAAATCCAGCATTTATTGATGAACCGCGCAGCCACAAGTAAATAGCTGATAGTTGGAGCCTAGTATGGATATTATCTGCGTAAACACTCATACGTGTCCATCTGCTCGTGGTTGCTGCTATTTTCTCACCTTCCCTTTGACTCTGAGACTCGTGTTTGTTGTCCAGCACATCTCGACAGGCCAGTGGAGGCTCTGGATCTGGTGAACAACCACCCTCGGCTGGCTGCTCGGGGTCCGGGGGTCCGTGTTGTGAGAGAGAAGGTTGGAGGCAACGCCTCTTAACTCGTGGTGTTGAAGCCTGGTGGGGGCTCCTCAAGCGGGTTCTCACCACCCCGGGTCCTCTGGGAGCGGCCCAGACTCACTCGGGTAAAGTTCTCAGCCCTCGGTAGGAAAGGCCACTTTTTCACTGGGCCTTCTGTCTACCCTTCCAGCATGACTGACTTTTACAACTCAAATACTGCCTTCCTTTCTCTCTGAAATGACTGGAAAACTTGAAAGTGGTTGGATAAGAAAGGGAACCAGAAGCTGGGCCCACATTTAAAGAAGTTTTAGTTGGTTGGGCTGGCAGTATTTACCAAGACAGAGTTCCAATGTTCTCCTCGTGAACTGAGTCTCTGGCAAAAGACCCTTGCAAATAACTCACCATCTATAGCTTTGGTGACCACACCCCCTTTATTTCAGAATCCCACATTCTTCTTCACAGTCCCAGAGTCTCCGGGGAAGTGTCCTGTGTTCCTGTTGGAACTGCACATTTAAGAGAGTTTTCCTGTCACTTGATCGGTCCCTGACAGCAGTGCTACTGCCCAGCGTGGGTTTCTCATCCCCAGTGGGAAGCTGAGACTCCCAGCGGGCAGAGGCAGGTTGCAGGCCACAGAGGGTCACTCACAGCCGTTGCCCTCCTGCCCTCTAGCCACCTTTCCAGTAACAGGCACAGAGCATTGTCAGAGACAAATGTTCTCTCGGCTCTCTGAGGGACGGGCCCTCATGTGGTTACAGGCTCACGGGCTAGGAGCTCTGAGGCACTCCTGTCCTCCCATCTTTTATTATTACCATAAATCAAATTCCACTGAGTGTGCGTTTAGGAGTGATAACCCCTTTTTATGTCTCCTCACATCTGGGACATGGAGACACTTGGCCACCGTGGCCTTGTGGCTTATTCGAGATGAAATGGCATAAGAGAAGTTCAAATTAATTATGTTGAAAACGTTCATGCAGCACTGAGATGCCTGAAGGCTTTAAGTAGCTGGACAAATCCCATGTCTCATGGTCTGTGAGGAAAACATCTTCCTGAGAGAGAAAAGCCCAAGGTCCTCATGGTCTCTGAGGAAAAATATTCTTCCTGGGAGAAAAGCCCAAGGCTTGTCACTGGAAATGTCTCCTCATCCAACCAGCAAGGGGCGAGTTCTCATCTCTGAGGAAAAAGCTAACTGAAATGAAATCTCCAGTGACGAGAGAACAGTCTTTCATCTTACCTTTTGGTTACGGTTTGGGTCCATTCCGTGTTTAGAGTCTAAACCTCAGGCCCACAGGAAAGGGGGAGATGGGGGGATCATTTATACAGTCCTCTGATCACCCCTGGGTACAGACAGTTTACAAGACTGGAGTCTTATACTTCAGAGAAAAGTGAACCAAGAAGAGCAGCCTGGCCCAAAGTCACCTCAGCTCTGCCCACCCCGAACCTCAGCCCCTAACCGGGAGGAGCTGTGGCCTGTTGCTTTCTGGCCTGGCCTTGATTTGTGAGGAAGCTCCTCAGGGAACTCCTTGGTGTGTTCCCGACTCCCTCGGTGGCTTGTTCCTGACTCCTTTCAGTGGCCTGTTGAGGCACATTCAAGTTTGTCTCAAAGGTATCACTCGCGCCAGAGGCACCTTCTCCTTGGGCCAGGGCCGAAGTTCCTTACCGCTGATTTTATCTTTTTCTATGGTTCCTAGGAACAAAACTAGAAAACTCTCAGATCTATTTTTAAGTTAAAGACTCAGTAAATTTGATTTTATGGGATTAACATTAGTAAGTATAAACTAAATGATGAAATATGATAATGGTGATGATAATAATAGATAATAAATTAGATAGAGGAAAGATAGACAGACAGACAGGCAGGCAGGCCGGCAGGCAGGAGGCAGGAGGCAGGTAGATAGGTCCTTCTGGGGGGCCCTGTCAGAGGTTGATGCTCTTATTGACGGAACTGCTTTTTTTTCCTCAGTCAGGCAGAGACCGCATGGCCCCAAAGCAAATGCTGGGTGAAGGTGGTTACCAAAATATTTTTTAATGGTGGAGTTTGCTAACACTTGCTTTGTTTTCTAAACAACAACCAAATAAAAAGTATATTCAAGTAACTCCCAAGCTGCAGATTGGATATTCAGGGAGCTTTATTTATTTTTTTTTTTTGCTTTTTGGGTCACACCTGGCGATGCTCAGGGGTTAGTCCTGGCTCTGCACTCAGGAATTACTCCTGGCAGTGCTCAGGGGACCATATGGGATGCCGGGGATCGAACTCGGGCCGGCATAGGCCGGCCGCGTGCAAGGCAAACGCCTCTACCCGCTGGGCTATCGCTCCGCCCCTATTCAGGGAGCTTTAAATCCTGATGGGGCATGTCACGGCTCATGCAGGTCTGTCTCAGAGAACTGTGCCCGCATCAGGGTGGGAAGCAGAAATGGCTCCCCCAGGGCTGGGCTAGTTACAGGTGCTTGATGGTCACTTCCGCCAGTGAGCTCCCACTGGTGAGAGCATTGCTCCGTTACCCGAGGGGAGGTGGAGAGCTTCCTTGCTGTTCTTTTGCTCTCTCGTAAAGCAAGAAATAGGACCTGAGGTTCAGGTGGGTCTCCTTCCCGGGGCCTATCCAGTCTTTGTCTTCCCGTTTTGCCGAGCTCAGATGATCCTTCCAGCTTCCCATCTCTCTGGAGCAAACCCTGTTGAGGAAAGGTTTGCGTTGTCAGCCAACCCCTTCATCATGTCAGGCAAATTGGGATTCTGTTGACAGCAACTTTTTTACAGCTCCTCGCCTTTGAAGTGACAAAGCTAAAAACAATGGTAGCTCTGCCAGAGCTCCTCAGAGCGGTCGGAATAACTATAACCTGGGGCTGCGGGGCCCGCCCCTGCCCGTCACTGCCACTCCAGTCTGTACCCCTGTTATTTTTCAGCCCTGACGTGACATCTCAGACAGCTAATCAAGGTACATTGTTTTTTCTACCTGTCGTTATCCACACTCACAAACACAGCTAACAGAGATCACCAAGACCTTGCTGCTTTTTTATTGCTCGTCTTACTGGGCTCGATCTTGTTAGCAAGGCCTGGCCCCCCCAAGAGAACTACCGCCTTGCCTTCTTTGTTTTTCTGTGATTTCCTCTTTCACTCAGATTGTTGGAGACCATTTTTTCTAATGAGAGAAGCAAGAATAAGAAGGAAACACAGAAAGAGAAAAGGGATCATTGTCAAATACATATACATATGTATAATAATTGCAGTATATTTTTTCAATTTCTGCAGAACTGTTATAATTTTCATGTGGGATTATTTGATAAAATCAAATACATGCTCCATGGAGTGGCTATGACGGACTCATTTGTTGTTGTAAATCTAGTATGTAACATAATACACAGCACTGGGTACTCATTGAATGAGAGGCTGAATTCCAGGGATGGAATAAATGTTCGTGTAACATTTGCTTATTACTATGTTTAACTCTTTTTTCTTTTTTTCATTGAATTATAGTGAATAACAGTTACAAAGATATTTATGATTGAGTTTCAGGCACGTCTCGTTCCAACACCAATCCCCTCACCAATGCCCACTACTTCCCCCAATGTCCCCATATTTGGCTGAAAGTCATTGCCAGGTGCCACTCTAAGCGTATTTCTTACAGTGAGTCATTTGATCCATGAAATAGGTGCTATTATCTTCATTTCACGGCTGGCTATGGTAAGACTTGAAAAATTATGTGACTTGCCTAGGGTCGAGCAACTGGAACAGTTTGGAGCTAAACTCTTTACTTGGTCAATAGAGAAATCAGGGCAGAGTGTTCTTACTGAATCTAAGTGCAGTCACATGGAGACTCGGAACAATTTCTTAGCTTGGAACTCACCACTCTGGGGTCCTAGTAGGAAAATAGACTCCATACTCAAAACAGAACGTAAATATCCATAAGGCTGAATACACGTGATTGCAGCCATAGTCTGTGGGTTTCCATATTAACTCCTGGCTTGAGGCAAAGCTAAGAGCAAGAAGCCCTTCTGGCGCCGGGACGGGGACTGAGAAATGAACTTTGTTGATGCGGCATTGAGTGTTGCGGACCCCCTGCCAACTCCGCTCCTCGCCTTCCTGCCCTTACTGCTGCCCTGCAATTTTTCATCCTCAGTTTAGCTCCCATCCCCTTTGCGCACCCTCCGCCATCTGCCCATTTACCTGGAACAATAAGCCCAACCCTCTGCCTCCAGCTCTCTGTGGCCGGCCCTGCTTTTTTCTCTCTGCTCAGAAGCTTGACGTCTAGCTTGAGGTCTGGGGAGTCCCTGCTCCAGCCCTGCCCACCTGCAATTCCGCCCTCTCGGAGGAAGGCTCCGCTGTCCCGTGCCCCAGCCTGACCTTCCCACACTCCTGCAGCCTGTCCTTTCTGCTCCAGATGGCACAGCGGCACCTCTGCCCTCTCTGACTGCTTCAAGTGCTCCTCTGTCATCTTCTCTGCTCTAACCAGGCTCAAATCCTCCACGTGGACCCCCTACTCCCACTGTCTCTTGCTTCCCGTCTTCTTGAGAGCAGGGTCGTAACACCATGTCTTTCCTACGCCACAGAACCACACAATAAACACGGGGTTCTGCCCCCAATATTTCGCTGAAATTGATCTTATATCATGAAAACATGAACAGCTGATTTTCTTTAGCTTCCTCCTTCTGAACCACTTAAACTCTGTACCCACTAAAATTCTGTAAGGCCTTTAGCAATTTATATTTCTTTTCCGCAGGGGTTGGTTGTTGGAGGGTAACAAGTCCAGCAGTGCTCAGGGCTCACTCTGGGTTTTGTGCAGAGAATACTCCGACTTGGAATTGAGGGCCCCTGCTCAATGCTTATGGTCACACCGGGTTGGCTGTATTCAAGGCAAGCTCCTTCCCTCCAGAACTCTCTCTCTTACCCCAGACAATTTGCTGTTTTAAATCTTTCTTTTCAAAGAGGTGGAATTCATAATGCATAAAATTAACCATCATGAATGAATACGACATAAGTTCCCAGTGTACTCACAGCATTAACACCACTTCACCCCTTGGTTCCAAAACATTTTTATCTCCCCAGAGGAAGCCCCATATTCTTGAAGTATTGGTCTTCCTCAGCCTGTTGCCCTGGAATAAGTCACCTCTCTGCATTGTTCACATCAGTTTTCTTTTCCAGATATTCCCAGAGGGGTCGCGATGCATGTCTGTGGACTCTGTGACTGGCTCCCCCAACTCATCTGCCATCTTTAAGCTTCTCCACTTCTACCCAATGTGTCATAGACCACCACATAATCCCTTCCTTTTAATTTTATGTTTATTTACGTATTTCCTGCCCCTCAAGGTGTTGTAGGTGTGGCTGCAGTACCCTGCTACATCAGCAGGTGGCAAACATGAGACAGGCTTGTCTACGCCCAGGGCTCTGCCTTGTGGGCCCTGGATGGTTGATGGTCTGGCATAGAAAAACTGGGCTACCTGGGATGAACCCAGAGCCATGGCAGAGCCTGGCAAGCGACCCGTGGTGTATTCGATATGCCAAAAACAGTAACAATAATGGATCTCATTCCCAGCGAATGGAGATGCTACTGGCACCTGCTCAAGCAAATCAATGAAAAACAGGAAAACAAGTGATACAAGTGATTTACATATTTATTTATTTAGGGGAGGGATTGAATCCAAGACAGCAGCTTGCAAGGCAAAATTCCTACTTGCTATATTATCGCTCCATTCCTTTATATGACTAAATAACATTTGATAGAGTCTGCAATTATTGATATTTATATCTTGGTCATTTCTACTGACCTTTACCTACATAATCAGTTCTCCTGTGGGCATTAAGTACGAGTTTCCCATCTTTCTGTCTTTCTGCCTAGCAGTAGAATTGCGGGCCATGTGCTAATTTTCTGAGGCACCACCCAAGCTGTTTTCCTCAGGAGCAGAAGTGTTTTTACGTTCCCACCAGAGCACTGGTTAATTTGGAAAGATCATTCTGGCGCTTTCCCTCAGCCTCTCCTGACCTGCTCCCCTCACAGTGCTCCCCTCAGCCTCTCCTGACCTGCCCCCTCACAGTGCTCTCCTCAGACTATGCCATCCTGCCCCCCCCTCACAGTGCTCTCCTCATCCTTTCCCATCCTGCTCTGCACTGCTCCCCATTGCAGGGGCTCTTCCTCTCTGTGCTCTTGACCTCTTGACCACCTGCTCTCGTTGCTCACAGCCCCTCCAACAGTGGCCTTGGGGCCCCTTCAGGGATATTTGCAACCCTGTCGCCCCATTTCTCACCTGGGCTTCTCGCCTACCTGTCTCCAGGACCTCTATGCCTGCCTCTTTCTGCTCAAGGCATGTGTATGTGTGCAAGCATGTATGTACATTCGTGTGTGCATGTTCCCGCATGCATGTACTTTCGCATGCACATGTGTTTGTATGTGCACAAACATTCATGAACCTCCAAACCTCACCTTCTATGTTTTCATTCTTGCAGTACCTAATTTTGGGACCCAAAATGTTTGTTTGAACCTTGTTCACTTGAGCGGCCAAGGAGAAGCCTCTTCCTCTCCCAGTGTCCAGATTTCACTGGTCGCTCTTCTCCGTCTCTGTAGCTCCACTGGCTAAGCCACTGGGGTCTCTTCTCTAGCCTCTGGCAGGGTCTTCGTATCTCTCAGGTTTCCCTTCCGTGTCTGGGGCTCCAATCCATTGGCCACCACAGCTGACCCACCCTCTAAGAGGATTCTGGGTTATTCTGCGAGGCCTAAGACCTAATGGGTGGCCATCGAATTAATCCCAAACTGGCCTTGTCACCTTCACCCCTCTTGCGCGTGAGCCCCCTGGGGCGGGGCCCTCTGCCAGACTGAGCTGGCATCATTCCTATTCAGGGGCTAGTGACTGGCTCCCATCTCCCGGGTGGCGGGAAGGTACTGCAGCAGCTCACAGGAACGAGGACAGATTCCGGGGTCTGATACTAACCCACACCATTAATTGCTCCTCTTCCAGGGCATGTAAACACATGGCAAGTGTGTGGCTGCTCAGTCAGGGGAGGGAGAAGAATGGGGCAGGAACATGGTAGCCTGGGGCACTTGAGCAGCTCAGCAGTGACGGTGATTGGCTGTGGGGTGCGGGTGTGCTACAGTCTAGGGCTCCTTGAATACTCGGGACTTACTGCACACATACTTGGGGTACCACAGAGGCAGGACCCCTCGGTCAGCCTCTGCAGATGGACAGCAGCCAACAGGATCCTCACTGCCCCCCACCCCGACCAAGACAGCTCTCCACGGACCGTGGGTCACCTCTCATGTCACAGTCGCCAGAATGAAGCGTTCGTGTGTCGGGGGCTAATGAAGACCCAAGTCAGTTACCGCTCGTTCCTGACCACTCTCTTTCTCTGATGAATTTTGGCTCCGGCTTCTAGGACTAGCCGCTTACTTCTTTCTGTTGTTAACTTTGTCCTTGTTGATGCTAATATTCTCCTGTCAAGTGGAAATGAGAGTAATTCAGATATTGTAGGAAAGGGAAAATGGTTAGATAAATTAGAAGCATGAATAATTTATGGTGAAAGAATTCAGGCGGCTCACCCGATCGAGCTCTCTCAGCTTCCTTCAGGAATGATCCATAGGCCAAGTCCACACGAGTTAATGTTTATTTCTCAAAACCTTTACCAAAATGAGCAAGAAGTAGTAAATGCCTCATTATCCTTTCAGAGTGCCTAATGATACATTATTTTCTGTTAGAAAACCTCAAGGTTTCTGAATGCATTGTTATAAATCCAAGCTGTCAACATTTCTTTGGCAAGAAAAAGCATAGCATCCTATAGAAATAAGATGTAAGATTAACAATTCAGGATCACATATTTTCATCTCTCCCGGAATTCTGCCACACACGCCAGAAAACCACCATCCATATTTCTTACAGAAAATATGCTATGAAGACCCATAAAACATTTAAAGGCATTTAAGAAAGCAAAAGAAAAAAAAAAGAAACTTTCTGGAATTAAACTTTAAGAACAATGGAGAAAGAAGCACACAAACAATGATTAATAACACAGACGTTTGATAAAATAGCATCTGGGGAAACATATAAAATAGGCCGAAGCCTAAAAAGGCAGCCTAGCATTTCCTCCCATAGAAAGACCCCAGCGGGCAGGCAGGGCCCCGGTGAAGTCTGCAGGTGCAAGTGCTGGCTGGAAAGCCTGGCTGGGGCAAAAGCCCCTGTTCTGAGTGCAGCTGATCAGCCTTGTGACTTGTGACCAGTAATTTGCACACCTACCCCTCCCCTCTTTAAGCCTTACCTTTTTTTCTTTCTGTGAAATGGGCTAAAAACTCATCCTCAGCTCCTTGGGTTGACATGAGCATTAGGGAGGCAATGAGGGCAGTGAGGGTCTGTCTGAAAGTACTGTGGTGCCTGGGATCTAACCAGGGTTGGCCCCATGTGCGGAGAGAGGAGGGAGCCCCTGCCTGTCATGGTCACCTGCAGGAGGAGCAAGGCAGGGCCATAGGCTCGGTACTGTGGCTCGAGGAACCCAAGCACCTGGATTTTCGTTCCCCTCTCTTTTGTCTTAGCTTTCTAGAGATCCTCACTTAGGGACAGACCCTCTCCTTGTGTGTCAGAATAAGTAGATGCAAATTGAATCTATCCACACTGAGATGATTTGCAAAGATAAGGTCTATACCCAGGGCTCTGCCCCGTGGGCCCTGGATAGTTGATGGTCTGACATAGAAAAGACTGGGCCCCCTGAGATGAACCCAGAGCCTCGGCAGAGCCTGGCAAGCTGCCCATGGTATATATGCCAAAAACAGTAACAAAATGAACCTCATTCCCAATGAGTGGAGACATTACTGGTGCCTGCTTGAGAAAATTGATGAACAACGGGAAGATAAGTGACAAGTGACAATGTGGAATCCAGAAGTCTCAGAAATCGGTCAATACAGCACAAAGCTGGATATAGCAATTAGACTGGATTTTATCATAATGACAAGAGATTGCTTAAATTTGTTATACCTTAAATGCAAGGTCAAAAGTGAAAGAAATAAATTAATTGTATAAATATTGCCCCAGAACAAGGAGTAATAATATATTTTTTATCAGTGCTGATGAAGTATTGCTTCAGGGCCAAGGAAGTAGTACAAGGTGAAGACCCAGATGGGGTTGACATTGGTTTTGAACCTAGCACCACATCTCGGCCCCAGAGCACAGAGCAAGAGTAGCTCCTGAGCCATGCTGCATGTGGCCTTAAAATCAAGAAAGAAAGGACAACTAGAAAAGGCCCAACAACATACCTATAAATTTTAAAGCAGCTCTCCTTAGTGGATATAATCATTGATTTGAATACAAATAATATTTAGTCGACAGTAGTCTGCATGGAGCGTTCTTCAAAATATTCTTTAGTTTCAAATGCACGTGACTTGGTTTCCAGTATGTCATAGGCTGGTCATTAAGCTAAGTACATTCCCAAAGTTATAAATTATATATATGTACATATATACACACAAATATTATATATATATATATATATATTCACTTGTATCACTTGTCTTCCTGTTGTTCATTGTTTTGCTCGAGTGGGGACCAGTAACATCTCCATACGTCCGGTCGAGAGCTAGGGTAGCCAAGGGCATCTGCTTGCTCCAGGAACACGAAGAGCCTTAAAAACCATTCCTTCAGGTCATGGGAATGAGGTCTATAATTGTTACTGGTTTTTGGCATATCAAATATGACATGGGTAGCTTGCCAGTCTCTACCGTCTCTCACATACACACACGTATATATAAACACACATATATACATATATAAACATATATATTATATACATATATAAAACTCTCTCATGAGTGGTGGAGAGACCATGCTGGCTGGCCTCGGAGTGGAGTTTTTGGGCCCTGCCCTTCCCTCCGTCTCCATGCCAGTTGCCCCGAAAAGAGAGAGATCCACCCACACCAGACTCAGCTAATTTGTAACCCTGGAAGAGATCCAGACCCTTCCACTTCAGACCCATAGCTGCTCTGCTCGGTCGGCCCCATGTGGAAGCAACCCATGGAGCTGACCTCCCAGTAATGGGCTCGGCCATCCCCTGGCCAATTCCAACATTGCTCCAAGGGTTTGCTCTCATGAGCGGTGGAAAAACCATGCTGGCCGGACTCAGAGTGGAGTTTTGGGCCCTGCCCTTTCCTCCGCCTCCATGCCAGTTGCCCCAGAAGAGATAGACCCATCCACGCCAGACCTACAGGTTCCTTGGCGCGTGGCCTCTTTGCGGCCACGTGGTATTTTTTATAGGATACTATATTTAGCATAAGCTTCTTCCCAAGTTCTTTCACATTTATACATAGTAAACAGTTCTAGACATGTTTTGACTGATACCAGTAAACCTGGAAGAAGCCAGAGCAAACCACACGTCTTGCAGTTAGTCATTCTCAACATCCAGACTCCATAGTTCCTCAGAGCTCCATCCAAGAGAAAACCTGATCTTCCCCCTTTAAGTTTCATCAGTAAATGCTCGGGTTGAGAGCCTTCTACTGAGACTATACCACCTACACGGTAAGCCTGGCAAGCTACCCATGTTTTATTTACTTTTATGCCAAAGACTAGTAATTATTATGGACCTCAGTTCCATAACCTGAAGAATGGTTTTGGGCCCCTCCTGTCCCTGTAGCAAGTAGATGCTCTTGGGTTGCACTTGCTTGTGACAGGACTAATGGAGATGTTACTAGTGCCCACTCGAGCAAATCAATGAACAATGGGAAGACAGGGACAGTGATATAAAACTTAATGTATTTTTAAAGAAGTCCAAGAAAAGTAAAACTAGAAGAACCCCCACATGTTTTTATTTTTGCAGTTCCAAAAAGGCTTTTAATAGTACAAAAGCTCTTCCACAGCACTCCACTATAATGAACAAACTTTAGCTTTGGTCTGAACTTAGACCATACAAAAGAGCCTAAGACTCCCACCAAAGAGAGAGGTGGAGTCCTACCCAGAAGAAGGAGCAAAAGGCCAAAGAACAAAAAAGCCAAAAGCCAAAAGCAAAAGGCTGAGGAGCCAAAAGCCAAAAGCTAAAAGGCCCAAAAGGTAAAAGTGAAGGGGCCTCAAGTCAGCCCCTTATATACACCAAAGTAATCCAATCGGGAGGGTCATGTCAACAAAGAACTCTAAACAGAGTGTAGTGCCACACCCTATTGCAGGTATAAACAAAGGTTATGCCAAGGACTAATCCTTTCTACCAAGATTATCTCTTATGTAAAACACTGAGAGAGAGAGGGCTGATATAAAGTAATACATCTTAACTTCATGAGCTTCATATAATCTAGATGGTACCCACAAGGTCCTTATTATTATCTGCACCAGGGTGATTCTGAGTATCTTGTTCTTGTGTACTGAAAGGGTCACACTCACCTGCTTAGAGCAAGCTAGTATCATACTATAGTCTTCCTATAGTCTCAGCGTAGCCAGGGTGGTAGACTCCTGGTAAATTCTAACTGTCCCACGCTGGGTGCAGTGGGTATAAAGAGGAGCTGTGCCCAATCTAGAAAACATAGAAGTCTTTGTTTTTTATTTAATTTTATTATTTCTCCCCCCAAAATATTATTACACCATTTTAGACATACAATTGAAAGATGCTCATGTAGAGTTCCGGTTCTACAGTGTTCCAACACGCATCCCTCCACCCAAACCCATCTCCCATCACCAATGTTCCCACCTCCCTCCCCTCCCGCACCTCAACTACTTGGCGGGTTCTGTATGTCATTTCTTTCCTCCTTATATTTCCTTCCCACCAAACTTTCCTGCTCTTCGTGGAATGCAGTGCATTAAAAGACATCACTGTTTCACTATTTTAGTGGATCGTGCGACCTGGAATCGAACTGGTTTTGCTCTGTCAATCTGGTAATGAGGCAGTTTCCCAGCGTTCAGACAGCGAAAATGGTGGCTAGTGTGATGGGCGAGTCTCATCCGGCTGCTTCCGGGACCCCCCCAGAGGCGATGGGCCCCTCCCAAAACCCATCTGCCCTCCTCAGGGCTCCATAGTCAGCTTGGCCTGGCGCAAGCCGGTTCCAGCCTCCCCAGCCGCTTGTGAGGCTCTGCATGCTGGCCCCCGGGCAGCTCCTGGGCAGGGCCACCAGGCTCGACAAAATGGAGTGGGGGAAAGGGTGACCCCGACTCCATCTGACGAATTCCCAGTGATTCCCGCTTCTGGGAGCCGCCTGCCTGGGCTCGAACTGGTTTTGCTCTGTCAATCTGGTCATGAGGCAGTTTCCCAGCGTCCGGACAGTGAAAATGGTGGCTAGTGTGATGGGCGGAGTCTCATCCGGCTGCTTCCGGGACCCCCAGAGGTGACGGGCCCACTCCCAAAACCCGTCTGCCCTCCTGGGGGTCCCATAGTCAGCTGGGCCCAGGGCGAGCCGAGTTCCAGCCTCCCCAGCCGCTTCAAACATAGAAGTCTTAGTCCCCCCCACATGTTTTTAAGCTAACTAATATATTTTTAAAAATTCCATTATTAAAATAAGAAATAATAATAGAAAGTAGAAAATATTTAGAATGGAATTGAAAATATAGCAAACCTTGTGGGATGCAGGTAAAGTAGATGAAACTCAAATGATGTGTGCATGAAACCAGCATCGCAACAGCATAAGCCACAGTTCAATCAAGATTTTTGGGGGGAAAAAGCAAAAAATTGTAAGCTTTGAATGCATATTTAGATAACTGAATATCCATTCTTATATAATAGATTAACAAATTTAGCTCAAAGGAAATAGAGAAAATTAATAAAAAGAATAGAAATTAATGAAAAGTAGAAATAAAATAGGAAAAAATGCAAGGAAACCACAAGTTCTTGGGAACTTTCATAAGGATGTTTCCCCTAGTGAGTATAAACAAGAGGAAAACGTGAGACGAAGACATCACGAAGAATTATCTAATTCGTGAACACACACAGGAAAAGTCACTGTGCATATATTTATAAATATTAATGTTATTTATAAAATCAAGCAAAATTTATAAAATCAAGCAAAATTTTCAAAATGATGGAAGAAGAAATTGAAACTATGGAAACTCTATTTTCCTTTTTTGTCATACCCAGAAAGTGTAGGATTACTCGTGGAACTGCATTCAGGAATTACTCCAGGTGGGGCCATATGGGATGCCGGGGATGGACCCAGGTGAGATGCGTGAAGGATGAGCCCTACTCCCCTATCCCTCTGGCCCCAAATCTGGAGACTCTTCTAGCTACTAAACTGAAATGTTACCACTTCGTAAAACAAAAGAAAATCCAGGCCCTTCTGGGTAAACTTTAAGTATTTAAGAAGAAAATGACATCAATGTAATCAAGACCAGTTAGGAAATAGAAAATGTGAACCGCCCCTTTTTGGTTTCTAGGTTTGGGCCATGTCTGGTGAAGCTTCAGGGCAACCTGGGGTGGAATCCAGGTCTCTGTCATGCAAACCACATGCTGTGGCCCTTTGAACTGCCCCCCCACCCCCTAAACTTTCTTCTGAGGCCAGAGACCCTTCATCAAATTAACAGCCATGAGCTGAATGAAGGAAAAATATGTCAACATTTTGAGATGTATAAATGAGATGAATAAACAGTAAAAACTTTTGTTCACTAAAAGTAAAAACTTGTACTCATCAGAATATACATTTGGGAAGTTAAATGGCCGGCTTGTGTGGAAAAAGGTATTTGTTATATATGATGTTTCTCTAGGATTCATGAAGAACTCCTGGTATACAAAGATAAAGGAAAGATAATTTGATTTAAAATAGACAGTAGGTTTGTTTGTTCATTTGGGGGCCTCGCCTGGCAGTGCTCATGGCTTACTCCTGGCTCTGCACTCAGGGATCACTCCTAATGGGGCTCAGGAGACTATATGGGGTGACAGGGATTGAACCTGTGTAAGCCGCAGGCCAACATCCTACCTGCTGTACTGTATCCCACTGGCCCCAGACAAGGGGTTTTATCGGGCTCATTGCACTATTAGCCATGGAGGCCAAAGTGACTTAGAAATAAAATAATTATAAGACTAAGTTTGGCAAGGATACATTGCAAGCTCACACTCTAACTTGGATCGCCCATGACCCAGAATTACCATGTCTAGACCCGAATCTAGACATCTACACCCAGAGAAATGCTGTCTTAAGAGCAGCAATAATCCCAGCAATGTTCAGAGCATCAATCATAGGCCTGGAAACCACCCCAGGGCCTATCAAGAGACAAATAGATTCATCTTAGCATTTGCATAAGAAGGAGACTCTATGGCAGTAAAGAAAACAAAATCCCTGTTTGCCTTTGAGTGTTGTAGCTCTGACACTGAGAGGAGAAACCCCCATGTCTGCAGAAAACGTGCCCTGTGGCTGGAGTTCAGCAGCACCCTGGAGAGCGCCATTTGTTCCTTGTGGGGACAGTAGTGTGTTGTTTTGGTTTGTGTTTGGAGGCCCTGCCCGGCAGTGCAGGGGGCTTAATCCTGGCTCTCTGCTCCAAGATTGCTCCTGGTGGTGCCAGGGGTCCAGTTGTGCTGGGGATGGGGTCAGGGTCAGCTTCACGCAAGGCAGATGCCGGAACCCATGCAAGCGCTGCACCCAGTGTGTGCAGTTGATGGGCACACTGCAGTCACTACAGAAACAGAAACATCCTCCCAGCTGTACACCAAGTTTCATGGTTTAGAATATTGACAAAAGTACGTATTGGGGGCTGGAGCGATAGCACAGCGGGAGGGCATTTGCCTTGCATGTGGCCGACCCAGGTTCTATCTCCAGCATCTGATATGGTCCCCCAGGCACTGCCAGGAGTCATTCCTGCATGCAGAGCCAGGAATAACCCCTGAACATTGCTGGGTGTGACCTCCCCAGAAAAAAAAGGAAAGAAAAAAGTACGCATTGGCTAAGAGTTAAAAAGTGCAGCAAGCCCCATGTTTGGGACAGCTCCTCTTGGTGTGTTGGCAGAGATTCCATGTCCCCATAGCATGAGAACGAGCTCCCCCATCACTGTGCCTTATTCAGCCCTGTAAAAGATTTGTTTCACAAAGCAAGTCATTAGGCTGGAGGAACAGCAGCAGGGAAGGCAGTAATTGAATGTGGCTGAACCCTGGGTCATCCCAGCACCCCAGAGAGGCTCCTGAGTGTCACAGAAAGCTGCTAGGTGTGAGCCTCAGGGCCCACAAGCACCCCTGGAGATGGCTGAGGTATCCCTGGCACTAATGTGAGCTAGAAACATCACACACACACACACACACACACACACACACACACACACACACACACACACCCTCTCATTGAACCGATGACCCAGTTGGCTGAGAACCACTGACAGGAAGTGGGTCCCTGAGAGGAAGGCCTCCCCCAACACAAATAATCACTGATGTTTTCATTCCTGAATCAAGTGCTGTGGTGAATCTGGGGGTGACCGTGATGTCACCGCCCCCTTTCCCGAGCTCCCTGAGGAGCATTTTCATCTTTCACCATTTTTCTTCGAAAAACTGTGTCTCGCTTCACTCATGAAATAAAAAGGCCGGGTGGCAGCACCCACTCTCTGATTGGGGCGGCCCTTTCCTGGGTGCTCCCGGCCAAACTGCCTTGAAAAAAATCAGTCTGTGGCTGATGCGCTATTTTTGTGTTTCTCTGCGTGGTGTGCAGATGTCAAATAATTTGTTTCTCTCTTGCTCCGCATCTGTGCCTTGTGACCTCACAGGCTGCGGGACATCATTTGTTCTGACAAACGCTCTTGTCAGGATTCCAGCCACGGTGCTGGCGGCGGCCGAGGGCAGAGGCTGTGGCAGCCCAGAGCAAGCCGCCCTGTGTCTTCCAGGACCCTGTGCTGTTCGGGGGTGGCAGGGGGCTCCTGAAAACCAGACCAGGGCACACAGAGAAGAGCGGGGCCCCAAAACACAGTGTTTCAAGTCAGCACTGGGGAGACGGAATCCAGATGAGCAGAGATGAAGAATTAGGACTGAGCCCCTGCCCCCGCCAAGCCCAGAAACACTGTCCGGGGCGAGGTTCTCTCCTCCAGCACTGGACAGGCTCTGCCGGCTGCCCTGACTCAGGCTTCTCCCGTGCCACTCCCTGTCCCTCACTAATGCCTCTGATTCTGTGCCACTCCAGCCCTCCCAAGCTAGACAGAGACCCTGGGAGATATCACAGCGGGGTGAGCTCTGGTCTTGACCCCCGTCACCCATAGGTCCCGAGCCCTGCCAGGTGTGCCCGGAGCCCTGAGCACTGTGAGCGTGGCCCCCGAACCAAACCCAGCAACACAGGAGAGCAAAAGTATGTGTGCTGGTTGGTCCATAGCTGCCCCCATTTGGCAGCCTGGGATGGGGTGCGGGTGCAGTGACCTGAGAGCTTGCCCCAGCTGCAGAAATGAGGCCAAGAGGACAGTGGCATCAGGAAGGAGGAAACCCAGGGCAAGGGGCACTCCGCGGTCCCTTCTGCAGGGAACCCAGTTCACCTCATCCCCCAGGGCAAGGGGACACATCCACGGTCCCTTCTGCAGGGAACCCAGTTCACCTCATCCCCCAGGGCAAGAGGACATGTCCGTGGTCCCTTCTGCTGGGAGCCCAGTTCACCTCATCCCCCAGGGCAAGGGGACACGCCCACGGTCCCTTCCGCAGGGAACCCAGTTCACCTCGCCCCCAGGGCAAGGGGACACGCCCACGGTCCCTTCTGCAGGGAGCCCAGTTCACCTCGTCCCTTCCATGAGAACCCACTGGACCACCAGGCTCCCATTCCGTCAGTAGAGAGGCTGAGCCTCCTTCCCCCAGGGCCCCGCTTTCTGTGAGTTCCAGGTGTGACCTGGAGAAGCAGGAGCATCAGGACCACAGTGCTGGGGAAATCTGACGCTGTGTCCTGGCCATGGACTCAGGACATGTCCAGCTTCTAGGACCTGTTGCCATTAAGAGCAAGCAGGTGATATCTGGTCACCTGTTCCCTCACAAGGCACAGGACCACCAAGACTTCACAACTGGTTCTCTGGGTCCGTTGCACTTGTCGCCTCTTCAGGGGAGCCACGAGGCTGACTCTGGCCCAGATGACATGAGCACTCGAAGCTCACTGCGGTGTCACCATCGAGAATGTGGGACCTTTGTCCTTCGGCCCTGCAGGCGCCGCTAGATCCACCTCGCCCTCACCGGGCTGGAGATGCCTGTTCCTACGGGGCGGATGTATAGACACGAAGCTGAAGTCTTTCCTACCATAGGCACATCGGACTGTCAGAGAGAAACCAGTCACTTGATCAGCGGAGGGGCCCAGCCGCAGGGCGTAGGCTAGGTCTGGTGGGCAAACTCCGTGACCTCCCAGGGTGTGGTTCGGGCAAGGCCCTTGCCTAACTGGCTTTGTGTGGCAGGCCCAGAGCACCAGGCAGGGATGGATGCACACGAGTGAACACGGCCTTTCTGGGCTGGATCCACACCTGACACGCCTATGTGTGAAGGAAGACTCTCTCCCAGGCCCCTCCGGCCACCCCAGCCCACGGTGAAATTGGCACCAACTGGCTTTAGGGCTAAAAGCTCCTGTTGATTCTTCCACAGCAGCTGCAGGGAGACCTGAGAGCTCCGTGAATAGCCAGTCCCACCCTGGCTAGCAGTATCTGTGAATATAGCAGAGGAGCAGAGCAAAAATAAAGAAAGCCCCCCCACAGACACAGCTACTGCCATGCTCTGTGCCCCCCAGACATGCCTACTGCCATGCTCCAAGCCCCCCAGACATGAAGCCCGCCCCACCCCAGACATGCTCCGAGCCCAGCAGCCTGGCGTCTCTGGCACTTTGGGTTTGCTAATGCTTAGGTCCACATCTTCTTGACCTCTGCACTAGCATGTTACAATAAACCAGGGAAATGATGATCTCAGAAACGGGCCCTCCAGGGAAGCTGTGGGGCCCAGGCCAGGGGCTGGGAGCTGGAGCTGGTGAGTCTGAGCAGAGGCCATTGACAGGCAGAGGAGGGTCAAGGATAAGCCCATGTTTGCAGACAAACAGCAAAGCTGACCTGTGGCCTTTGGACCTGGGGAGACAGAGCTGGCCCGGGATGAGTGATACAGAGATTTTCCCTTTATTAAATATCTCCTGAGATGCGGCTTCCTTCACAGTCCTAGGGCTACTAGGGACACCTGGGACCGTCTCTCCGTGCTGTGTCTGCACACAGGCCAGGCCTTCTCCATGCGTGGCTTTGGCCACGGTCCGTCATCCTTAAAGCTGCATCTTCTCTCGCTTTGTGTCCGTCTCCCACACCGCTGGCGCCCCACCATGACCCAGCACTTGAGCTCCGAGCCTGGCATGTAGTCATGCTCCATAAAGTGGAATTGGATTAATAAGCACCTTTCTAATTGAATAGCTGTTAGGCCATAAATAACCATAGATGCTTGTGACGGCCAATGGCTGGGTTCCAGGGCGCAAAGGATAAGTTTCAATATTCCTGCCGGTGTGGTGGGAAGCAGGGGATGGCCTTGCTGGCTGCCAGGTGACACACAGGCCGGGCAGACTAGAGCAAACCCATGCGATATCCCATTATCTCATTATGTAACAAACAACCCTGAACGTTGAGACTTTGATAAATAGCCTTTGTACTTGATCATATTTCTTTATTGTTATGGAGGGTTTTGCTTTTTTATTATTATTTTTATTGGTGGGGGCCACACCCAGAAGTATTCAGGGTTTATTTATAGCTCTGTGCTCAGGGATCACTCCTGGTATAGCTTGGGGACCATATAGGATGCCAGGGATCAAACCCAGGTCGAACCTATGTACAGGACCAGTGCTACCCACTGTACTATCACTCTGGCCCCTCTGTTGGGTTATATTTCTCTGGGTAACAGATTAAGGACCAAATCAACTGAATACCAATGGGGTCTTTTGCCCAGTTGTTTTTATTGCTGACTGGCGCAGGCTGACAGATCCACAAAATATATATCTGGCTTCACACTGCTCTTGCACATGTTCTTGTATACACCTGGCTTCATGTTCACACATTCTTATATATGCCTGGCTTCATGTTCATGCATTCTCGTATACATGTGGCTTCAAGCAGCTCCTTCCAGAAGCTTCCCTGAGCTTCCTCATAGCTCATCAGCTTTTACTTGCTGACTGTCCTTGAAAGCCAGAGCGTGCAGAACTAGGGAGGAACGTCCCTTGGAGGCAGCCCTGAGTGACCAGCACCACTTCCGCTGGGCTTTGGCCATCACAGCAGCTCGAAGCTACTTTTATTCCCTCCCCAGAGGATGCATGGGGTGGCTGGTGCAGGTCGCCCATGTAAGCTGGCAGCAACAGAGATGGGGCGAAGGGAACTGACTGAAGGTCTATGTCCAGGCAGACATGGTAGACCATGGCACTGGGGTCCGGGCCGTTGGACAAAACTGATGCCGTTTATCTCTATCGGTCTCCGATTACTGTTATAAAAATGGTCACAAACAGAGTGACTCAAAACAACATAAATTTATTCTTTCTCATTTTAGTGGCACAAGTCCAAAGTGGTCTTAGAAAGCAAGAGTCAGGGTGTTGGAAGGAGTGAAGGAGTGGTTCCTTCTGGACAGAGCAGGAGACCATGTTCCCGTCAGAAGGGCTATTTGTGGCTCTTTCTCCAACTTCATAACATGCTTTGTAGCGCCTTGAGGGAGAGGCCAAGCAAAGAGATGGAATCTGGATGGTGCGAAAGCGAATGTGAGAGATGAGGAGAGACCCAAGCCTTCATAGCCAGGAAACAAACCCACTTGGATGTGTGAGTCTCACACTGTGAGCTAGAAGCCTATCGTTCTCTCAGGGCTGTCGAGTTAACTTAGAAAAGGCTTTAGAACAGCCTTGTTGACTGTAAAGAAAACAGGCACCATGGAAGGAATTTTAAATGTTCTGACAGTCACATGAAGAGGGTAAAGAGACAGATAAAATAATTTTAATAATAGTATGTTTAGTCTGATATGGACACAGGTACACCCGGCAGAGTCTGATATGTCACAGAATAATTATTCTCCCATTTAATCAATGTAAAAGTGAGTTATTTTATATTGCTTTTCTCATATTGGCTTCAAAATCTCGCCTGCCACAGCCAGAATTTTTTGTTTGTGTGAGCCCCATTTTCATTGCTGGGTGGCCACACATGGCCAATGGCTCTGTGTTGGACAACTAGAAGAAATTTAAGAGGAAACCCAGTGTGGGAGCAGGAGAGGGGGTGTGGATAAGAGACAGAACTTGAAGACAGTAAAACAGTCCAGAAGAAAGCAGTGTTGCGTGCAAGGAGTCGCAAGCAGCCAGACGGTTGTTGGAGCAGTTGGGAGTGAGCCGCCAGAGTGAACACTGCCCACAGACTGATCACTGCCCACAGACTGCTGCTAACTCAGAGAAATGGGCACCTGAAGCCAAGCCTCGCTTTTCTGCTACAGTGTCTTGTCCCACACTGACTTGCCGCTGCCCTGGGAGTGGACACAGCAGGGCACAGCAGTGGGAGGGACTGGAGCCCTCCGGCCTTCAGCCTCTGCTGTGCCACACCTCTGCCTGGGAGCAGCTGGCATGTATTTGGGATCTGGAACTAAGTGGAAACCGTCTTCAGCCTAGAAGAACCTTGGCCCAGTCGTGGTTCTGGGGTAGCAGTCAGGCCCAGCTGGCGTTGGCAGAATCGCTCCAGTGGAAGAGCTGTAAAGGAATGTCCCTGTGGGTGACCTAATTGGGGTCAGCTCAGAGTCGAAGGCAGCGAGAGTGGACACATCCATCCCACATGAACTGTGGTGGTAGAGTGGACATGTTTGTCTCACACGAGCTCTGGTGGTGAGAGTGGACACATCCATCTCACATGAGCTCTGGTGGTTAAAGTGGACTCGTCCATCTCACACCAGCTGTGGTGGTGAGAGGGGCGTGCCTGTTTCCCACGAGCTGTGCAGTTTGAGTTCAGCGTTGGTAGCCTTTGTCCTTTCTGAATTACTTTTTTTTAACTGTATGTACCAAACTTTAATTTTCAATTCACACTTAAAAATTCTGTACGAAAAGAGGCAAATCAAAAATGAGGCATTGACTTCCGCAAACATCTGACCCAGAGCGGCTTTGTGTATACAGCAGCCTTTAGGGACATGGAAAGGACATCGGGTGCAAAGGTTTGTCTTTGGTGTTTGCTCGGCTCCCTGGTGTGCTGGGGTTTCCCAGCAAGGGGCTGCACTTGCTCAGGACGGAACTCAGAGACGGAAGCTTCCGTTTCACAGAGCCCTAAGCGAGCTATCCTGGGCTGCCCAGGATCTGCAAGCAGTGGGACTTTGAATGCTTGAGTCCAACCAGTCTTGGGCAAATGGGAGCCAAGTCAGTGCCCCAGCAAAGCGTCTCAGCCAGAGTCCACCTGATAGGTCACTCCAGGCAAACACGCTCACCTCAGGCTCAGCGCTTCTGCACTATAAACCCTGAACACCAGAGTATTCGTTTGAAAGAGAAATGAGAGAAATGAGTGTGACGGGACCGGAACTCTCCGCAGCCCATGCCGTCAGCACTTCCTCTTTCTCTCCGCAGCTGATCTGTTCACTTAGGGAGAGGAATGACTAGCACAGACACTCGGATACAGAGTCCAAATGATCAGCACATTCTCTCCCTGTGTGAAGTCGATCTGTTAATTTACAAAGAGAAATTGCTGTCAGAGAGACGGGGAGTCCACACGGTCAGCACATTTTCCGCGTCTGCCCCACGCTCTGTGGGAAGCCACATAGTAATGGGAGCACGGCGAGTCGGCCATGCGGAGAGAGCGGAAGGGCTGGGAGCGTGAATGGTGGGGCTCAGAGAGCCGCTGGCAGCCCCCACCAACAGCTCCCCCATGTGAATCTCGTCAGCAGCGTTTGCCAGCTCCCTAGGAGGGACGTCCACTGACACCTCCCAGGACACGGGAACTGCCCCATCCCATTGGCAGCTCTGACTCACCTCGTAGCCTGGCTCATGCTGTCGGTGTGCTAAGCCTCCTCACACCAGCTTTGAGAGTGACCACATCATCTCTGTTCTTTCTCTCGGCTGTGTTGGGTCAGAGTCCCGCCTAGGGCTCAGCTTTAATTCCCTTGGTGCCCTGCCTTGGGCTGCTGAGGTAACCACTGTGGAGGTCAAAGAGCACATTAGAGGTGAAGAAAACCAACACGGTGCTAGTCTGTCTCGTTCCACATGGGGTATGAGGGACCCATCGTCGTTCCCGCTGAATCCCACATCTGTAAGACAGGCCCCTTTCAGATTCAACTGTGTCTAGCATTAAATACTAACTGGTGAAGAGACGAGCAGAGAGAGACAAAGGTTTGGGTGGGGGGGCGGGGTTTGCATTTTGTTGTTGGGTTTGGGACCACACCTGGCAGTGCTCGGAAGCTACTCTCCGCTCAGTGCTCAGGTCTCCTGCTGGAGCTCAGAGGACCAGCTGCTGCTGCTCTCGCTTGTGCCCAGCCTGTTGAACTCGCTCAGACTTGAAGCACGATGACCTCAGCAAGCTGCGAGTCATCTCTCAGGGCCTGACCCTGGAACGCCACGGAACAAACGGGATCCCATAATGTTTTTACTGCTGCTGATTTATTCAGTCAAGAGAAGTGTAACATAAATGCTAGGAAAATGTTGAGTGTCTGCAGGTCTAGTGAAGGCGCGCAGGAAGGCAGGGCAGAGAAGTAATCCGCCCGGTTCCTCGCTGGCCTTTCTCTGCTGTGGCTGGCTCCTCCTCCTCCCTCAGTCTTCATGTGCTGCCTCCCTCTGTCTACCTTGCTCCAGTCAGACATCCCAAAGGAATTCTGAGCCCAAACGTTCCAGTCTCTGGGAACTGGAACATGAGTTGTCCATGTTCCAAATGGAACTTGGAAATGGATCATGAGTTGGTCATGTTCCAGTCACCTGGGACATGACCAACTCCCTCCTCATGACGTGTCCCCAATTAGTCAGGTGGCATGTGTCTGCCGTTGTACACAGCTTGGAATTAGGACTGAGCCACACACGGCCACCACAGCCTGAGCGGGCAGTCCAGGGCATCAGGGGGAGACAGATGCCTGAGGCCAGATTCTTGTCAGCTGCTTCCTAGCCAGTGTTAGCTTCCAGGGGCAGTAATAACAGTCACGCCTAATGCACGCCCTAGTGCCGGAGGTCGTCCTGCTTGGTTCACAGGCTCCTGCTCTCTTAGTCCTTAAAACAGCCCAGCTTGCCCGCAGCCTCCGTAGAACACAGCTAATGAGTGGAGCAGCTCAGGGCTCTGACTTCAGGGACCACCTCCCAAGATCACTGTCCACTGCACACACCATTCAGTGGCATTCAGACACCCACAGATGTGGCTTGAGAAAGCCCAGAAATGGAGGCTGGGGGATGCCCGCGGATTCGCTCTTTCTGGGCTGGAGCCAGCCTCTTCCAACGCGAGGACACGCTCCTTTGCACCAGCCACCTGGCAGCTCTCCTTCTCCGCCAATGAGCCTTTCCCAGCACTGAATCAGAACTGGCCCCATGTCTTGGTCCTTCTGCTCCTGTTTCGAGTCTGTCACTGTCGCTAGAACCAAGGAGGCAGCCAGGATGGAAGGGCCTGGAATGCTTGTCATCCATGTGGCTTCTCTCAGGGGTTGGCCGATGTCTGCAGGTGGGGCGAGCTGCTCTCCGCATCTTGCTCACTGCTTGCGTCATCCTTAGCCATCCCTCATCTCTGGTTTCTGTCCATGCTCTAACTTCCACAGAGGAAGGAGGGCCTTAATATGGCCTTTCATAGCATGACACTGGTTCACCACCCGCTGGTCAGAATCTTTTCCCTGCAAACATGAACAATATTTTGGGGGTGCCAATGGGGATGAGTGAGCACGGGCATGTCCCATGCTCCAAGTTCAGTGTCGGACTCAAGGATAACAGGCATTAAGTGCTTCAACTTAAGGTGAATCCACAGAATCCTAAATGACCCTATAAAAACGTTCAATAAGAATGCTTCAGCCTAGCACATCTTGAATCATTTGTGCCATGTCCTTCTTCCCGGAGAGGGTGACCAGACCTCAGGCTCCCTGCGGTGAGTCACTTCATCACTTCATCAGGGCTGCAGCACCAGCTGCATTTCAGACACGAGCCTCTTTATCAGAAATTGAAGCCCAGAGAGTGTTCCAGCTTTCTGATAAAGACCATTAATAGAGACAACTGCATTTCCCTGGGAAGAAAAGCCCAAGAGGCCACAGCTATTCTATATGGCTTTATGCGCCCACAAGTCTGTCATTCTCTGAGGTAGAGCCCGTTACTATCATGGAACTGAGGTAGGAAGAAGTTTTCTCATCATCTGAGTTCCCCCATCTGGTCAGAGCGGTGCTGGGGTGCAGAGCCGGGAGTTCAGATACTGGGGTTCAGCCACTCCAATGCCTCTTGGGTGCTTGGTGGCACTTGCCAGCTTCCCACCTCACCAGCAACTCCGCTGCTCACTCTCACCACTGGCCTCAGGCTCCCTCCATCTGCCTGGACAGAGTCTGGGCCATGTGGCACTTGGGACCTGGGTCGACCAGTTGGATATGTCTGTGCCAGGAGGAAGCAATTGTCTTTCAGAAGAAAGTGGACCTTTAGCTTGAATATCAAGGCTGCCAGACACCAGGAGGGGGATGGAAGGCAGAAAAGCAGGAAGAAGGGAGTAAGTGCCGCTTGGGAGAGTCCCTAAATCATGGAAGACAGCTTAATTTTTTTTTCCCTTTGAAACTTGATGCTTCTCTAGATAGAAAAATTGTTTTCCCCTAAAATGTCACCCCAGCCATTCTGGCTTCCTCTGGCATCCCTGGCAAAGCAGAAATTTGCTTTGCACAACAAATCTCAGTTTTCTTCACTTCTGAAAAACTGTAAAATCACAAACTATTCTTTCAAATATATTACTGGGAATACAGATGCTCTACGCCCCCATCACTAAACACTTTAATAACAAACCACCATCAGCTTGACACTGACAACTTGGGGGTGTTGGGTGTGATGAATTTTGGGGTCCTTTCTAGCTAAACAACATCTTGCAATGTCCTTCTCTCTTCCTGTGAATAGGTTAGCAGCTATTGATTTTAGTCCCCAACCTGCACGGAAATGAGCGCTTTTCCTTGACGCCTTTATGATCTGTTCTTCCCATCCTTTTTAATAGCCTTGGTGCAGTGTTAAAAGAACCTCAGTTGTAAAAGCTGTTTTAGCAGTACAAGTTGTTTTAGAAAAGAAAACATGGCTTAAATAATCCACTTTCTCAGAACAAAGCCTGGTGATAGCATTGGCCCAGGAAAGGGGTGGGGCTGGGTAGAGATGAGACAGACGCAGTGTGGACTCGGTTGGAGATGAGACAAAGTGTGTCCTTTGTGCTGGGGAGGCAAAGACCCAAATATTTATTTCTATGAAAGGTTGAAGATCAGCTGCGGAGAGCCCCTGAGTCTAGACCAAAGACCTTGCTCAGGAGCCTTAAGCGACTGTGTATGATTGGGTTGGGCTGACCATGTGGTGGGAACGAACAAACATCCAAACAGTAACGGCTCAGAAATCAACACTTATTGATCAGTGTTGACTAGCAGGGAATTCTGTCCTGATGAAACCCCGCTGTGCCACAGACAGCCCCATCTTGTCAAGATGCGCTTCTGTTCCCTGTGGCAAAGAAAGGGAGCAGCCAGATTCTGGCTTCACAACTGCACGTCCTTGGGGTGACCCATTGACCCTAATCCTGGCATAAGTCCATCCAAGGGCAAAGGGGATGGGCATGTGCTGCTCTCTGTCAGCTCGAAGGGAAGAGAACTGTGTGAGAGCATCTGAGTAGCCCACGACAGCCCAAGGCAATCAATACACTGAGCGCTTGATCTGTGATGCCATGATCTCACGCCCCTGCCTGGCTTCTGCTCCTGTGCTCTCCTGTGCTCACATAAGAAGACAGGGGCCGAGCACTTCAGAAATCTGCCCAGAGATGGTCCACTTGGAACTGAGACCAAATGCTAAGCCTGACGCCCAGTGACCTTCACCACGAGCTCTTCCAGGCCTCCACTGCAGGCCCTGGACACTGCTCTCAGGATGGCAGGGTGGCCACTGCCTCGGCCACAGGCCAGCCTGGGCAGCAGCTGTAGATCCTCTCTCAGTGCCCTTTAGAAACTAGTCACTCATGGAGTCGGTGTCAGATACCAGCATGTGGGAGTCAGGAAGCCGTTGCTTCAAGCCCTGAACACAGACCACAGAGGGAAATGAGTCACAGGAGTGTAACCATAGTAAATGTCTGAGCAAACATGTCAGAGACAAACAATAGCCAGGTTGTATGTAAAATTCATTTGAGAGGAATGCCACAGGCCAGAATTCTAAAATGACATGTTTATTGATGCTATTTTGTATAGATGCAAATGAAACATGTAGGTTTTATTCTGTTCACATATAGCGTGCATAGATATGTGCCATATCTAAACTAATGTTCAAACATCACATAACTATATGTGTACTTTTTCTTTTTTTTTTTTTTTTTTTGCTTTTTAGGTCACACCCAGCGATGCTCAGGGGTTACTCCTGGCTCTGCGCTCAGGAATTACTCCTGGCGGTGCTCGGGGGACCATATGGGATGCCGGGATCGAACCCAGGCCGGCATAGGCCGGCCGCTGCAAGGCAAACGCCCTACCCTCTAGGCTATCACTCCAGCCCCTATGTGTACTTTTTCACATAAGATCTCAGGGGTTACTCCTGGCTCTGCACTCAGGAATTACTCCTGGCGGTGCTCGGGGGACCATATGGGATGCCGGTGATCGACCACGGGCCAGCACAGGCCGGCCGCGTGCAAGGCAAATGCCCTACCCACTGGGCTATTGCTCCGCTCAAAATGTGTAAAATTAACTGAACACTGTATTTAATCTGATTAATGCAAATGTGGTCATTTCAGTATATGGTAAGCATAGAAATTCTTCATTTGCAATCGCTTTATGACATTGCACAGTTTGCAATCTTGGCTTGTCCTCCACTGGGAGCACACCAGTGAGTAGGTGCACCTGGAGGTTCCTCTGTGTGTGTGTGTGTGTGAGAGTATGCATGTGTTTGTGGTGGAGTGGTGTGTGTGCAGTGTGTGCAGTGTGTTGTGCGTGTATGTGTGCATGTGTTTTCCACACATGCCCATGTGTGGAGGGCGCTTGCATCATACATGGTCTTTCTCAGTTACTATATAGTATCCCTTCTCTTTTGTTTAAGATAGAGAGCTGGAAACGGGACTTTCTCTGTGTGCTTGGTTAGTGCCACTGTTCAATAACCCTGTCACCAAGCTAGGCAAGTAGTCACCCTACAGATGCCGAAGCTCCCTGAGTCTCCCTGTCTGGCTTCCAGAACATTGTCCAGGGAAACAGTGAGTTAAATAGGCTGCTGCCAGAGTCAGCGGGGGATTCCATCTCGGGAAGCAGAGAGGAGACAGGGTGTGCCTGATTACACCAGGGCCATGGATCTGTCACCCCAACGCAACAGTCCTCACAATCAGAGGGTAACTGTAATACCATGCCAGTAACCTCACAGAACAGGCATTGTGCTGCTCCACGCAGAGAGAATGAAAAAGTGTGTGCACGGACACATGCATGACTCTACACCACCATCACATGTGTGCACGCATATATGCATGACTATATACCACCATCACATATGTGTACATGGACACACACATGACTATATACCACCTCACATGAATGCACACAGACATACATAATATATACACCATTACATGTGTGTACATGGACACACACATGACCATATACCACCAACACATGTGTGCGCACTGACACACACATGAGCAAATACCCTCCCACTGCTCCTTCTTCAAGCCTAGTATTAACCGCCTTTACAGGGGAGGAAACAAAGGCCCAACATGGAATGGCTGTTCCTCAGGCTTGTAACAATCACTCGTCAGTAAATGAATATCCAAACCCAGATATGGGGTCCAGGTTCATT
Organism: Cryptotis parvus; assembly: GCA_021461705.1. Taxonomy (NCBI): domain Eukaryota; kingdom Metazoa; phylum Chordata; class Mammalia; order Eulipotyphla; family Soricidae; genus Cryptotis; species Cryptotis parvus. The sequence goes on from JAJIBD010000211.1 coordinate 328,820, forward strand.
ACTAACCAAATATCCAAACCCATATGTGGGGTTCAGCTTCATACTAACTGAATATCCAAACCCAGACGTAGGGTCCAGGTTCGTCACTAACTGAATATCCAAAACCAGATGTAGGGTCCAGGTTCATCACTAACAATATTCAAACCCAGATGTGGGGTCCAGGTGCGCTTCAGGTGGGTAGACGTGGAAGCAGACAGTGGGAGGCAGAGCCTGAGCCCTGCTCTCACGCCGCATCCCTGCAGGGTAGTCTCTGCCTTCAGCAGAAACTTGCCACATGGCGCGTGTATGGGGTGTTGATGTTGAGGGCTAGAGTCTGTGGATGAACCGGGGTCACTGTTATGGATGGGGGTTCAGGGCCGTTTCTCCACTGCCCCCAGAGCATCCCAAAAGGGTACAGCTTTGCAGAGATCAAGGCCCCCACAACTGTCTTTCTGACCGCATAATAGTGCTGCCCCACAACAGATCCACAATCACATGGGCTCGAGGTCTGCCCTGGGGGTCCCCAAGGAGAGAGACTAGTCACCCATGAAGAGCAGCTGTTGGCTCAGCCAGTTTCTTCCCACCAAAACTTCCTCTTTCCCCTTGGAATTGGCACCATGGGGAGCGCCAGGGCTGGCCTTCTCTCAGAATAGACAGGGCAGAGTGGGACAGAGCATGGCCATGAAGGAGAGGGACAGAGGCCTCAGGTGTGGCATGAGGCGCCCAAGGTGCTTCAACACTGCGTTGATTAAATTACACAACAAGTGAGGTCCTGCGAAAGGATGGCAAGGAAAAGTTGTATGGGGGACATTCTCAGTTTTCCAATAGAGACATATTGATCTTTTTTGGCACGACTTTCTCTTAACCTTTATGATAATATTTTCCCAAGGGTTTCTGCAAAGGTCACAGATTCCTAGATTGGTCCCAGAGATGGGAATTGCGCTGTAGGCATCAGACCAGCGAGAGCTCTGGACATGGAGCATATTCACAGGCAGATTCGCTGCAAAATTTCCCTCCACACAGATGGGAGCTGGATCTTACCTGTAAGTGGCAGAATCAGTTTCGCCATCAGGTCATGGGCGAGAGCAGAGTGGGCAGAGCTGAGTTGCAGGGGGTGCGCACGTGACTGGAAGCCAATGGCAGAGCCCAGATGGTTCTGTGGACCCCAGACACTCTGGAATCACTCTCAAACTGGACAGAGCCATCAGGGCTCAAAGGAGAACAAGTGGCCCGTGCGGGCATCCGAGACAACACACGGACATGCCAGACTTTCTCCCTCTGGCCCAAGAGCTTGTCATCCTTGTCTGAGTGTGTTCCCAAAAAGGCACCAGCAAAGCCAAGCTTCCCAAATGTCACCTATAAAATCAGAAAGTGGCTGGAGCATTTGTCCTGTCTGTTCCATTCCTGTGACTGCGGCAACACCCGTGCAGCTGTGCTGCTGTTGAGCCTTTAGTTAAAGTGGGGTGAGCTCACCTTGCCCAGCTTCTCCTTGGCTGAAACAAACCCCGCCTTCTCCTTCTTGAGGCGCTCTTGAACCTAACACTTTACTACAGGTGCTTTCGAACCCAAAGGTGAAAGACTCTCCTGAACAACCACATTCTCATGACTAGATTCTGCCATTGCCGTTTGTCTGCTCGGTGTCTGTCAACACAGAGTCACAACTGGCACGTCACCTGCAGTGATCCATCACACTCTACTCCATTCATCCGTCTGATTGTGTGTTTCAAAATAAATGGCAGATGCCTAATATATTACCCCGTGAATAATTTTGTGGGCATATTATGAATTATAGCTGAACATTCTCTTATGGTCCTTTTTATTTTTTGAGGTGCATTTTATATACCAGAACATCCATAAATCATGTGTGTAATATTTGCATGCTGACAAGTGCACATAATTGATCAACCCTAAATCCCCATCAAAATGGAAACTGTCTACATCATCCCAGAAAGTTCCCTCCTGGCCTGTCTCAGCCATTATGTTCCACACTCTAGAAAGGTCCATATTGTGATTTTCCCCTAGATCGTGACTCTCCCTGTTGGACTCAGGGTCCCCCTGGTACATTCAGGCCAATGATTGTCCCCCAACTGAAAGATGAAAGAACTGAGCCACAGACTGGTGGTGATCAGTGACCATACACAAGCTGCCGGGGACCAGCCCTGGGTAAACAGGCCTGAAGCAGGGGTGCTGTGAAGGTTAAGAAAAGAGACAGAAATAAGAGAGAAAAGTCATGGTGTCAGGGGGACTAACAGCCTTGTGGGCTAACAGCAGTGAATCCTGACTCTCCTCATCTTGCTAAGCAATAAATTTATTGCTTAGAACCAGAGTACTTTAGAACAATATTCTTTAGTTGGGATTAGACTTTTTACTATCTGAGGGTGTTTGTCAAATATAAACATAAGCAGGCTTAATTAATCATAAATATAAATATGGGTTTAAAATTTAAATATAAATATGGGCCCACCTACAAGATGGTCAAACTTCTTCGTCAAGACCCTGAATGAACGGTTTGAGGCTCTTCGTATTCCTGAAGCAAGAAGATGCCATTGGGCTACACTAGCATGTGATAGGGTCAAATGGAAATGTTACTGGCGCCCGCTCAAGCAAAACGATGAATAACAGGATGTCAAGTGATCAATGATAAATATGGGTTTACTTGAAGATAAATATAAACAGATTTAAAGCCACTTCCTTCAGGGGTTTAACCTAGGAGATCCACCCAGGGATGGAATCCTGACCGGGGATACTGTACTCTGGAGACTGCTTAGAGACCACTTGAGACCCACTCAAAAGTGAGACAATCCCATCTACGGGCATGTTGCTTCTCCTCCCTTTTCCTTATTATCTGTTCAATCATGCTACACTGGTATTATTTGCCTTAATAATATTTATAGTCACTTTATATAAACACAGAGATAGGGAATTTTATCTACACCCTAGATTAAGCCTCAGTGGTTTCTCTGGACTCATGGTGAAGGGTGACTTTCCGGGGACATCTTGCATATATTCCAGACTACTACTTGTGCCAAATTTGTTTTTCCTAACCCCAATAGGGTCCTACTCACTTCTTTATGGATCACGTCGGAGTTTGTTCCACGATCATATGCTTATTAACCTTCTTATGGTGCCTAGCCTGTCCCATGACAAGGCCAGTACAGCTGACAGCTTGCCCTGGGTCCATCCAGTTCCCTCAATGGAACCACCTTTTGGGTTATTCGAACTAAGGTTGATCTAAGGGCAACTGAGGCTTATGTCAAATAAATATGATATATGCCAGGGAGTAAATATTATTCAGAGTCAATTTACTCCCCATATTACAAAAGCATATAGCATTGACTGTCTTCCTGTGTCTATACAAAAAAGGGCATTGCGCTAACATAAAAAAAGATCACTTGATCACTTGGTCACTTGATCACTTGAATCCCGTTATTCATCGATTTGCTCCAGCGGGTGCCAGTAACATTTCCATTGGACCCTATCATGTGCCAATGTAGCCCAATGGCATCTGGTTGATTCAGGAATATGTAGATCCTCAAGCCGTTCCTTCATGGTCTTGACAAGGAAGTCTGACCATCTTGTAGGTGGGTGGCCACATGATCTTTTGACATCCCGTGGGATCCAGTCTGTAACAGTTCTAGTCCAGCGGTTGTCTCCAAATCACATTACATATCCAGCCCATCTGATTTTCGATGCCTTGGCAAAGGAGACAGAGTCCCTGATTCTGGAATAGTGACGAAGGTCAGAACTCCGGATTCTTTCTTTCACTTGAGTGAGGCGTGATATTCCAAGCATAGCTCTTTCGATTCCTCTCTGGGAGACCCAAATAGCGTTCTCATCCTGCTTTCATAGGGCCCAGGTCTCTGAGGCGTATATTAACACAGGGAGAACGGTGGAGTCAAAGAGATGTGCCTGGAGCCAGAGGTTCTTTGTCCTTTTTAGCTATTTATTCGATGCCTTTGAAGGCATTCCATGCTGCTCTCTTCCTCCTGCGCAGTTCAGGTTTTAGGTCATTCATCATGTTGACTTCTCAACCTAGGTACACATAACTGCTGCATTCAGAGATGTCTGTTCCATTGAGAGGGAATGCGGCCTCTGGAACTAGTTCATTTTTCATAAACATAGCTTTCTTTAGATTCAGCTGTAGACCTATCTTTCCACATTCTCGGTAAAATCAGCCAGCATTTGTGCTGCTTGGCTAATGTTTGGTGTTATTAGAACAATGTCATCAGCGAAGCAGAGGTAGTGTAGTTGCCGACCATCTATCTTCACTCCCATTCCTTCCCATTCTAATTGTTGCATGATGTTCTCGAGGGTAGCGCTGAAGAGTTTTGGTGAAATGGTATCACCCTGTCGAACCCCTCTTTTGACATCATTGATCACTTCTTTGTAGAATGGTGAGATCCTGGTGGTGAATCCGCAATACAGCTCATGAAGGATCTTGATGTATTGGGTTTGAACACCCTGTTTGGCTAGGGCTTTGATGACTGCTTCAGTCTCCACAGAATCAAAGGCTTTCTTGAAATCAATGAACGTGAGACAGAGCAGCATCTTATACTCCCTACAAATGTCAATGAGCTTGGTTACTGTGTGGATATGGTCGATTGTGCTGAATCCTTTCCGGAAGCCTGCTTGCTCGCATGGTTGTCCTTCATCTAGTGTTCTGCTAATACTGTTCAGGATGACTCGTGTAAACAGCTTGTAGATGACAGACAACAGGCAGATGGGGCGATAGTTGCCGATGTCATGAATGTCTCCCTTCTTGAACAGTAGAACTGTCCTGCTGGTTTTCCATTGGGAGGGCACCTTGCATTCGGACAGGTAGCATGTGAAGAGCTGTAGCTAGTGTATTGATGAGTACTGACGGCTGATTCTTCAGGTGTTCGGGTCTGACTTTGTCTGGGCCTGGTGCTGTTTCTTTCTTTACCGACGAAATGGCATGTTGGATTTCAGAAAGGAGAACGTTGGGAATGACATATCCATCCTGTGGAATTTGGTATGTGGGCAGGTGTATGTGGCTATCAAAAGATCTGAATATAAGTCATGGATAACCTTCTCCATTGCCTTTCTGGAAGATGTGATAGATCCATCAGGGCATCGGAGGGCAGTCATCTTGGTCTTATAGTTGGCGAAGGACAGGCAGGCAGTGCGGAATGTTTTTCCTGGCTTCTGCTGCATCTTCCAGTATTTCTGCTCTTCTGTCTTTGAGGTCTTCTTTTATCGCTTCTCTGCACCACTTTACAAGCTTGGACGTTAGCATTTGGTCGCCTGAGGCTCACGCCTTGCCACGTTGGTGAATGAGCTCCAGAGTTTTTGAAGACAGGCATCCTTTTGTGTCTTTCTCTCTCTCAGCATTCTTTGCACAATCATAGAGGTGCTGAACCAGTTGGTTGTATTCTTCACCGATGTTGTCAATGATGGTATCTTCCCATGTTGCTGCAGTGGTGCCGGAAGAGTTCCCAGTTGGTGGTTGTTCTGGGAGTTCTCTTCTTAAACTTTGCAGCCTTTTCTCCCCATTGCTTGAAGTAGAATTTTGCATGAAGGAGACAGTAGTCTGATAAAAATATGCAAAGGACATAAAGGAAAGCAAAAAGCATTATTTCTTATACAAAATCGAGAGCCATCAGAAGGTTTGATTTACAAGTTACTGAGTCTGATTTGGAGATAGGGGAAGAACACAAAGGAGAGTTTGAAGATAATAGCAGAGGATTGGGACTGCCCTGGTGGGACACGAGGTGCCCCCACGAGGACTACAGTGAGTATAACTCAATTAACCTAAGCTCCCTGCAAAAGGAGAAAGGGCAACCCCATGCTAAACCTAGAATGCTTGAACTATAGGGGCTGAGCAATAGTTTAGTGGGAGGGCATTTGCCATGCAGGCAGCAGACCCAGGTTCATTCTTCGGTATCCCATATGGTCCCCAGGAGTAATTCCTGAGTGCAGAGCCAGGAGGAACCTTTGAGCATCACTGGGTGTGACCCAAAAAAAAGCAAAAAAAAACAATGCTTGGATCTGTCTGTAATCCAATATCCCCACAAAAGAATAGGTTTCTCTAACCTAGAATTATGCCAATGATTCCATAGAATAAATATTGTTTAGTTTCTTTTGCTCAGAAAAAAAATTGTTGAAAGTCATCCATACACTGTTACTAATGAGCAGTTTATTCCTTTTTATCCCTGAATAGTATCCCATTACCTGGGCTTAGCACATTTTGCAGACTAATTTCTTTTTCAGAGACCTGGGTTGGATCCAGCTCTTGGCAATTCTGAATGTAAACAAATGTTCATGTGCTAGCCCATGTTGATGTATGGACATATGTTCTTTTGTCTCTTGGGTGACTACCTCAGTGCTGATAGGTCAGAATTATATTAGGTATGAAAGAAAATTTCCGTGCTCTTCCCAGCATATTCCATGACCCACTGATGTATAAAGGCAGTCGGTGCATATTTTCACAAACATTTGGGTGTCCCTGGACTTAATTTTCATGATATTTTGTGGTACCTAGTGTGGCTTTCCTTTGTGTTACCCATCGGCTTGTATACTTACTTACTCATACAATCCCATCTAAGGGAATGCTCCAAATATTTTGCCCCTTTGGTGGTGGGGGCAGGGAGGGGGCTGCTTGCCTATTTCTTACATGTCAGGCACCAGTGTCTTTTCAGGAATCACTTGTATCACTTGTCATCCTGTTGTTCATCGATTTGCTCTAGCTGGCGCCAGTAACGTCTCCATTTGTTGGGAATGAGGTCCATTATTGTCACTGTTTTTGGCATATCGAATACACCACAGGTAACTTGCCAGGCTCTGCCATGACTCTGGGTTCATCCCAGGGAGGAGGGCCTAGTCTTTTTCTATGTCAGATCATCAACCATCCAGGGCCCACAGGAAAGAGCCCTGAGTATAGACAAACCTGTCTCCTGTCTGCCACCTGCTGGCACAGTCAGGCACTGCATCCACATCTGCAACACCTCGAATGTTATTTCACTGTCACTGTATCACTGTTTTCCCGTTGTTCATCGATTTGCTCGAGCGGGCCCCAGTAACATCTCCATATGTCCTGCCTCATGCTAGTAGAGCCCAAGGGCATCTGCTTGCTCCAGGAACATAAAGAGCCACAATCCATTCCGGAATGAGGTCTATAATTGTTACTGGTATTTGGCATATCAAATACAACACGGGTAGCTTGCCAGGCTCTCCGTGCAGGTAGCATACTCTTGCAGTCATCTCTAAGTCCAGCATTTAATGATGAACTGCACGGCTGCTTACAGCCACGCGAGCCGGGCTGTGATAGGCTGGTCTGCTGGGTGGACTTCTGACGAGGGGGAAGCCCGGATGTGGAAAATGGAGGCCCTCATGGAGTGGGGGGTCGTCTGGCTTGTTGCAAGGCTCTGCTGGGCTGGCAGGCCAGGGCTAGAACCCACCATCTCTCCTGGGCTCCTTGTGAGCGGCTGGGCACAGGGAGAGCAAGTAGCAGCTCTGCCCCATGTCTGTCTCTGGATCAGCATACCTGGGCCGGATTAAAAAGACTGCAGCAGGGTGGATCTCGATGAGCTGGACTGTGAAAGGCTGGTCTGCTGGGTGGAGTTCTGATGAGAGAGAAGTCTGGATGTGGAAAATGGAGGCCCTCATGGAGTGGGGGGTCGTCTGGCTTGTTGCAAGGCTCTGCTGGGCTGGCGGGCCAGGGCTAGAGCCAGCGGGAATGTTATTTAGTGATCAAATAACAGGAAAAATTAGAAAACACAGAAAAAGAGCCAAAGAGATAGTATATGGTTCAAACTCTGAGCTTTGTGGCATGGACCAATTTGGGGCATTGCTTTAAGAGCAGAATCTGGTGATGTTAGTCCAGCAGCTATCCAGTACATTAATTCTTATTATATTAATGGTGAGTAATTTGATATACTGTTTCTAGAAGGTACATTATGTTTTTGTTTCTTTTTAAAGTCTTTAATGTCTTTTCAATGTATTTCCACTTCCATATGGAATTTCAGGGGGTAAATTCGTGCCTCTATGTATGCATAGTTTTTCTTCCCCTACTGCTCAAAATACCACTCAATTTCTCGCACATTTCCTCTCCTTTACCTTTGTTAACTGGCACCATTTTTACTAAATCTAGAAGTTAATTTTGTTGCCTTTTCCTGGTTTACTACTTGTAGTTATTCATACTATACATATGAGTAAAATCTCAAAAAATTGTCTTTCAGTTAAATTATGTCACTTAATCATCAAATTCTGTCTACTAAATACACTTTAAAGTTCATGATTACATTTTTGATGGCAGACTAGTATTGCACTGAGTATCCCCATGGCATTTTTAGCTAATCATTGTTGATGGGCTTTAGGTAATTTCTAGTTGTTGTTTTTTTCTCCCAAATACAGTTAAATATCAATGCACAGTGCCATGTATGAGGCCTTGGGTTTATTTCTCACTGCAAAAGAGAATATTTTATTTTTAAATTTTCTCTTTTTTGCATTTTAGGTTACACCCAGCAATGCTCAGGGGTTACTCCTGGCTCTGCAGTCAGGAATCACTCCTGGCAGTGCTCGAGGGACCACATGGGATACTAGGGATGGAACCCAGGTTGAGCATGTGCAAGGCAAATGCCCTACCCACTGTACTATTGTTCAGGCCCCTAAATTGAATTCACGTTTTATTTAATTTCACTTTTAATCCCTTTATATATCTCCTCTGTATACTTTTTTTTTGCGGCGGGTGGGGCGGCAGTGCACCTGGCAGTGCTCAGGGCTGACCCCTGACTCCACACTCAGGGATCACTCCTAGCAGAGTTTGAGGGACTAAATAGGTTCCAGCAATCAAGCCTCAGTTGGCTGCGTGCAAAGCAAGCTCCCTACCCGTTATACTATCTCTTTTCAGGAATATATTTTGTAAATACATTTCCCTGCCTGTGTTTACTGGTGGTCTGATTAGTCTGTGGATTTGATGAGTAGAGGTTCCAAACATTGTGAAGTCTAATTTAATGTGGGTTTTTATAGTTATAACTTTCTGTCCAGTATAAGCAGTCTATGACAATACTCATAGTAGAAAAGTCGTTTTTCTGCATTTTCTTCCTAGAGCTGTAGTTTCACTCTTCCATTTAGCGTAGAGCCCATTTCAGATACTCTGTAAGACAGCGGCCACGTGGGCATTTGTCTCTGGCTGCTCTGAAGGCTTGAACTTTACCAGGCGTTTTCAACAGTTTGACTCTAATAAGCCTATTTCTAGTTCTCTTTATCTTCGTGTCTCGGGTTTGCTGAGCTGTTGACTCAGTAATTATATGGGCATCACCACGTCTGAGCTAACATCACCGTCTAATTCTCCTTTTTATGCCCCCAGACCCAGGGGCAAAAGTGACTCCTATTAGGCCTTTCTGGATGGTTCTGCAGGTGCCTAGGAAGAGGGATAGCTGTCTGTATTCTTCCTGTTGAATAGTTTCCCTTGATTTAGTAACCGCTTTTCTTGCTTCTTACATCTTCATTTAGATGTTAAGACCCATCAGAGAGTATTTAATTTTATGTGGGTTACTTTTTAGCTCCATAATTCCCATCTGGGTAATTCCCACTGTTTTATTCAACTGAGATTTCCCATCATTTATTTTAGGTCCTGAATCATAACTACAATAGACAATAACTATATCAAGCAGTTGATAACGAATATCAATTTGACTTGCCCTTTGTCCTGCTCTTCTTCCATTCCTTTTGCCTATGAGACTATTTCATCATTCCCTGCTGGCTATAATTTTTATTTCAGTGCCAATCAATGCTTTATATCTTGAATATTTGTAGACAATATAATACTTAGGGAGAGGAGCTAGCTCAAAGCACTGGGCCAGGCCCTGAATTCCACATGACACTGTACAACCTCCCAAGCCTAGCACGTTGCTGTTATGCCCAAGTTCCATATTCTTTTCTCTTTCCTCAAAAGAATGTTTTCTAGTCTAGGCCTTGCTGCTTTCAGCTCCTGCAAATCCAGCTGGGTGTGCGCCTCCCTGGAAGTGAGAAGCAGCTTAAGGCTGGGTGCCTGGATGCCACTGAGTCAGGCGTGGAGCAGGGCGCATCGGGCAGAGCTGGTGTGTGAAGGCTCCGGCGCCCTCTGCCGCTGGCCTGCCCTCCCGTGCCGGGGCACAGTCTAACCTGGATAGTGTTGACCACTACCTGACCTTGTACACCGCCATCACCGTTTCCCACCAGGCGCCCTTGTCTGGCTGATTACAGTGGTCCTGTTTTCACACGGTAGCCATGACAGAGACTCCCCAACTAGCTGTTCCCAAGGGTTCACTCCCTCCAGATCGTCCTGCTTCCAGTCACACTCTGGCCTTGTGGGCAGTTTTTTTTCCATGGTGTCTCACATAGCTGACATGTACAGGAAGGCTGATCAGGAGCCCTGCCTGGCGGGAGTTTTGGCCCTTCCCTCCCCTTCAGAAGAAGCCCCAGAGGCTGCGCCATCATGCAATTCCCTTCTCTCTCCTTTCTCCCAGGCGCTCTTCTTTGCTGTTACCAGGTTGGCTACTGCCTGGCTTTACCCTCATTCTGTCTCTTGCTGGCTTGGAGATGGTGAGAGACACCATCTCTGACTCACCTGCCTGTCTGAAAAATGGGATGATGCTAATACTAGCAGCCACAAATGAGCCTTAGTGAGACTTAACAAGGAAGGACACACCTACCCAACGCAGTAATTCCTCAAGTTACGGTAGAGCTAAATCACCTAGTGAAGCCCTGACTTGTTAACTCAGATGACAGGCTCCTTTCTTCTTGTTGTCCTGATCAAACAAAGAAGAACAAGAGACTAGAAGCATATGTTTTGCCCTTTCCTACTCTTCCCTCAGTAAATACATGAGGAGAATTTATCCTGTGAGTCAGGTTGTTTTTGAGACTGTCTCGTGCTTGGGCTACATAATGTTCTGTGAAAATTATGTCATTCGTTACTTGGATGATCTGTGCTTTCTGAAAACAATTGAAGCCGCACGTGCAGATATGCCAGGGTATGGGGCGAGGGGTGGGGGGGGGCTCAGCTTTATTTCTGATCAGAGCCCAGCGCTTACTAGATCATGTCAACCGGAGAAAGCTGCAGAGCAAATTTCAGAAGCTGGGACTCTCCCTGGGAGCAGGCTCATGCTCAGCCTCATAAAAATAACATCTCTGCCTCATCCTTTTTAAGGAAATGACAGAACTTCAACAGCTTCCGCTGGATCCCATTCCTGTAGCCGCCCTGTGGCCTCACAAGCATCAGGGAAGACTCCGTTAGCAGAGGAGTGTCAGGAGCTGGGACAATGAGCTCCTCTCTAGGACCATCCTAGGGGAGGACTTTATCTCTCTCCTCAGGCTGCTGTCGGGTAGCAGGTTCCCAGCCAGCTGCTCGGGCCTGATTAGCCCAGGCTGGAAATCCAACTCCAGAATCATTTGAATGCCAGCGCGTGCACCGGGGACGGAAACTCAGGTCCTCTTCTCACTTAACTCTCATTCCAGATATTGAGCCTGTGAAAAGTGGGACTATTATTTACTCCATTTCAAAGATGAAGAAAATATGATAGTGTTGGTATTTGGTAAACTCAGAAAAACCTCAGCCCCCGTGCTCACAGCTAAGAGTCTTGCCCTATAAAAAAGAAGAGAAGCCAGCTTACAGTGTGCACATTCTGGGTAGTGAAAGTGTGTCCTCGCAGACTGAAGCAGCAGTGGCAGGAGCTGATGCCACTGCGAGAGTGATTAAGTGACCAGAACAGGGACCTGAGCAGAACATTCATGGGTTATTCTGCACATCCTGCCCGCAAAGAATGCTCTTCATTAGAATTGTATAACTTGAAGAAAGTAGATTCAAAACAGTCTGATTCTTTTTGACTATTTTTTACTGAGCACGTGCTACATGTCAACCACCTGTAGTGGCCGACTCAGATCACACACAGATATATGGAAAAACAAAAGGTCCGGACCACCTGAGCCTAGTGGTGGAAAGGCAGAACAGCACCCCGGAGCCAAGTTGGATGGAAAGAGACCTGCAGAGGGCTGCGGCCCAGAGCTGGGCTCCCCAGCTTCACTAAGATTCCAGTTTCTAGGGCTGTAAGACAAGGGCATGAACAGACTTTTCTATAAACAGTGTACACCTTTACCAAGATGAGGTTTCCCCAGGTTCAGGAAATTGCAGTGAGTTGGAGAGATGAGTTGAAGTCGCCACAAAGAGATGCCGGGCCTGAGTGAGGATGTGCAGAATCAGGGAAGTAGCTTGAAGAACCAAAGAGGTGCCTCCGCGCCTGCTAGTGCAACACCAACCATGAGTTCACGTGTTCTTGGTCTTACAAGCATCTCTTTGCCCACAAAGAGATGTTTTAAATCTAGCCCCAGATAGTGTGTTTTGAATAGGGTCTTCCCATTTCAGCAGCCTTTTCTGCTAAGATGGTGTGTGTGTGTGGGGGGATTGCAGGGTGGGAAAAAAGTAATACGTTTGAAGCCACTAACTTTATTCTTAATAAGAACGATCCAGAATGCGATTCAAAACCACCATAGATGCTGATGCACTCTCATGTGCTTTCAGCATCTTCACTGAGTCTATAGTAACTGGATATTTATAAGAATTCAGACCACCAAAACTAGCATGGGAGGAAATACTTTGGTGTTTTTGTATTTGGTTGGTGGGATGCAGCGTATTGATAGTGATTTCCGGAGACTCGGCTCAGAGTAGTCAGGAGGGGACCCTCTGCCGTGTGGCCTCACCTATTCCTGCTGCTCCCATGGCGTTAGGACATACTCCTAACCAACAGGATAAACAAGGGTACGGTAACATGAGAAAGGATCATCTTCCTAGAAAAATCAAGAAAGATGCCAAGATAAACACAGCTCTCGCCCTGCAGTCCTCCAAGCTCAGGAGGGAGATAAGGCCACATTTACCTGCCATGGTTGAAGACACAGAGTTGGAGAAACTGTTGACATAGGCTACATCAAAGAATTATGGAGTAAATACCCCCAAGCGTTGGCACTGTGGCATTCTGTGGATGGAGTAACAGACTCCCAAGCATTGGCATCATGGCATTCTGTGCTACCTTCCAATAATACGATAAATGAAATTGGTATTGGAAAAGATGCCACCCCAAGGCGAGACGCTCAATACAACTCGAGCTGGATCTTCTTCACAAAAAAGGGGCCTCAAGCTGTGAATTGATGAGACTCCCACTGCCCCACGCTTGGAAATTTCTTCATCTTCTCGGCACCCCTGGTGTGTAACACACCTCAAATTAATCATCTGATCGGAAAGCTAAATATAATGAAGGGCACCAGGCTGTTATCACCCTCTCCTGCCTCTCCCAAGTTCGGTTTTATTAAGTTGAGTTGTCAATATTAAATCACCATGAAAGATGGCTCCAGGGAAGTCTCACCAGCTCATCAATAATGCTTTTCCAACTGCAGTTCTTTGGGACCGGAAATTTACAGTGAGTTTAGCGTGCTGCGGGGACCCATCATAATTTTTATTAAAAAAAAATTGTGTCTTGCACTGACTTTCCGAAGAGGTGTCCTAACATCCTAATGTGACAAAAATCAATTTTCAGATGTAAATTCAGGTGACATAGGTGGCATTTTTTTCACGCCAGACAAATTGTTTGCCTCTGGTTTTGAAGCACTGATCACATAAACAAAAGATTGGAGCCAATTGATTGCATTAGGGACTGGCCGCCATTTATATGACTGGGGCAAGATTAGCAGAGGAAGAGGAGCCGTGTCTTTTCAGAGAAGGTTTCTTGGACAGCCAATGCTTCTCTTTCCACTTCCACAATATTTCAGAAGAAATCGCCTTCCTCAGGGGCTTAGGTATTATGTGAGGCAGAATGACTTGGCGATCCCTTAGCTCAGAGCAAATTTGTGGAGAACAGAAACCTTCAGCAGAGGTCTTTTTGACTTAGAGGATTACAAGAGAGTAGGAACATTTCTTTATGCAACCAACATTGAGTGTACATCCGTGCGGGATGGATCTGGGGAAAGTCGTCATCGAGCCTGATTAGAAACAGCTCCAGTGGGCAGCGAGAGGACACAGAGGGCCAAGCACTTGCTACACAGGCAGGAGGCCCAGCTTTTGAGTTCCAAGAGCACGAGGGCCCCTGAGCACTGTGGGGACTGATCCCCAGGTTCAGAAGCATGAGCAGCCCCTGAACACTGCCAGGGGTGATCCCCAAGCAAAAGCCAGAGACGTGTAGCCTGAATAAATAGAAGTTGGGTTTCTCTGTGAGAAATCCTCACCTGGGTGACTGTTGGGCGTTCCTAGGGCCAGGCTGCTCTCCCCTTCTGCCCTCCTTAGTACCACAGCCCTGCCCCTGCCCTGTGTGATCCCAGATGGCAGCTCTGTGTCCAGTTCCCATGACAGCAAGGCCAGGAGAAGGGCTAGAACCAGCCACTCTGGGCCCCCTTGGCAATCAAGAACATCTTCCCCCAACCACACAGCCAGGGTGCATTTCTTAGGTCAGAAAGCGCTTCACGGGGCCGGAGCGATAGTCCAGTGGGTAGGGTGTTTGCCTTGCACTGCAGCCGGCCTGTGCCGGCCCAGGTTCGATCCCCAGCATCCCATATGGTCCCCCGAGCACTGCCAGGAGTAATTCCTGAGTGCAGAGCCAGGAGTAACCCCTGAGCATGGCCCGGTATGACCCAAAAAAGAAAGAAAAAAAAAGAAAACGCTTCACACAGCAGCGAGAGAGGTAAGAGTGACCCGGTCCATCCACGACACGTTCCAGCTTCCCTCCAGCCTGGAGTGGAGGGAAAGTGAGTTTGACAACCAAGTCCTGTAGTTCTGCTGGTCAAAGAGGAGCTTTGGGGAGTAAACTGATTTTGTGCTTCTAGCACTTCTCAGAGCGTTTCTATCTGTTAGTGCCTAATCAGGTCCTGAAGAGAGTTTCCAGTTGCTGGATTCAGGATTTTGCCTAAGTAAATAACCACCTCCTATGTCTTCCTCAGACACGCAATTAATCTGCAAAGGTTGGTGAGGACTCCTTGAAATGCTGCATATGCTCTGAGCTCACGCCCATTACTGGATAATTAAATACACTTATCTGAAGTCAGCCCCACAGTTTCCGCCGTGGGTAGGTTCCCAGCTACCGTACCAGACAAAAAAAATCAAGGTCTCTGCAAGTGCCCGAGATGGGACAGAGAGGCTGGAGCATGGTGGTTGTTAAGGTCCAGACACAGAGAGCAGGATTCCGTGGTCTGGACTTGACATCAGATTCTGGGCAAAATGGAGAGAGGTTTCCACAGGCACAGCAGTGAGCCCATAACACTGTCCCTCTGTGTCACCAAAGAAAACTGAGATGTCCCTTAAGATTAGAAAACACAGTGCAATATCGGCCAGTTCTAAACGGTGGGACCCCAGGCAGGCTGCTGTGTGTCTTGTGGGTTTGATGGATCCCGACTGCCAGCCGGCTGGGCCGGGCTGGAGATCCTGACCCACTGGCCGCAGTGCTCCCCCTTCCCCGGACATGAGAGATTGAGCCCAGTAAGTTCCTGTCTGTGCTGTCGAAACGGGATGCTCCACTCCCTGAGGTCTTGAGTAGTGTCTTACTTCTGATTTTCAAAGAATTTTGACCTTGGCAGTTGGACCACGCACTGCGCTCGGTTTTTCTGCCATAGTTTTTCTGATATTTGTAGCTCCAGTCGATAAGTACAGAGTGCTCATCTTGATGCCAATTCATAAAACACTGTGGATAGAAGGAAAATGTGTAAAACAAGAGGCAGCAGTAAAATCCATGCTTGGTACAACATGTAAAATTGGTTAAAGTATCAAATATTGCTGGCATCATTTTAAGTGTGTGAAAACCACACCCACACAAATCTGTGAAAATTAACCTGGAGGAGGGGCTGCAGAAATCATACAGCAGGTTGGGTGCTGGCCTTGCCTGCAGCTCCCTTGGGTGCAGTCACTGGCACCCCATATGTTCCCCAAGTATAACCAGGAGTGATCCCTGAACACAGAACCAGGAGGAAGCTCGGAGCTCCTACCGCTGGGTGTGACCCCGAACAGCAACAACAATTAACCTTGGTAGAAAGAATGAGCACCGAGCTAAGTGACAAGGGCCCCAGCAGAGCAGCTGACATTTTGTTATTGACTGGGGATTGATGCAAGAATCAAAACTGATCGAAATTATAGGGCTGCAAAAGTGGTCTCAGGAGGAGAAAGCCAGAAAAGAGAATCCACAAATTGGATGTTTCCATTGCAAAATTGAACTTGGCAAGAACTTGGCCAATGGACCAAATAGCGAGCATCAAATCGCATCAAATTTATATACAATACAGTTGATCCTGATAAAAATAATTTGAACTAAGTGAAATTGGAATTTTTTCCTTGAAATTGTTTAAACGAGGCTGTGTAGAAGCCTGAGCAATGACTTGATTTGGTTTAGTCGTGTTTTCTTGAGAAATCTCACGGGATGAGCGCTGTTGGCACAGTACGGACTCCTTCTAAAGCATGAAGATCTGAACAGAGAGTGAACACTACAGTGAGGCTAACACCTTCGGTTTCACAGCCAGTGTAACTTCTCCCATAGACATGCGATGCAACAAATTCCTAATGTTATTTGCTAATGTTTTTGTGTGTTCATTGACTGCCGCAGCCTAATCTCTTTTAGTCGAGTGCTTCATCTTATTCATTATTGACTACAAGGTGATTGTAATCTTATTCATTATTGATTACCCTAATTAAAACTGATCTTGGTTGTACCTTGGGGAGGCCAAGCGGGTTGGCTTCCTACTGCCTACGGCCTGGGAGATGTGGCCTTCGTCCAACAGTGTCTTGGTGCAGGCCGCGGACTTGCAGATGGCCTCAGGAGCGGCCAGGGCTCATCTTCTTATGTCTGTGGGTCATGGACGTGCCTGGAAAGGTCCAACAGGGAGGGCGTCATCCTGATTCAGATGTGGCGCACCTGAGGCCCATGACAGCCAGGGCCTTCTAAATGCCTCCGTCTTCAGCCGGCGTTGACACCCTGCAGGCTCCACTCTGGCATGTTCTTTTCTTGTGCTGTGGGTGTCTTGTCGCGTTTCCTGGGCTCTCGGCTGCCTGTTAGGCTTATAACTCACGGAGCTATGACTCTAAATGTCAGGGTTGTCACTGTAACAATGGAGCCAAGGCAGCCTGTTGACATCCTTTGGACTCAATTTGCCACACATTTTTTTCTTTCTCCCTTTAACATTTTCATGTTTCCAGGTGACATTGTGCAGAATAGCATTCCGAATCTCAGGGCCCCTGTGAAATAAGGCGGAACTGGGGTTGGCAGCCCTCGGGGAAGGGTGATTTCCGAGACAACCTCGAGCCAACTGGCTTTCCCTCGGGCCTGCAGTGAGGAGGGGAAGGTTCGATTTCCTGCCTCAGGCTCATCCCCAGAATCAAACTCAGAGAGTCAGGGGGCACCAGAGCCGTCCCCAGGAAGGTCTTTCCCCGGGAAATGTATCAGAAGCCTTCAGTAGGTGTTCTGGATGTTCTTTCACGGTGTAGATGTGAGACTATTTCCAATAAATAAGCAACTCAGCAGTTTGTTTATAGGCATGGAGAAACAGCGGCTCACGGTTGCTAACACGTAAAGCAACTTGGGTTCACCAACCACAGCCCACAGCAGGTGCATGGCATAACTTTTGTGACTGATGCCTATGACTTCCCTTGACACCAGGGCAGAGTCCTGTCGCTGTTGCAGCAATGGTGATGCCTAGCAATGAACAGCTCCTGTCTGCACCCCACAGACCAAAGTGATGTCCCTAAGCCTTAGCAGCGTAGCTCTTTGAGTCATTAATGGCCCGCTCTGTCATCCATCACCCCTTCTTCTGGGCACCGACCCATGTGTTTATGCTCCAGGACCAGCCTACACAACCCTTAGTCCTTAGTCAATGCCTGTCGGAGCTGCCCCTCAGGTGCCTATCAGGTGGCTCTAGGTATGAGCCTCTTGGATTGGTCCCGCCTGACAATGGGCCCATTCTTGCCTGCCTGTGGGGCTGCCACCCTGAAGGTGCTCAGGAGACAGACTAGAGCGGTCCTGAGTCATGGTGTCACGGTTCCTCCGCCACGGCCTTCTGTCTCAGAAACAGCTCTTCATGCTGGAAACCAGAGACGGGAAGCAGGGAAAAGCAGCTAAGGGGTCAGAGGTGCCCTGGCATGGGGGATGTGTCAGACTCACTGCAGGGTCACACCCCGCCGTGGGGATCTGGGCAAGACCAGAGCTGACTCCCTGTGACTGTCCACCCATCCAGTGTGCTCACGCAGGGCTCGTAGGGAGCTTGTCTTGAGTAGCAGGGTACCAGCGAGCTCTCTGGCGTCCTCCACATGTCTGGAACTTGATGCTAAGAGCACGGTCCTGGGCTCACTCCCTCAATGGTCTGCCCAGGGCTGGAGCAGCAAAGCTCAGGCATCAGCCCTGGGAACTCAAAACCGGGCTTCCATCTTCCTCAGCCCTCAGGCGGCGGCCTTTGGCGGCCTATCCCCTGCCACCTCGCTCTCTTGCTGGTTCCTAATTCTGGCTCCTCCTGGTCCCCAAACCCAGTCCACAGAATTCTCCATGGTTCAGATGCAGACCGAGATACTCTGTTTCCTCCGCTCGAGTTCAAGTGAGGAAAGGCAGGAGAATTCCTGATGCGGATGCGTTACTCCGCAACTCTGACAGACTCACTGTGTGCTCAGGCTGCACAGGCTGGTGATTAAAACTTAGAACAATAATTAGACCCTTTATTTTCCAAGCAAATTTGGATTCCAGACCAGACTTCAACATTCATTACAATGCAGACTAATAAAAACAAATTTGGGAACATATGCTTTTTAAGTTTTTGTGTTGTAAAATCTATGAGCGCATTAAAACCATTCTGGGGGGAATAGTCATTCATAATCTCCCAGCAGAGCGTTCTGTGAACAATTCCCTCTGGTTCCCCTCAAATGTGTTGCACATAGAAATACATAGTCCATATACCAGTGTGCACTGTCATTTTGCCCTTACTTTATGATGAACACATTTTGTATGTAGCTACATATTACTTAAAGACCGCGCACTATTCTAGTTGACAAGCTACAATATTTATAGGCATAAAATGTCTCCTTTGTGGAATATGCTAGGGGCTTCCTCTCCTTCCTGGTCTTCTTTCCTTCTCTTTTCTTTTCTCTCCTTCCTTTATTCCCCTTCACCTCTTTCTTCCTGTATCCCTTCTACTTTTACCTTCTCCACTTCTACTATCAGAAACACAAGATCCCATGAATGTTTGGTAATTACTGATCTTAGGCTGGATTGCTTCATTAGGGGGCAGCCTCTGTCATCAGCAGGAGAAGCCACCCTGTCTTTAACAGAACCTGAGATTCCCAGATGTCCCCATGAGCACAGTAGTGCCAATCTCTGTGATGATCACCTAGACTGGCACCCTCAACTCTTTATTCTGTGTGGGTGTGAGGAGTTGGGGCCTCACCGGGCAGTGCCCAGAGCTTACTGGATCTTCGGATCATTCCTGGTGGTTCTCAGGGGACTATGTGCAGTTCTGGGTATAAAATCAGGGCCAGAAGCTTCCAGGGCAGGCTTCTTACCCTCCTGCACTATCTCTCCAGCCCCTAAATGCTTGTAATGAGTCTCAGGCCAAAGGATGATCTTGATATTAACTCCAGCTCCTTTATAACCATGTTGCTTCCTGGGGTTGATCGCCAGAGCCCAGCTAAAAGCTGAGACAGGTCCCAGGCACAGCTCAGCCAGTCATGGGTTGGTCTTACACAAGTTACTTTCTTTTCCCAATGTTCTACTGGCTTGCTGGATCCACTGGAGTATTTTCTTGAGGGTTGTATTATTCCCCCAAATTTGGTAATTTGGTTCACTGTTGTATTTCTTACATCTAGAATGGTGAATGGTACATGGTGGGTTTAAAATAAATATTTAGTTTATATATATATATATATATATATATATATATATATATATATATATATATATACGTGTGTGTGTGTGTGTGTGTGTGTAAATCCTACAAGATCATGGTCTAGAAAGATTGTCCTAAGTGCTGGAGTCTATGCTTTGCATGTGGGATCTCTGGCACATTGGGTGGACTCTGAGCCCCCTGGGGGTAGTCCCAAGTATAAAGCCAGGAGTAGGCCATGAGCCTCACTGTGTGTCACCCTAAAAGTTTCAATGAAAATCCTACAAGATCAGGAACAAGGTAGAAAAAGGAAACAGACTCACTCTAAAAATGTTAAAGCTCTGCCTTTCAGGAGCAAACACCCCCCGCGTCTGTTCTTTAACCAATAATTTTGATACAAAGATGTTGAGATTTTTCCATGGTCACCAGGCAATGCTGGTATTAGGAATCCATGGTGCAGGGGCTGGAATGATAGTGCAGTGGCGGGGGTGGGTGGGGGGGGCTGTTTGCCTTGCACTTATCCCAGCATTCCATATGGTCCTCTCTGCACTGCCAGGAATTCCTGAGCACAGAGCCAGGAATAACCCCTGAGCATCACTGGGTTGCCACACCCCACCCCCAAAAATCATGGTGTAAATAACATCTAAGGTTGAATTCATTTAACATCATCATACCAGGTACAAAAAACTTTAGAATAATAAATCATCCCAATAGGACTGGAAAGAGAGCACAGCTGTCGGTCACTTGCCGTGCACACGGCCGGCTATGGTTCAATCCCCAGGACGCCATATGGCTCCTCAAACTCCACCAGGAGTGATCCCTGATTGCAGAGCCAGGAGTAAACCCTGAGCACTGCTGGGTGTGGACCAAAAACCCAGCATGAAATAATCCTAACACATGCTATAGTCAGTCTTAACTGCAGTTTGTCAAGATAGACATCATTAGCTCCAGTGTGTAGCAGATCTTGGAAAGTCACAGTCGCCAGGTGTGGGCCGGGCTCCGCCCTCAGTCTTGTCCTTCCCATCCAGTGTGGTGTTAACCTCACCCGTTGCCCTGTGTTTGTATGCAGTCTTTGTCTTCTTAGCATTTGATTGATGGCTATTGTTAGTGCAGATAATTTGGACTCCCTTATAATGATCAAGACGTTTACCCAAGGCAAGGTCTCAGCTGATTAGGACCAGGCAGGTGTTAATGCCATTCTCATCTGGAAATTTCTAACTAGAGTTCATTAACTTGTCAGCCCTAGTTCCTTCTGAGCACCATACTGATATAATAAAATAGTGCGAATCGATAGAAACCTTAAACAGGCTTCATTTGTCTTCCTTGGCTACCCTTTCCCTCCCTCTTCTTGTATTACTACTTGCTTCCTCCGCCACCTTAAAAGTGAAATAGTTGCATCTCTCCTGGGTTATGTGATTGTAATGCGTGGTACGTTTCAAAGCTCTGGAATTCCAGGTGCCTCTGGGTTTTCCCAAATCTACCTCTGTTGCCTCACAGCAGGAAGCTAGCAGGAAGCTATGTCTACTCCTGGCTCATGGCCACAGCCCACGCCCCCCGGAAGCGTTGCAAATTCAGGAAATTGCCTTTGCTGTTATGGAGTGAAGAGCTGGGCATGTTGCAGAATTGTTTCACGTCGAAATTAATGTTCATCGTCTGTGTGGGTCCAGGCTCTGTGCAGAAGCTAAGAATTGAGTTTATAGGGGTTGGCATTGTGGTAGGTTATGTGAGGGTGCAGGAGGCTGGGAAAGATTCTTACTTTTTCTCAATTTTTGATACGGTTAACTTAGTTCTGTCAGAGGCTTCTGGAATTAGCCAGCCTCTGTCTACCATATAAATGGCCACTCCTGCGGGGGTGTGTGTCTCCCTATACATCAACTTGTCTCTCTCCAAACTTGAGCTCATGATTGGAGAGCTAAGTGTGCAACGCGGCTTCTCTACATGGGCACACTCGGGTTTGTTCTGGGGAAACCCCAGGGTGTCTCGTAGATGATATTCTGAGGGAATCACACCAAGCAGTAAATTACTCCTGGCTCTGCACACAGAAAAGTGTCTGGGTGGGTCTGGCACGCCCTGGCTGGAGGCGGGCATGTCAGAAGTGTGACACGTTCTCTAAAGTTGCAGGCGGGAAGTAGCAGGAAATGGAACCTGTGCAGAGGGAAAGCTAGGAGATGACTGTAGCCGGGACCTCAGCTGGTCTTACAGGGCTATAGCCGGGTCCCTAGCTGATCTTACACGGCTGTAGCCGGGACCTCAGCTGGTCTTGCAGGGCTATAGCCGGGTCCCTAGCTGGTCTTACAGGGCTGTAGCCGGGACCTCAGCTGATCTTACACGGCTGTAGCCGGGACCTCAGCTGGTCTTACACGGCTGGAGCCGGACCTCAGCTGGTCTTACACGGCTGGAGCCGGGATCCCAGCTGGTCTTACAGGGCTGTAGCCGGGACCTCAGCTGATCTTACACGGCTGTAGCGGGACCCCAGCTGGTCTTATAGAGCTGTAGCCGGGACCTCAGCTGGTCTTACAGGGCTATAGCTAAGACTCTGACTAGTCTTACAAGGAGGGACCTTTGAAACTCAAAGAATCATCAAGGCTTATCCTGACTTGGGCTCAGCAGCCCAGAAGATGGGTCGAACGTGGGTCCAGCCATCTACAGCAGAGGCTATGGTCTCTCGGGGGTGAGTTATCAGCCACCAAGATCCCAGAAGAGGCAAGAGTGGAAGCTTCGCCTGCACGGCAGAATCTGGAGAGCAAACAGGCCACTGGAATAGCATCGCATTGTGGGAGAGAACACTTCTTCCTTAAAATATGGTAGAGATTTAAGGTTGGTAACTTCTGATTAACAAGGAGAAGATATACAAAAAATCCTTTTCTAAGTGGCAATTACTCACAAATTATTGACTATGAAAACACGTTTTCTGATAATTGAACTCTACATTGCAGACCTTTGTGTCACTATTACAAGCCAGCACCGAAGGATCGAAGGGACGCTCTCTGGCATGGCGACACTCTGCTGTGAAAACCAGATGAGCCACGCCCGTGACTCACAGCACCCCTTCACTGCTGGGCAGGATCCTGCTCCTTCCCCAAGAATGGCCTTTAGTGTTACCCTGAGGAAGACGCCTTCCCCTTGGTGTACTAATAACTGTTTAACAACAAGCTGTCTAGAAAGAAGAAGAAACTATCCTGATGTGTGATTTTACCAGTGTGATACAATCCATCATGCTGGTTTGAAGCCACCCCTGTCATCTCACCGGACCCTGGGGTGAGGAAAATTTACATTGAGAATCTAGTATCAGGCAATTCCGCCAGGCTCAGTGACATTCTCCACATGCATGTCAACAGTTAACATCTGCTGGGATAGTGACAGGTGATGTCCTAGGAATCTACACAGGAGCCAGGGAGGAGAGTCCACAGTCTGGAGCAGAGCTCATAGGCCTGGGATAATCCCCACATGTGCAAGATCTCAGGTTCCATCCTAGATACCAGATGGTCCTCCAGCACTTCTAAGATCTGGGCATTATTAGGTGGTGAATCAGTGCCGCTACTGCCCTACAGAAGACCAAACCACCAGGCTGAGTACGGCCAGGAGCGGTCCCGGGTCCCCCAGAACTCTGCTGGGGAGACTCCCAAAAGGAGCAAGAACAGATAGTTCGTGAAACACCTGCTCACTGTTGTAATCAGTGTCAGTGACAAAGTATTCTTTCCCTCTTTATGGATTAATTGCTGGACACATACTGGCATTCACTTGTATCACTTGTGTCAATTGTCTTCCCATTGTTCATCAATTTGCTTGAGCAGATGCCAGTAACATCTCCATACGTCCTATCATGTGCTAGTGTAGTCCAAGGGCATCCGCCCACTCCAGGAACATGAAGCGCCTCAAACCATTCATGCCAGTAACAATTATAGACCTCATTCCCATACTGGCATTAGTAACTTAAAATTTCAAATATCGCCTATGTTATATCTTAAGCATTACATAGAAATTATTATTTTTCTCTCTGAGCATATCATGAGTTACTTAAGCCAATATACTATGCTTAGACAATAGAACATCTGGCCCAAATCCTTGACATTTTGCAGATGTTCAAATAGAGCTATTGACTGATTAGTTAAAAAGGTAGGTACAGCCTGTTAAACTGAATAAGTGCTGTGAATTCATGAGGTCAAACCTGTCAAGTTCAGTCTTGTTTTTCTGGAATAATTCAGCTCCTAGTGAACAATGTGTGGTACTTCAGACTCAATGGCTTGCCCACGGTGGAAAACAATGAACTCTAGAATTTATCTTCTCTAGGAGGCACTTGAGACATGCAATGGATAATAAAGCACTGGAGGACACTCAGAAAGGCCTTGCCGAGTGCAGGGAAAGAAGACATTGATGTCACCTTCGGGGACATGGATAGGTTAGCCCGACAGAGTAGTTTAGCTGAGTCTTAAAAGGCTTCACGTTTGTTTAAGAGTCAAGCAAAGAGAGACATGAATTCAGGAAGGAGATTCAAAGCAGGGCACAAGTGTCTGCAGTTGGTGTTGTATTGGGGTAACGGGCCAAGGACTTGATGTGTAAGAAATAGAGGAAAGTGTAGCATGAAGTCCAGCAGCTGTAGGGCGACCGTCTCAATCAGCCATCACTGCAGGGGACAGGTGTGGATTTTGTCTTTGTTGAGTTCACTCAGGATGCTCTGAGCACATCATCAGATCTCTGGAGGGGAGCAGCCAGCCACCATGGTTGTCATGGAACACGGTTCTCATCCAGAGCAGCCCAGAAACTGAATAACAGCCAGGACATTACCCTGCAGAGATGCTCGGTGCATCAGGAGTTCGCAGCTAGAATGGGTGTGCCCTCAAGAAATCAAGCTCCTATATCCGCAGAGGCAAAGTGTCTTCTGGGCACCGTGGCTAAAGGACTGATCAAAAAAATGAAAGTGCAATTACAGAAAAAATTATCCCTGGGCTATGACCACATTTCATGAGCATTTTATTGCCATCACGACTCATGATTTCAATTTGCAGGACCAAGAGTCTCTACTGAAGCTCAATTTAAATTCTTAATATGAGAGTTGATGCTTTGGAGACGTGGTCAATGCAGGCAGTGAGTCTGGGTTCAGTTCTCTTGGAGGGACTGCGGCTGTGTGTTGGGAGTGGGCTGACCTGGTTGCAGGTGTAAATAATTCTGAGCTAATTATGTGTAATGTTTCCCTTTCTGCTAGACCATCAGCACAGCTTCAAGACTGCCATTCAATTTGCACTTGAAAATGACATTTTTATGCCAGAGTTCTTAATATCTAAGCTTTAATTTAAAGGGAAAATTGCTTATGCTTTTGAAAGTCAGGGCCACGCTAAAGTATTTCCTAGGTCTCATATTTAAAAGTCTTCTGAACATCTTTGAATATTAAAAAAATCTTAATCTGTCCTTTGAATAAATGTCAGAATTGAGCGTCCCTCTGGAGAAGTATTGACATAAAGCCGAGTCAATGCATCTCTGCTTATTGCTGGTTCTCTCTGCCTTGGACATGTTTAACCTTAACTTCACTAAGCCCTCGTTTTACTCAACAAAAGTTGATGTTACTATACAAAGAAAGTGCTCGGTTGCCTTTATTTTCATCAGCAAAGCTAAACTTTGAGTCAAGTAGACAAGAAACATTACCCCATTTGTATACACACAGCCCAAGACATGTTAGAATTCAACTAATAAGAATTTATGATTCTTAGCAACCAATAATTTAGAATTCCCTGTTACTCTACTGGTGCGTCTTTAAGATTTGCCATTAGTCAACCTCAGAAAGATCTAAGGAATCTCAGAACTATGGATTTGGCACCGCATAGAGCAATACAGCATGTTCTTTACAAAAACAAAAGCATCCTGCAAATGCTAAAGGGTCGGCCTAGGTTTGTAGGATTCAAACCCATAAAGTAATTCACTGTTTCATACTTGTAGTAATAATTATAGCAGGGCTCCAGGGCACCCTGCCCTTCCTGGGACAGCCAGTTGGCAGCATACACTAGGAATACAGGGTAGGTCTGGATGGCTGGAGGACAACACCCCACCCGACTTCCATACTGTGCTTGTCTCCGATGTTTAAGGAGAGCTGCATCTTGGGAATTTCCATAGGTTGGACGTTCTAGCTAAAATGGCAGCCATGGGCTAAAATACAAAATCAGGAAAATATAAAATCTGTTCCAAAAGATTAATTTGCAGCATTTGATCTAGCACAAATGATTCCAACAGAGAAATGATGTAAGAAAAATTGTCTGAGTTCTGGCTAGTTTAGGACCCTGAATGATCAGCTAAGAGGCATAGACACCGTTAGGGGAAGAGCTGAAGCTTCAGGAATTCTATCCATCCTGCAGCAGGCCTCCGCATTAGTCCTGTATGTGGTGTCTTAAAGGAAGCCTTGGTGAGCAATATCTAGAATGTGTGGTCTAAAAGCACTTTTGGATGAAGCAAAAGCAAATAGACTGAAGCAACAAAGAAGCCAAGATAAGTGGCCCTGGGATGCCCCGGAGAAGCAGTGCTGGTCCCTAGCACCATGAAACATAAAAGCGCCAAGTCACCCGGAGCCCAAACTAAAACCCATGGCATCAAGAGGCATTTTTCTCATTTTAGTGCTTGCTGTTAGGTAGAGAGAGATGTTTAACTTATCGCAGGTTTCTTTCAAATATTACCATACTCCACGCGTATTCTAGGAAACGTACAATAGCATATTTTAATGTCTAGATCTCATATTTTATTTTATCACATGTCATTACCGCCACAATACTTTGCTTTTCTTTATGCTTGAAGCCATCAATCACCTTTCTGAGGCATATAAAAATAGGAATAAAGTCCTATTTTCCCG
This sequence comes from Cryptotis parvus, assembly GCA_021461705.1. NCBI lineage: Eukaryota > Metazoa > Chordata > Mammalia > Eulipotyphla > Soricidae > Cryptotis > Cryptotis parvus. The sequence goes on from JAJIBD010000211.1 coordinate 355,455, forward strand.
CATATCCGCCACTCCCGCTCCTTATTCCTCTGTGCCCTTCCACCGCCTCCATATAATATCTCTCTGACTGAAGGAGTTTTCAACATTTCTCCTCGTGCTGTTTGAGTTCTTTCAGCTTATCTGTATCTGAGAATGTCTTTGTTTATCCTTCAGTTCTGGGAAATGTTTCCACTGGGTTAAGAATTCTAGATTGACTTTTTTTTTTCTTTTTTTTGGGCATTCTATAGATCTGCACAGCGATCTTCTGACTCGCATTGTTTCTGGCAAGATGTAGCTGCTGTCCTTATCTCCTCTCCTCTGTCTGGGAGTCCCAGGACGCTCTTCAGATATTATTTTTTCACTAGTTTTAAGCATTTAGTCATGATAAGAAATAATTCTGAGGGGTGAATGGAGAGAACATTGAAGAAGATAAGATGTGAGTACGGGGAAGAGGTGCACTAAAGGCAACCCCGCACCCATTCACTGGCGGCTTGTAGTCACTTCACTGGAGTGCAGCGGCACCGTCGCTTTAGGTAAAGAAAAACGTAATTGCAGAACCCACCTAGCAGCCGCAGCCATGGCACAGCGAGGAGAGTTTTAGCCCTGCACAAGGCCAACTCAGTTCCAATCCCTGACACCCCTTACGGTCTCCCGAGCACCTCCAGGGGTAATTCCTGAGTGCAGAGCCAGGAGTCACCCCTGAGCACTGTCAGGTGTGGTTTCAATGCCAAAAATAAATCAATAAAACGTGTGTAAAAGACAGCAGACGGGCCACGCAAGTACTGGGCTGGGACTGGGGCTGGAGCTGGCTTCTTTAGGACCTGGGAGAGTGTCACTGGGCAAGATTACACTTTTCTGGGCCTCCCAGCTCTCACTGTAACACAGGAACAAGCAGTCCCAGGTTTGCAGGGGTGGTCTCTGTGGCCAAGGAATCACGCTTGCAAGAACTGTGCCTGCCTTAAGACCCATGGCATGGGTGTTCTGCTCATGGGCTCATGTTTTTCTGTTGATCAGTTTACTGGAGAATCTAAGGTGAAGAAACAGAAGCCAAAAGTTGGGCCCCGAGGGTGGGGCCGAGGCAGCGGTACCTCCTTCCTCTGGGTACCCCAGCAGCCTTGCCGAGCTCCATTATGAAGTGATTGTTGTCAAGCCTGACTTTGAAACGGGCCCAACCCCTTAGTCTTGTAAGTAAGAATGAGTTTTACTTGGCAATTGAATATTTATCAAGCACTTTCCCTCTTTATGTTTTTTGCTTAAGTGGCTGTTGTTTTTCTGGACTCACATCAAAATCATGGGGCCCAGGGAAATCTCGGCTGTTGGAGAATATCACAGTGACTCCCCAGCCCTCAGCTTTGTTCATGAGATCTGCACACCTCTGAACCTTCAAAGGCCTCAGTAATCAGTGAGGCAGGAGGGCGCCCGCACACGCAGGCGTGTGGCATGGAGCAGATGGCGTTCCTCGGGTAACCTGCGTCATGTGAGATAGATGTCGAAACTCAATTCAAACGTGAAGCTCTGTAATCCTCCCAGAAGCACAGAACAAAGGGAAGAGAGAGAAACCGAACAGGCTGATGAAAGACACTTTGCTGATTCAGAACTTCACTGAAGAACATGCCATAAAGAGGCGATTACTGCTTAAGTAGGTTAATGCAACCCTGGCGTCTTAATTAAAATGTCTTTAACAATAGGGGAAGAGGAACACGAAGCTTTGGGGATGCTTCAATGAGAGAAAGAAATGGACGAAGGGGGAAAAGAGAATAATTTAGGTTAAACATTGAGAATAACTCCCTGAGCAAAATCATTGTGATTTTTCATTCATGAAGGGTAGTTAAAAATTGCTTGGACAAAGGAGGCAATTGGCTTTGGGCAGCCAGAGTGGGAAATAGCTTTCTAATTTTAGAGTTTGCAGCCATACGTCAAGAAGTTAATGACCAAAACAGAGTGAGGGAGATAACAATGGGTACAAGGAGAGCCTCAAAAATAGAGCAGCCCTGGCCAAAGGGCCTGCCTGCCCGCCTGTCTGCCTGCCTGCCTGCCTGCCTGCCTGCCTGCCCGCCTGCCTGCCTGTCTGCCTGCCTGCCTGCCTGCCTGCCTGCCCGCCTGTCTGCCTGTCTGCCTGCCTGCCCGCCTGCCTACCTGCCTGCTTCCTTCCTTCTTTCCTTCCTTCCTTCCTTCCTTCCTTCCTTCCTTCCTTCCTTCCTTCCTTCCTTCCTTCCTTCCTTCCTTCCTTCCTTCCTTCCTTCCTTCCTTCCTTCTTTCCTTCCTTCTTTCCTTCCTTCCTTCCTTCCTCCCTCCCTCCCTCCCTTCCTTCCTTCCTTCTTTCTTAAAGGGGCCCTTCTTCCTTCCTTCCCTAAAGGGGCCCTTCCTTCCTTCCTTCCTTCCTTCCTTTCTTCCTTCCTTCCTTCCTTCCTTCCTTCCTTCCTTCCTTCCTTCCTTCCTTCCTTCCTTTCCTAAAAGCCAGGCTGTATGTCTGTCATTGGGGAAGTTGAACTGGGGGACCCCCACCCCCATTCTCCAGACACCTGAAGATTCACCTGAGAAGCTAGTTTCCTTGGGGAAAGCAAAGAGGCGGGGCCAGAGAGGAGAGCGCACTGGCCTTGCAGCAGGTGGCCTGGGTTTGATCCCCTGCATGCCATACGGTGCCCGAGCACCCACAGGAGTGATCCCTGAGCTCTGCCAGGGTGTGAATCAATTATCCCCGGTGCTCAGGAAATATTTATTCATGAATTAAGGGCCTTCCAGGAAGTCTGCCTCAGAGGTGGGCATTCTGTCTCCTTCCATCAGGAGCCATCAGCCCGCCCCAGCACTGCCCTGTCCCCTCTCTCCACCACACACTCCACAGGTGGTTTGCATTTCCAGCCTGCCACCAAAAGGTGGGGGGCTCTCGATTTAGGCTTGGGAAGGGCGTCAGGATCAGTGTCCATGCCTGTGTCCACACCAGCTGGCAGCAGCTACATTCTGCTTTCCAGTACAAGTCCGCAGGGCCCCTTTCCCCCACGGGCAAGGGGAACACCCCAGGCCCCGCTGAGGTCCCCGGCCACGTGCTCTGCATCCCCTGGACTCCCCTGGGAACCTGCTAAGGAGAAGTTCCCCCACCCACTTCCTTCTCTTTCCTGCCCGTCTCCCACACGGGTTCCCAGGTCAGCCACCACTAAACTATCCCCTCCGCATTCCTCATCTGGAATCTGTTGGGAGGAAGCCAAGACAGACAGCTCCTGGGCTTGTGGTTCCGGCATCCATCCCGGGGTTCCCCTGGAGATAGGAGACATTATGGGGTGGGGAAGCCCACAAGAGGGCGCTGAATGTCACCCCGCTGAGGGTGACAGCACAAGGGTGTAGGGTAGAGAAAGGAGAGATGGAATCTGGGGAGCCCGGGGGAGTGATGGGTGCTCAACGTGTTGGAGACCCAGGATAGCACGGGGAGGCTGGGCCCTGCCGAGGCTGAGACCCCACAAGAGAATCATGTGGGGGGCCAGAGCGATAGCCCAGTGGGTAGGGCGTTTGCCTTGCATGCAGCCGGCTTGTGCCAGCCCAGGTTCGATCCCGGCATCCCATATGGTCCCGAGCACCGCCAGGAGTAATTCCTGAGTGCAGAGCCAGGAGTAACCCCTGAACATCGCGGGTGTGACCCAAAAAGCAAAAAAAAAAAAAAAAAAGGGAATCATGTGGGAGTGTCATATATAGGAAAAGAAAATGTGGGGGCCAGAGAGATGGACAATGGGCAGAACACTTGCCTTGCACATGGCTGACCCAGGTTTGATCCCTACCACCCAATACGCTGGAATCTTCCATGAGCACAGCACAGGGCAACTGGCCAACAAATGCTGTGGATCTGAACAGAAAGAAGTCTTGGTCCAAGTATGGGCTTATATTCAGGGCTAGCACACGGCGCGCATGTGCCGCAAAGACACACACACACACACACACACACACACTCTGAGGGGGTGGGGCACATCCAGCAGCTTCCCGCATCATCCAGCTGTTGCCACTGGAACACGTGTGTGCCTTAGAAAAACAGGCCCCTCTGTGGAGCTGGTGAGCTGCCTGCAGGTGTCCGAAGGAGCCGTTTAGCATGAATATTTGATCAGCACCGGGCAGAGGGAGGGAGATGGCCTCCATTACGTTCCCATCACCGGCACATGCCTGCTTGCGCGAGACTCTGACTATAGCAGCGAAATGTAGCACAAACATTTCCCACCTCCAGTAGAACTATTAGGCCCTGACTGGTGTTGTTATGGCTCCTGCTAGACTCATAAAATATTTCACAGGCAACAGCATCTTGGACATGTGGTTTGGCAGATTTTCCTCCCAAGCATCTGCTTTTGTTTCATTTTGTAACGAGCGATTCAAACATGGGAGAGCTGATATCATAGAGTTAGTGGTAGACTCTGTGTGTGTGTGTGTGTGTGTGTGTGTGTATTTGAGTGTTGCTCCCCTGCACAAGAATGCTATTGCTTCGCTGTTTTTGTTTTCAAATTCAACAGTTCAAATGTGGGGCTGATTTGAGAATGTCACATAACAGAAAAGAAAATCTGGGGTCCAGAGAGATAGGGCAAGGCAGACAGGACCTGCCGTGCATATGGCTGACCTAGGTTTCATCCTTGCCACCAATATGGCCCCCTAAATAATCCCCACCCCAAGAAGTGCCCCCTAAGCACTGAGCACCAGTGATGCCCCCTCCCCCAGATATGTTCTCCAGGATTGGTTTCTAATCACCTCTCAAAGGGCAGCTTAAAGGCAAAGTCAAGGACTTTTGCTGGAAACCTTGGTGCCATGCTCAGAACAAAGGCTCCTGTGAGCATGGACGGGCCTGGCCTCGCCTGCTCTTGCGCTCCTGGAGTGGCATTTAGCTCTCCTCTGCCCTAGCCCCTGGTCTGCAGCTCTCTCTGCCTCTTCCCACAGGCTGTTCCCAGGCCTGTGACTCCTCTCCCTAACCTCCCGCCCACCAGCTTTTCCTGGTGGATCCCACTTTCTCCCAGATTCTCACTGCATTGCCCTTTCTTCCAGAGAGCAGCAGCCTACTGCTGCCCCCAAGTGGCAGGCACCCCTCTTCCCTCCAGCCCGAGGCCAGCGTGAATGCCCAGTAGGAGAACATCCTGGACTCGTGCATGGATTTGTGGAGGAGATTGCCTTGCTTCCCAAACGGGAAGTTCCAAATGTGTGTGGTGTGCTCTGGGGGCGTCTGTTCTGCATTCTTTTTGACTTAGAAGCTGCAGGAGTGTCTGGTCCACAGAAGTGAATCACTAAATATCTGCAGCCTAAATAAGTGAATAGCTATATGTAGACAGAAGTATATACATACAGGTATACACTACATGTGTATACAGACAGTAAAGGAACTGCCTTCTTAGCCAGTAGTTTCAAGTAGGACTAAAAAGCAAACCAACTTCTAGACTTGGTCAGTCTGAGGCCAGCACCCAGAGGGAATGTCTGGTGTCCAGTGAGAGCCTAAGAGGCAAGCAAGGTCACCGAGTCAGAGAGGGGAGTCAGGAACTCTTCCTGAAGAGGGGCCCTTGGTCTCCAGCATGATGGGACAGCCAAGACGAGAGGCCAAAGGGGAGGGAAAACGCAGTGTGTTTGCAGGACTGCCAGAGGCCATGACTGTGATGTCCGTCACGACGGCAAGAGTGGCCAAGTGTTAGGGGGGAGAGTTGGATCGTGGGTACTGGCCAGTTCCAAGGCTACAGTCCAGCGATTTCCTACCCAGTGTGTTAAACATTTCTGGTACAGAGCTCTCAGGCGGCGGGTGGAGACTGCTCTTGGTCTTGCTCAAGCACGTGAGAGAGCTCATCACTAACACCCAGGACCATGCCGCAAGCCATGAACACGAGGCTTCCCAAAACATCATTAAGTACTTCCTTTACCCAGTTTCAGAGATTCATGCTTTATTGTATTTTATCTTTGCTTATTATTATTTTATTTATTTATTTTTTGCTTTTTTGGATCACACCCAGCGATGCTCAGGGGTGATTCCTGGCTCTGCTCTCAGGAATTACTCCTGGCCGTGCTCAGGGGACCATATGGGATGCCAGAGATGGAACCTGGCTTGGGCATACGCAAGGCAAACACACTCCTCACTGTACTATGTCTCTGGCCCATTTCATATTTTAAAGGGAGCCTCAAAATTCTAAAGAAAAAGGCAGCAAAATCCTGCTCAGCTTTACATCGGTACAAACCCTGGTCTCCGTCACGTCCAGTATGTTAAGGAAATAAACAACTGACCCTTGAATCTCCATGTGGGCCAACATTTGCTCTGTTCATGTCAGGTAAAACCAAGTTCAGAGCAGAGTGTGTCCTTACGGCGCTGGGCTTCACACAGGCGACAGCAGCGAGTGCAGAGCTCTGCTGTGCTTTGCTCACCGGTTCCGTCCTCATCTCTGGCCTCGTGTGCTCCTTAGCTGTCTGGGTGTCGTTTGCTCACACGTGCAGCTAATACATATTTCCTGGGAGTCTGGAGGCCAGCGCCACGGCAGTAACAACCCAGCAAGTGACGATGTGCTGATCCTGGCAGTCTGGGCATCACGTCGGTTCTCAGGAGCCCACGGCAGCTCCGTGACAGTGTGTAAGCCAGAAAAGTGAAGAGAGAGGCGGGGAGGCAGGGATGGAGAGAAAGGAGGTTTAGGTTAGGCCTTAATGGATGGATCGGACTTTGCAGGTCAGAGACAACTATCTGCATGTGTTCCGTTTGGCAGGGGAGTGAATATGCATTTAGGACATGAGTGAGTTGAGTTGGAAGACCGAGTAAAGGATAAGAGAAGTCTCTAACCTACCTTCTCCATGGCGGATGTGGTAGTGGGTTTTTAACAAAACTCTTAATGGCAGAGCAAATCGCTTTAGGAGTGGTTTTTGTTTGTTTTCTTTTGCTTCCTCCCAATAGATTCTTCACTGGGAAAATCCACATTAAAGACTGTCAGTGTGCATGCTTAAACATTGCTTTTTGGGCGGGAAAACTCCCCATTCTTTGCCTTTGTCTTCTGCACGGGAACAGGCCTGAGTCCCAGCACTCCGGAACCTGTGGGCTGGGTGTTGACTCCACTCCATAGTTCTCACATCCAAGGCACTCAGAGGCCTGCAGGGATGTGAGGAGCAGCTGGGAGCAATGTTAGAAACCGCATTGATCTAAGGCAGGGGAGCAGGCAGTGTCCAGCATGCACATGATGAGAAAAGAAGGACGAGGCTGGCTTTGAGGCGAGGAGAGCAGGACTAGGTGGGGAGTTGGGGGGGTGGGGGGCATGACCAGGGAAACCTGCCCGCCCAGGGCTCATGGGAGACCCCTACTGCAATTCCAGAAAACAAAGCCGAGACCCATGAGGCTGATTTCAGTCCCGCAGCGAGACGGATTTTCTCCAAGTCTTCTGCAGAGACCATTATTTTACAACACATTAGGCACCCCAGGACTGGGACGCACAACCGCGCGGCAATTGTGCTGCCTTCTGAGAGGAGATTTCTATAGTCACAAGGAAAATCGAAGCGGGAGCACAGGCTGTCTGCTCCTTACTTTATTAGCCACCACGAAGAGAAGCCTCGGAAGGCGGAGTGTGTTGCTAAGCCCAGCCCTGGGCAGAGCTAATGCTTTAATGACCCACCAGCATCCAGCATCTCTCCCTTCAGGAAGGTTTTCTAAAGCGCCTCTTGCACATTCTTCTCTCCAGTTGCCTTGCCCTGACTGAGGGTCCCGGAGCCCCTCACACACCCCAGGGAGTTGGGATGTCAGCTGTGTGGAGACAGCTGTGGACGTGTGAGCAGTGCTGGGTCTCCAGGAAGAGGGGTCGGAGCCCAGGCAGGTTCCTTCTGTGGAGCATGAGCAGAGACGGTCAGTCTGAGCACCCCAGGGGGTCACACCGCAGAGGCAGTTCCAGAGGCCACTGCGGGCTGTAGAGGCGGGGCGGGGGCGGGGTGGTCACAGCTCAGCTGCTTTCCTGCCTCTGGTCGGGCCTTTCTGGCTGCTGGACAGGGAACTTCAGGAATGACCGCTCAGTTCTCAAATGCCCTGGAAAAGCTTTTCTCCTCTGACTGTTTTTCGACTCCACACCCCTGTGACAGAAACGACCCTGGGGCCTTTCCCCGTGGGCATCTTACGTCCTTGGCTGCTGCTGTGTCCAATTCCGTCTTGTTTCTCAGCTGAATGGGCTGTTCCCGGACGGAGCGGGAGGGGGTGGCTGTCCGCCCTGCACCCACCTCCTGCTGCTGCTGTATGCGCCTGGGCTTCCCTCCAGCCTCTGTCCCACCTTTGAATGAGCCCCAGCAAGACCCTGGCACACTGCGAGCGCTATGTGGGAGGCACAGTGTGCACACAGCCCACTTTATGGTCAGCATAACTCTGTCCATAAAGTGACAGTAGGTGCCGCTCACTGACATTCGGCCTTCGGAATAGTGGGGAGTCTATGGTTGGAAATGAAGCAAGCTTAGGCCGCTGCCACCCCAACCCCCTCAATTTACTGCTTCGCATTAGCTGTGTGTTGACTGTTTTCCACCTCAAGCAGGCCAACTTTAGCCCCAGGAGGTAATAAAACAAACTTGAAATCTCGCCCCAGGTAAGGCTGACTGAACCGGCTGTTGATTACATCCAGGAGAAGAGAAGGGGTGAGCTCAGAGCCCCGCCCCGCCTCCCGGCAACCTGAGCACAGAGAGATTGGCTCCCAGAATGGAATAAATTGGAGATTGATTCCCTGGTTCCATTCATTTGCAGACATTTGCAAGCAATCCCACATAGTGGTGTCTCTACAGCACTGATTGCTGCGTGGTTTTGCCAGAGGCTGAGTTTGCTCCATAAGCACTTGAGTAAATGGGGCCAGAACACAGGCCTCTTGGCAAGGGGGTGCCGGCAGTGGCCCTGGACAGGTCAGCAACCTACTCTGAGTGAGAATATGATGTTAGCAGAAGCTCAGGGCAATGGAATTTCTGAGAAGTGATAAATCCAGTAGCCCTGAAACTGCAAGAATTAAGACCTAGGTCTGATAAGATCTTCCAAGCCCTGGTGCCAGGAACAGACCCAGAGAAGGCTGGACCCCCTCTGGGACCCCCTCTGAGAGAAGCTCCAACAGGAACAAAGGTCAGGAAGGTAATTCACCCAACACCTCTTCAGATCCTGAGCCTGGTGGCAGTTGGTGTTGTGTCCTGAGCTGCATCGGGAAGTTGGGAGTCCTCCTCTTCACCCTCTGTTGGGAGTCCTCCTCTTCACCCTCTGTTGGGAGTCCTCTTCTTCACCCTCTGTTGGGAGTCCTCCTCTTCACCCTCTGTTGGTAGTCCTCCTCTTCACCCTCTGTTGGGGAGTCCTCCTCTTCACCCTCTGTTGGGAGTCCTCCTCTTCACCCTCTGTTGGGAGTCCTCTTCTTCACCCTCTGTTGGGAGTCCTCCTCTTCACCCTCTGTTGGGAGTCCTCCTCTTCACCCTCTGTTGGGAGTCCTCCTCTTCACCCTCTGTTGGGAGTCCTCCTCTTCATCCTCTGTCATCTTCCTCTTGCCAATAAGCTTCAGAGACCCGAATGGTAGAGTTCTCCCCTTCCCCTCTCACACCCTTGACTGGTGTTGGCTTCTGCCCCACAGCCAGCCCCTCTCTCCCCTGGGGACTTGTGACCTTTCTCTTCCTCCTGCTTCTCACTGTGGGCACACCTAGTGCCCTGCAAATCACTTTCTCTTTCTCTTTGCCCACCATCTTGGTAAAGGCAACTCCAGGAAACAAATCCTAACAGTCTCATCTTGACCCTGCTCTTCCCTTCTTTTTCTTTCTTTCTTTTTTTTTTTGAAGGCTTGGGGGTGAGGTGACGGCTGTATCTGACGGTGCTCAGGCCTTACTTATGGCTCCACACTTAGGGACACTCCAGGGGCTCAGGGGAACATATGGGATGCTGGGGATTGAATTCAGGTCAGCACATGCAAGGCAAGCACTGTACTGTCCCACTGTACTGTCACCCTCCCCACTATACTGTCACCCTCCAGCTGTACTGTCACTCTGTCCCCTGGTGTGTCCTCTCTCTGTGGATGAACATCTCTTGAATCAATCACACTCCCTTTGCTTGATTGACAGATACAGACTTACACACAAACCTTGTTACACATGTGCTGGGATAGACCTCTCATGTATGTCTATCCAGATAGCTTGGCTCCAGCCTGGTCGGGCACACAGAAGCCCCTGGCCTTAGAGCATAGGATCAGAGTCGTCGGCACAGGCCTGATCAAAAGCAGCCAATGGAGAGGCCAGTGTGACCCAAGAGACAGCAGCTGGTGACACACATCCCCAGGAAAGGCTGAAGGAGAAATACAGACGTGGAAGCACAGCCTTGGGCAAAGGCCCTTTGAGCACCCTCCCTTTGTGAGCAAAGACGTTGAATCAGGGACATAGATGCCCTGGCCCTGGTCATTCCTGAGCCCCTGTGTGAAGAGTCGCTCTGTCCCCTTCCAGATGCTCTTTCCCTTCCTGAGACCCACAGCCTCCTGCCCTTTTTCTTAGTCACTTTCTTTTGAGGTTGACCCATTCGTCCTTATTGCCAAAGTCCTCGGCTACTGTGACTATTGGCAGAATGGTCTGAACAACATAGGGTTGACTTGTTGACCAGCTGCGGGGGACTCCAGTGGTAGAAAATGATTCCCAGGTGTGCTAAAACCCGCAGGTACAAACTCTCCCGCACTCACAGTTAGAAACATAAGCCTTCCTAAGACACAATGGAAAGTTTGTTATTGACGACACAGTCTGCTTTCGCATTACTTCAGAATCATTTACACATATATTGTCGCAATGAACTGGAGACTGTGTTCACTCTATTACCAGGCAGAAGCACCAATCCCTCGCATTTGCATAGGATCTTAAATCTTTCCAAAGTACTTTTTCTCAACGTTCTCTCATCTGAGCCTCAAGATTTTGGGGGCTGTAAATGAGATTCATACATTGCATATATTTTGCATAATTTCTATTCTTTTGCCACCCTCTAATAAACCAACAATGCTCTTTGACATTAGTCATCAGGGTGTTAGAAATGGAATCCACCCTGTCTATCTGTCCTCTCTGCCATCGTGCTGTTTGGCTTGCTTGGCTAGGGGCAATACTATTTCATTTGGTTGTTGGTTAGGTTTTGTTGTTACAGTAACAACAAAATTGTTAGTGTCATTTCAGCCTCTGTTACTTTTCCTTCTTCTCTGTCTTTTACATATTTACATGCACTCTTGTTTTCTCTCGTTGCCTGTTAATGATCTTAGAGATCAAATAGTTTATTACTTAAATTTGGCCATTGAGGTTTTGAATATCATTCTTCTCTGCTTCATATAATTGAAATAAAAATGAGGACACCCGATATAATAGCCTATATTTCCCTGTACCTTGATTCTATATATTCTCTCTGCCATCTTATATGAATTAGAATATTTTATACAGCCTCTCTGAGCATGATAGTCCTCCTTGGTTAAGGAGGACGAAACTTTATTTGGGAGGTTTATTACAAATAGTAGAACTAGAAATACAAAGTGAGGGGGCTATCATTGCTGCATGTGGAAGATTCTCAGTAGATAATTATCACCCTTATATTTTCAGCTAGTCTGTTTCCTCCATTAGCTAAAGAAAGCCTGAAGAAGGTTCCACACCTTTACTGATCTTGCTTCCTCTTATACTTTTCTTATGCAGTTTTCCTTAGGACCAAGTTCCTCTGTAATCATATACATACGTGCCTGCACGTGCATGTGGGCTTGGAGCCAGAGGTGATATTCAGTTACCATTTGCCCCATGGTTCTGATAGGAAGTCATTATTGAAAACCATTATTGAAAGCTATTTTTTGAAAAAAAAAAACAGGAGGCACTTCCTGTTCTCCTGCTTGCACTTCCTATTCTCCTGCTTGGACTTCCTGTTCTCCTGCTCAAACTTCCTATTCTCCTATTCACACTTCCTGCTCTCCTGCTCAAACTTCCTATACTCCTGTTCTCGCGATCACACTTCCTACTCTCCTGCTTGCACTTCCTGTTCTCCTGCTTGCACTTCCTGTTCTCATGCTCACACTTCCTGCTCTCCTGCTCATGATACATAAGTTGACTGTGTGCAGCTTGGGGCACTGCATTGACTTCCTGTTGGGATTATATTCCGCTGTCAGTTCTCATTGGCTCTGATCAGTACAAAGAGAGGGACTCTGTTTTGTGCCCATGACCCTTGAACAGCCCCCACTCATCCTCTCTTACCACCTTTTAGGAGAGACCTTAAAGTTTCTCACTCCTTGAAAAGCATCATTTGCTTTTCAGAATGTCCGGAGTTTTTATATTCCTTTTCATAAAAAAAAAATTACATTGGTACCTTAAAGTGTTCCCTTTTCCTTAGACTCTCAGTTTATCTAAAAAACACTTTTGTTGTCCATAGGTACCAGTGGTGGTGGATTTGGGGTTGACTAGTAGAAACCCACCTTGTTCTAAAAATTCAGAAAGTGAGTGCAAGAACACAAATGGGCCAGATTTGCACATAAGAACCCAGAAAAAAATCATGGCTTTATCAACACCATTCCCATATATGGGCAGTAATGGCCAATGTAATTAGTGCTGCTAAGGGAAGAGCATGGGCATGGGAGGTGGGTGGGAAATGAGGGTCTTTGGTGGTGGTGGTGGGAGCACATGATGGTGGGATTGCTGTTGAACAACGAATGTTTCTAACAACTGTATTGCGAAAATCTTTGTACTTTGTAAATCACTGTGTTTAAATAAAGTAAAAAAATACAAAAGAAAAAATAAAATAAAATAAAATAAAAGACATTTTCCCTGTAGGGCACCAAACAGGGGGCTGGAGCATTGCATTCTGGGTTGAATGTGCCAAGGGAAATGTTCTACCCACTATGCAATCATTCCAGCCCCATGTAGTCCCTTGAGCACTGCCATAAGTGATCCCTGAGCACAGGGCCAGGAGTAAAGCCTGAGCACTGCTAGTATGCCCCCCCCAAAAAAATCCACATAAATAAACAGAATAAAAACCCAATATGTCACCACAGCTGACAGTGTTGCTGCTGTGATTGGAGTTTGGAATATACCAGGCTGCATGGGAGCTTCCCACCAACCTCCCGCTGTTAATCCAGAGTCTCAAAGGTTGGGACTGGCTGACTCTAGTGCCTGACTATTCAGCATGTGCACAGTGTCCTGCTTCCCTTTTCTTTTGGAGTGTGAGACCTTGGCATCTGGCCCCAGAGTCACTGACCTATCCCATGCATCCTGTGGGTCCCAATCAGGTGAGTCATCTCCATGACTAGCTGGTTGAGAATGGGAATGCACAAGCCCCGAAGAATGCATAAATCAAGTCTGACGTGGTGAATAGGGTGCTCCCAAGACAGGATTAAATAGTTTAATCATAGTCATTGTGAATCACAATGCCAGTGTAGTGTGAGTCTAGCATTGTACTTGCTAACACTAATGAGCTTTGATAGAACAAAATTAACAGTGTCCAAACAGCTGTACGGCTTCCACAACTGTGCCTCCATAGCTCAGAGCACTCTGAGAACATCTTTTCTGTGAAGGATTTTAGCCCATTGATTTTGTTTTCTTCTCTTTCAGGATATATTTAAATTCACCAGAACTTCTCCTGTTCCGAGACAAAAGAGGTCCATTGTGGTATCTCCTATTTTAATTCCAGAGAGTCAGAGACAACCTTTCCCAAGAGATGTTGGCAAGGTAAGTCAGACCAAAGACAAATGACAAGTGCATATTTTTGCTAGAAGATAATCATCTATGAGACAGCTGACTCTTTCTGTCTTGACGGCCTGCTGGGATTGGTCTGAATTCCTCAAAGTCAGAGGCAAATGGTGTTTGATCAACAATAATAACAAAATGAGACTACAAAAAATAAGATTAGCACGGTAGCATGGTTTTAAATCTGCTTGGTAGAAAATGAGGCTAGTATTGTGTCAGGAGGATGTCCTTGGCAGAGGTAGAGTCACCACCTTTTTAGAGTGGCAGGCTAGCTAGCTGGCTCTCTTTTTCTCCTCTCTATTTAAATGCCATGGTTTAAATAGTTATTCATAAGTTGTTACGGCAACCATGATGTTCCAATACCATTCGCCATCTGAGTGACCTTTCCTTCACCCTTGTTCCCATTTTTCCAACCACCCCCCAAACCTCACCCCTTAGCAGGCACCTAATAATTGATTTTATAATGCTTGTTCCAACCAATTGGCTAAAGAAATATCAAAAATACCTCAGTAAAAGAAAATTTGTGAAAATTGTTATATCTCACCATGGGTTGTTAAGTGAATCATAATCTGAGGATTTACTAAACTATTTGTCACTTGTTGAGCCCCCTGTGTTATTGCTTTTGTTTGTTGAGCTTAGTTGGGTTCTATGTTACTCTCCCATCTAATTTGCTGTGCTTCTGCTAGGATTTCAGTTGTTGTGTAAAGAGGTGTCATGTGGCCACATGTGTGACTGTGTGGTCCAGAAGCTTCAGGGTCTGTAGAATTTGGATGATTCTGCAGAGACTCTTAATAAAACTATGGAGGTAGACTTTGGTGTGGCAGCTGCATTGGGGTGTGGGTACAGATGTTAGGGCTTTGGCAAGGCAAAGACTTGACCCATTACCAATCAATGATGCCCCCCAGGTTTTTAGCAGGAGCATTGGTGTGTCCATAAATCTTAACTGCTTGGCTTGCATTTCAGAGACTGAGTTCATGAATTTGAAGAACCTGAAGAGCAGGGCTGTTGGCGGAGTCAGCATGGTGGTGCCTATGGCCAAGGCTCATTACAGCAGTGATGAGAATGTGGCCTCTTTCCCATGGTCCTAGTTTGCATATGCACTGTGCTGCCAGATCACGTTTCCAAACACTAATCCATATCCAGGGAACAGATGCAGAAAGTGTTGTTGCATGAATCAGAACAACTGCTTTCCCAGGAAGAGAGGCCCATTGGGAGGAGCAGAACTACAGAGCTGGCCCGGCCAGCGTGTCCTCTCCTGAAAAGAGGGTCAACTCAACACGAGTTTCTAGTTCTAAGCAAGCCTAGAGCACTGGTGCCTGGTGAAATGAATGGCTTTGTGCTGGCCACATTGCACTGTTGATTGACAGAATAAAGAAGTATCACTGTTTCCTGCCAGGGCTTATGGCATGAAAGATATTCTATTCCTATTCTAGTGGGAAACAGATATTTTGATAACTTTGTAATCTGTTTCAGACATTAAATGTTCTAATAGCAATCCCACCACCAATATTAACTTCCCCCCCAATCCTACCCCCTTAGCAGGCTCAAATGAATTTACTTCATATGGCTTGCTACAACAAAATGACAAATAGAATTATCAGAAAACTGGTAAAAGTGTCTTAATGGGTCAATCAGTGACATAAGAAAGCTATTCATAATTTGCGTTCTAGAATGTTCCCACATTGAGAAAACATTAATTCTCAATTACTCCCAACATACTGAGAACTGAACATACAGCCATGGAAAAGGATATGTTCTGGAGACAACAGTGAACCACTTATTTGCTTCATTCATTGAAATAAGACCTTTATTATATGACCTTTATTATAAATTCTGGATTTAGAGATGACAACAAGAGTATGCTACCCACACGGTAGAGCCTGGCAAGCTACCCGTGTCGTATTTGATATGCCAAATACCAGTAACAATTATAGACCTCATTCCCATGATCTGATGGAATGGTTTGAGGCTCTTTATGTTCCTGGAGCAAGCAGGTGCCCTTAGGCTCTATTTGCATGAGACAGGACATATGGAGATGTTACTGGTGCCCGCTCGAGCAAATCGATGATTAACAGGAAGACAGTGATACAGTGATACAGTGAACTGTATAGACCAAACACTAAAGCAGATGATAAGTGTTGGGACTGCAAGGAATAGGGCAAGGTGAAAGAATCAGTGCTGGCCAGGCAGAGCATGGTTCAGGCTGGCTGACAGACCTTAGAGAGGAGCCTGGGAACTGGATTCCAGTGGTCCCACTGATTGAACCTCATTTGGGCAGAGGAACTCCCAAAGTGAAAGCCTGGAGGTGGGAAGGGCATGGCATGCTTGAGCGAAATTCCTACACACTGCCAGCCTTGTGAGCAATGAAGAGACTAAGAGCCCAAGGTCTGAGACCCCGGCCTGGCCTGTGGGCAGTGGAGGCCACATTGCAGAGCAGAAATTGTGCATGTAGCCAGAAGCCAGTGTCTGGGACCAATCCCATCCCACCCCATGTTCACGAAGTTTAAGCTACCTGTCTTCAAGATGTCTCTCTCTCTAAGCCAGATGGGCCAGATGTTGGGATGTGATGCAAAGGGCTGCTCGGTGCATGCAACTGATGACAGGCTGTGAGCCCTGTGGCCTGGCTCAGCCCCAGTCTCTGATGACTTCAAGGTCAAGAATGGAACTTGCCAATTGTGCCCAACTCCCAAGCTTCACTAGGCTGTGACCTTTAGGGGTTCCCGGAAACACTGTGGACTGCCAGGCCAGAGAAGCTCTGGTCTAGACCAGCCTTCATCTAGGTGTTGCTGAATGACGATGCCTCATTGACTGAAATGCCTGTTCACTACCCAACCCTTAATCTCTGAACCAGAAACTCTTGAGATAAGGTCAGGAATGTGTGTGTCCTCCTCTGCAGTGTCCACCTCTGCCATGATAACATTTACAGAGGGAGGACAGGTCCGAACCTAACCTTCACTCCTGCCTACCTCTTCCTAGCACTGGACTTTGAGTTGCATTGCTTAAGCCATAACGAAGGTGATTCATACATTTCAGCTTCCTGGAAAATTATTTCCCTGATCTGATGAGGCTCAGTACCACCTTCCTAGTGTCCAGATAAGCTGGGGATGGGGGAGGGGGGTCCCCTCTGGCAGTTCCTTCCCTCTCTGACTCTCATCCCCTTTAGAGTGCATCTGGGGCACTTTCCCAAGGAACGTTCCTGCAGATACAGAAAGAATGGATCATCGGGGGCACCAGAATGACTGGGTCAGCAGGGGGCACCTGGCACCTGCAGAGCTCCTTCCTGGCCCAATCTGGAACCCAAACCTTTCTTATACCCTTCTGTCAGTATCACGGCTCCCAGCTAGGTGCTCCACAGAGCAACTGCTGTCCTAAGTGTGCAGTCTATGCACATAATGTGCAAAACAGCTCAAAAAGCTCCAGATGGTGCTTAAGAGATAACAGCACCCCTCTGCCAGCACTGTTTGTCCACACTTTTGATGCCCCTGAAAGGGCGCTCTTTCCTCATGCCTGCTTGGGGCTTTCATTATTCACCTCATCCCTTTCTCCCTATCTTCTATCTTATCTTTGTCTCTCCTCCAGTGGCTGACAAGCAAAGCTCTGTGAAGCTGTTTGAGGCCATCTAAGATGTGTCTTTAGTGAGTGCTGGGCAGGTGGAGAAAGGCCAGCAAGGCAGGCTTTGGCCTCCAGAGTTACCCTCCCTCTCCTGAAATAAACGTCTCCCTGCATCCTGGAAGTTCTCATTTTGTAAATACAACATGTCACTGTGTGCGTTTCTCTCCATGCAGAAATGTCCAGGAGGGATCACTTGTATCACCTGTCTTCCAGTTGTTCATCGGTTTGCTCGAGCGGGCATCAGTAACATCTCCACACGTCCTGTCCCATGTTAGTGTAGCCCAAGGGCATCTGCTCATTCCAGGGACATGAAGAGCCTCAAACCATTCCTTTTGGTCATGAGAATGAGGTCTATAATTGTTACTGGTTTTTGGCATATCAAATACGACACAGGTAGCTTGCCAGGCTCTGCCATAATAGACAGACTCGGTATAAAAGTAGAAGACACTCGCTTGGCTTTGTGCAGCCCCGGGAGCTGACCCTGAAGGAGGAACACAAGTGCAGGAAGTTCATTTGGGTGACGGGCGTGCAGGGAGGTTGAGGAAGTGGGACAGAGGTGGAAGCACCAGGAGAGAGAGGCCTGTCAAGGCACTGACCCTGTGGGTGCTGGGTGGGCAACCCCAGGGCAAGACTAGAAAAGGGTGTATGGCACACTGAGGTTGTGCCATCCAGTGGAGGGTGCTGGGGTATGTATATGCTTGGTGGATAGCCCGAGGTTTCTCTCGCACAACCGGTTCGTCATTCAACCTGGTTCTTGCCTCTGAGTGTACATTCCAGTATATGCTGCTCCCAGGGCACTGTTAGGGGCTGGGGCATGAGGAATACCAGAAGGCCAGGCTCCTGTGTGGTTCCTGTGCAGAAAGAACCATCTCAAATGCACTTTCAGTCCAGTTGAGTCACATGGACTCGTTTTATCTTTGAGTCTCAATGTTATCATCAGAGCCCCATGAGGCTGTGAGTGTCCGGGGTGGAACAAGCTTCATGAGGTAGCTCCAGCTCTCTGGCAGAGGTGAGTGTCTGCGGTGCCCTGTTTCCAAGCCTGTGCACATCAGCAGTATACTCGGAGACCCAGCGATGCCCGTTTTGTTAATGACAATCTGACAACGATTCTCTTTCAAACAGCCTTATAAAAGTTATGTTTAGTTGGTTGCAATGCATCCGCATAGAAGATAGATAAAGAGATGGATCTGTGGACAAATATAAATAAAGCAAAAAATTACACAAAGGGCCGAGTGCTGGGCCAGTACCATTTTGACCTGTCACGCATGTCACAGGATGAATGGAGACTCTGTTTATTATCTATTCGGGGCTCATGTTTATAATCTGAGTGCCCTTAAGGAAAGGGAAACCCTTGTGCTGAAGGGTGAAGACATCACCAGGTGCCCGCAGCCAAGTGGCTGGGGGTCGGCCAAGGTGCCACTGAAGTGTCTCCTTACAGAAAGAGGCAAGGGGCTGCTCTGAGGATCAGACAGGATTTTGACTGATGCCTAATTTATCGACCTGTCAAATAATTAATTAGCCAATAAGTAGCTAAGCTGCTAGAATTTAGAGGCTGCTTTTCCACCGTAACAGAATTCTCCCCTACCCTGACGTTCTTTCCCTCTCAAGCTGAGTCAGCACATTGTGAGCTCAGAGTGTGTAGTTATTAGATGCTGGTGCAGCACACCAGAATGTCCCCTCAGACACTGGGAAACACACCAGAATATTCCGTCAGATGCTGGGGCAATATAGCAGAATATTCCCTCAGCCACTGGGGAAACACACCAGAATGTCCCCTCAGACATTGGGACAACACACCAGAATATTCCTTCAGACGTTGGGGCAACATACGGGAATATTCCATCAGACGCTGGGGCAGCACACCAGAATATTCTCTCAAGAGGCTCAGCCTACTCTCCAGTGTTCGATTCTTTCCCACAGGACAATCAGGCTCAGCGTTGCTTAACATTTCAGGAAGGGTGGAACACCCAGCCCTGAATTCATGCTCACAGCTGTAATTTCCTTCCCAATTTTGTCCGTTTGTTTTGTCCCTAGTCCTTTGAAAGTTGTTGTTTTAACTGTTGTAATTTAGTTTATGATGATTTATAATAGTGCTGACATTTATTGTCTTGGCATAAAGTTACCTCATCTACCACCACCAAAGTCCCCAAGACCCCGCAGCCACGCCTCTCTGTCACCCCCGCCCACTCCCTCTTCCCCCATGGCTCCCTTCCCCTCATCTGGTATCTCTGCTCTGTGCTTTAGAGACCACAGTTTGTCATCCACCAGGCCTGTCTGTGGCCTGTAGCCCCCGTCAGCACAGGTGAGTGAGGCTCCACCGGGCCTGTCTGTGGCCTGTCAGTACAGCTGAGTGAGCCCCATCTCCCTCCGGCCCATTTCTCTCAGCATCCCATTCACAGCAAACTGCATAAATTTTATTTTCTTATGGATTCCATTGTGTACATGGACAACAGCTTCCTTATCCAGCTGTCTGTCCCTGGACGTTTGGATGGTCTCCATATTGTGGTTATTGTACCGAGTACTGTAATGAACTGAGATGGTGTTTCTGTCTCTTCAGGTTAGTGTTTTGTATTCCGGGGCTTGGTGCCAAGAAGCGGAAGCTCTGGGCCTATGGGAGCTCTATTCTTTTTTTTTTTTTTTTGGGGGTTGGAAGTCTCCCAGCTTCTTTCCATAGAGGACAAGATTCCCACCAAAGCTGGAGTGTGGGTTCCTTTGTCGCTGCACTCCCCCATATTTTTATCTAGGCCACTCTCTCAGCTCTGAGGGATACCCCTTGCTTTGTGGACTTGCATCTGCCTGATCCTAAGTGAAGACGAAAACCTCTGCTGGTGCTAGCTCACCCCACGACCTTCTCCACATCTACTGGGCTGTCCCGTTTCTGAGCCCAGACAGTGGATGGGCCTGGGCAGTGCGGCGTGTGCCCCGACATGTGCCTTCCTCTCCCTCCTCTCAGGGGTCAACACTTTCAAAATTTCAGTCATAAATAATTTCTGTTTTTGCCAACGTTTGCTAATAAATATTTGATTGCATCTTTAGAGAATTTTGAGTTTTGGTGCCTGATTGACTGAGAGCAGGACACTTTAAGTCTGTGGAGGCAGCGGAAGTCTTGGGGAGACGTATTTTATTCTGTTTTATATTAAGTTTGAAAGACAAGTCATTTATGAAATGCTTATTAGAGATTCTCCTTTCATCACAAACCCTTTTCATCAAGAGCAATGAAGTACGTTTTACTGAAAATCCTTTTTTTATATTCCCTATAAATTGGTAGAATGGGCCCTTAGAACGACATCCGTAACCCAGGATGAAAGAAATATGTCACTAGACCATGGACTCTTCGTAAAGGGATCAACATAGATCATTAAACCAAATCATGAAAACCACTGAGCCGAATCTCTGCTTTGCTTGTGTCGTGCCCATGAATGACACGCGAGGATAATGTATGGCTGTCCCTAAATGGTCCTCAGAGTTTTGGGCATATGTTTTATGAGTCTCCCCCATCCTTGCCCTGTGCCCCCAAACATGCTCAGCCACGCAGAAAGAGCTGAAGAGTCGAATGGTCTTGGAACTGTGCTCATTTTCCTTAATCCGTCAGAACATCCCTAGGGGCCGGCTGCCTCCCCAGAGGCTGGTCCCAGAGTGGATCGGGCTCCTTTGTACTGAACCTCTTCACCCTCCCCCAGCCTTCGCAGCGCCTGCTGGTCCTCCCGCCTCAGAGATCCGCATCTGCTTATACCCCCTTCCTCAGATAACAGCAGTTTTATTCAGCAATTAGATCTCACTGTTGAGGGATGTAGGTAAGACCAAATAGAACAGAGCAGCACTAAGGGGTCCGGAATCCCAGACTGACAGTCGTCTTGCTGAGCTGAAGAGCCAAGCGTGCTCCTGCATCCAGCAGCTCGAGTGTCACCGTTTCCCTTCCCTTTCGGTTCCCTGACCTTGAGCACTGCGTTCTCCCTGCGGCTCTTTACTCCCTGCCCACTTCACATGCCCACGCTTCCGTGGGTGCAGGAACAATGCAGCATCTATACGAGTGCAGAAAGTTCTGGAACTAGATGTCAAATATGGCAGCCACTAGCCACAGGCGGTGAGTGAACACTTGAGATGCAGTTAGTGCAGTTTCATTTCATCTTAATTGAAACTTCAAAGCCATGATTAGAACTTTACAACCCAATTATTAGAACTTTACAACCATAAATTTGCACCTAAGTATAAATGTACTATTTTAGAGGAAACTACATTGTCCAAATTGACAAAAGCTTTCACACAGGATTTCTAGAACTTAATACATGCACTTTTTAAAGAAGGAAAACATACCGTTAATGATCTTTATATTGATTTTGTGTTAAAAATGTTTTGGACATCTTGGTATTATTACAATGGATTCTTTTTGCTAGTTTTTAATATGACTACTAGAAAATGTTATTATATGTCTTCCATTATATTTCAACTGGGTGATTCAGGGCTAAACATCTCTTTGTGGTACAGTTTCTCCCCTGAAATGTGTCTCTGTTCTCCTTTCCCTACCGTTTCTCCGTCTTTCATGACACATTTTGAGCAGCGACCATTTCCTCTGTATTTCCCCCTCTCTAATTAACTGCGCTTCGGCAGTGATAGTGGTCCAGTGCAGGGGTCCAGTGCAGGTCTGTCACAGAACAGGGACTCAGATATTTCTTGACTTGAATTCTAGCCAAGTGGACGGCTGGTTGGATACGGTATTCACCGGTTACTGATTAATTAAAGCGACATAGCCTGGTTTGCTGTTAGAATGGAATTAGCAAACCATTGTATGATCAGAATGGATATTTCTAGCC